>JACBWW010000048.1:2229236-2254434 GCA_020086605.1 Lanius collurio
GTCGTAATCACCTCGTCAATGATATGTATGTGCACTTATACATACAGAGACCAAATCTAAGGGCCTTTTTTGCACTCCGTTCTGTATTTCTAGGATTCCAGACAATTATTTGAGACTTTCAAATTAGAAAGATCTGTTAAAGGGAAGTTTGTCTTTATTATTCTGATCTGTCATTTCTTTTATGTAACAAGCCAGCTGTTATTTGAACAGCATCATTCATTTCCTCAATGGAGTGATGACACTACAATCAACCTTCATTATCTTCACATGCTCTTATATGAGAACTAAGTGCAGAGGAAATACTTTGTAATTACTCTAGGCAGATTTCCCACATGTTAGAGATGCCATAGATGGGATTAATGAATATCACTTGAAAAGGTTGAAGTAGACAAAAACAAAATTAGGCTTCAGTAATCGTAATATGCAGATGGGTTGAAATGCTAGTGGGAAAAAATCCCATCAGCAATTAAACTTGCTTCTTGGAACAGCAGATGTGCATAGTCTCTTTACTGAATATTGAGCACTCTTGAAAGGAATTTGTAGAGGAAGAATGCTGAAATAAACACAGATCTGTTCAGGCAGGGCTGGGACAAGTGACAGGCTTGTGCTTATTTTATTTAGTAGGCATCATGACCTGCCCCCTTCTCTGCCCAAAAGAATCCCAAAATTCTGCTAGTTGATGAGTGCTCTTCTTGCCACTTTTGCTGCTTTCTACTATGAAAGCTCTTCTGCCATCAGAGACCTGTTAAAGGACTGATCTAGGACAGCAACCATATGGGACAGATTGGCTCTTTAATCTCTGAGGGGTACCATTAGTTCTGTGAAAGAGACATTTCTCAAGCCCTATTTTGCAGCTGGCAGTAGCAGAAAAGTATCTCTGTTGGCTTCCTCTCCAGATAATCTTCAACATTTCTTACTGGTGAGAAAAACTGTACAGCTGAAAAGCCACCAACATAACCAATTTAGCCACCTAGAGGACTTGCTCTGAGTCACCAAGCAGGGAGCTGCAATGTAGAGAGGTAAATGCATCAGTGAACAGCACAGGTACTGAACCCGTTGTTTCAGTTTGAAGTGCCGGCCTTTTGAACAGCTCGTTCCAAGCCAAATCTGACTTGCAGGGTCCAAACAAAAAGTCTACAGTCATCACTGCAGGATGCCTCTTGTTACAACACCTGGGGAAAGCGGGAAGGATAAATGAGCAAGGAGGCGTGTTCACAGGGTTTCTGCTTGTGCAGATTTTCCATTGATGGCTTCTATTCTCATATATTCTGTTGGTCAGCATGTAGGGTGACATCAGAGCACTTGAAGTAAGTATTCTACCTCCTCAGTTACTGAAAAGTGGTCTCCAGTCCCTTTTGGTTTTAGCAAGTGGAAGGAATTTGACCATTACAGAATTGTCATCTTCCATCTTGTACAAAAGACGTCCATGACCATACCCAATGGTTAAAAGTACAACATTTAATGTACAAAGCAGCTTTTCTTCTTTAAGGGTGAACCTAAGTTGCCTTCTCTCTCTCCCATGATGGGAAGAGAGTGGTTTCTGCTGTTTCCAGCTACATCTCAGGCTGGATACAGAATCTGGCACTGCAGACACAATAGCAGAGACATATGCAACCATAGAAACATAATCACATAATGAGGTGCAGTATTTTAGAAACAACCAGTTGCACCAAATCTTACCTGTGTTTTGACCTCAGACTCTACAATAACTTCAGCTCACGTCTCACACCTAACAGCTATGAATTAAGAGAATCTTTTGGAATTGCTTAGTTGCAGTCCAAAAGCACTGATATGTTCCTATAGGAAGTCAAATATGTTCTTGATTGCAGTTATAATAGAAAAAACACTATGCTTGTCACTAAAAGGTTTGTATACATTTAAATATCAATATTATTTCCTCTTTGAAGGATGTGAGAAAACATCCCTGCTACTGTTAAGTTTGAAATCTTGCTAGGAACAAAAGGGAACGGTTTATATATAAACACATATAAATACATATATATATGCAAAAAAATTATTGTTAGAATAATCAAAATATAACAATCTAACCAAAACACAGTTGATAGTCAATTCCAGTAATATTAACCCTTATTGTCCAAGGTAATATGGAAAAACCTCATCATTAATACTCTTAAAATTATTTTTAAAAGACAACTTAGTAACACATACCCTTTTTCCTGGAGCTATGCTCACTCTCCCAGTGTCCCTATGGACCTTATAGCAAGTAACTCCAGTTGTGCTCAAGCAGAGGGGCGTGCATGGAGGGGGAAAAGTCCATGACCTAGTGAGTGGTATGCCTGCCCACAGTGAAGGGGTGGAACTAGGTGATCTTTAGGATTCCTTCCAATCTAAGCCATTCCACCATTCTATGATGAGTCCTGGACATCTTGCACTCTTCAGGAGGACAACAACAGTGGTAGTAGGGGTGCATTCCTGTGGAAGCCAGGGGCCTGCAGTACTAGGGACTAAGAGTGTCCATTGGTGGAACAGTCCCAAGTACCAAAGGTCCTTCTCAAGTTAGGGAGACAAAGAGGATGTTTTGTTTTGCCACATTAATGTTCCCCAGCACTGCTTCCCCGGTTGGCCCATTGGTGTCCCTGCCCCTTTATCCCTAATAAGCCCATGTCCTAGAAAGTTCTTTCCCTCCTATTCCCCCACTGGCCCTCGCTCCCTCGCCACTCCCTCAGGGTTTGCCCATTGGCTCCCATACGCTAGTCCTGCCTGTGTACCGCCCTCACGCCCTCAGACCATTGGTCTCTGATGCTCAGTCTGCTGTCTTATATAAACCTGGGCCCTCCATTATTCTTCGTCTTTGTCCCTGGGTCCCTTGAAGTGTGTGGCTGCAATAGACCTCTCCCGTGGAACCTTACACAAAGACCCTTCCTGCAACTTTGTTGTCGACCCATTTCTTTCAGCTATGTGGCGTGTGTGCATGTCTGTGTGCTGTGTGTCTGCACCGCTGAGTGGCTTCATGCTGAAGACGCTTCCAGAAGGTCACAGCACCTCACTGTCCACCCCGCCATGACAACCTTCTCTGGGGTCCTTCTCTGGCTATTTTTACATGTTTTCTTAACAAGATCTGTTTTTACTCACTGAACATCACCCCAAATCCTTCTGCAGCTCTTGTGAACATAAAGGGCTGTTTTGTGTCACAAGGTGGCTTCGTAGGTCTGTTGGATCTTTACCACACAGAAAGCTGCCTTCCCAGAAGCTAAAAATCAGGCAGTAGTCCCTTTATTATTGCTAAAACTGGCTCAAGCTCAGAGCAGTCTTGAGTGCCTCCACTGTCAGTTCTGTGTAAAGCCTGTGGTCTTGTGTGACTAAATTATGTTTATTGATGCTCAATACCACTGTGTGATTTCTGGTGGTGAACAGCTGTTAACCTATTCCACATGTGAATAAATATGTAGGAGGGATGTAAAGCTTACCTCTAAATAAAATCTACCATCTTAATAAAATTTTCAGGTTTTATTTCCCTTTGGTTTGCGCAGCACCCTTCTACCCATTCTACAGCAAATCTGTTTGCATGTAAATGCAAATAGACCATCCCTAAATATTCCATATGCTACACCTTTGTGGAAAATATTTAGAAATCACAACTGCTGTGAGTTCACAGCAGCCTGGTTTGGATTGAGGCAGTGCGTACAATGAAAAACCTGTCAGCTGATGTCAGGGATTTATAGAATTTTCCACAGGAGGAAAAAATAATCCTGTATGTCCTCTATTAATTTTCTGTTTATTCATCAATTTATATTCATCAGTATATATTAAATTATTGTGGCAATGTCCTTTTTTGAACCCTCATATTTTCAGAATCTTATATTTAACTAATGGCTTATGAATTAAACCACAAGAAATGTGTTATTAACTTGATGGCAGTAGTTCCACAAGAAGGTGGCCTCCAGTCCCTTGAAAGGTCTAAACTACATAGCAACTCAATTCCTGTGAGTGGAACTCTCCAAACAACTGCCATATACAACTTGTTTTGTCTACAGACTCAAACACAGCTTCCTATCTCTGCACAAGTCTTTCAAGCACAGATAGAGAATTCACTGCAGAGATCAGTAGATGGTTTTCATTGTTATTCCTGCTGACATCTAAAATGCTTAAATCAATGTGCAGGCTTTGGAACTGTATTTTCTCTTCTATTTTTCATTTTTGTTTTGAAATTCATTTGAACATCTCCAGATTTCCAGGTTAGACTCTGTATGTGTTTTATCTATTTCATCAATACTCTTGAAAAGAAAATCTTACCTTGTGCTTCAATCTGTGCCCCTCAGTCGTTTCTGAAAGCCTAGAACTTAAGTGTGCCTCTCCCGCCTTCTTGTTATCAGATTGTTGTATGCATTTGGAGAGATGATGATAATTTAAAAAATTCAGAAAAATAGTAGATTTGGGGGTTTTATTGTCAGTTAGCAACCAGTATGCCTTATGCTTCCAATGAGAAGACTTCTTTCAAATGCTTACAAGTCTTCCTTGATAGTGCTGTTTTAACTCAAATTTTCCATGCTGAAAGCCTGTTTCTGCCCAATAAGTTTATTTATTTTTCAATCAACTTGTAAATGACTTGGTAACATTATTGGAACCATAAAATACATTTCTTTTGCTCATGTTAAAAGATTCAGCCTGGGTTTTTTCTTTTAGAAGACCCATCATGCACGTGTGCATTTGTGTGTTTTGGCGGGCAAGTGCCTTTTCTCTCTATGGAAAAAGCTGCTCAGTTTTGGCCTTTGAAATGCCACAGCTAGCTTGTGTTCCACAGATGTCCTCTTCATACAGCTTCTCAGGATAAAGCCTCCCAAAATCCCAGCTGTAACAAGTCTAGCATGTGTTTGAACAAAACTGTTCTTAAAATCATAGTTGTGAACTATTCTTACTGTGTCGAGTCCAAGTTTTGGATCTTACAGGTATTTTCTCTCCTGTGTGCTTGGTAGCAACTTTTTTGCTGGGCCCAAGATATCTGTAAAAAGACTCTAATTTGTTCATAAGGAAAGAGGATAAAATAGCATGGGAAGGGAGGCGTGACCATGGAATGGCACATGGGAACAAGGGCCTGGGGCATGGGATGAGATGCAAGGTTGTAGATGGTGGAAGCTTGCATTGCAGGCTGTGGGAAAAGTGGAACTGGAAGTGAGGATAGAAATAGTCTGTTTGTCAAGGCAAGAGGCTGAAGGTGAAATTGGAAGAGGTAATATAGAAGACAGGAATTAAAGTCTGCTGAGGGAGACAAAAAAAGGAACTGCAAGCTTATTAGGCATTTGGATAAGAAGAGTCAAGTTGGGAATCAGAGTCCCAAAGGACAAAATGTGACAGGGCAGGTAGACATGACCTGACACTAAAGCAAGGTTGAGGAGCAGGGAAAAGGTATCTGGGTGTTCTAGAGCCATGGGTGAGGAGCTAGATTAAAACAAAATCTGGCAAAAAGTCTGGGCACTTGAGATTCAGTATTGCTAAAACGGAAGTGCTTGAAGAGTACTGCATGGCTGTGGGCTCAGGAGGTTGTCCTGGTTATTTAAATGGGGAGAAAAGAATTTTTCAGACAAAGAAGTTTTCACTTCTGTTAAAAGTTGGATATATGGGACAGGCTGCATGGGGCTATCATGAGACTGAGTGATAGAGAAGGGAAAGACTGCAGGTGGGGGCACTTACAAATGGACAGGTAAAATTAAATTAGAAGGGAGTCAACAGAACAGCCTGTATGCAAGCAGAAAACTCCTACCAGAGCTTGAATTTGATAAAAAGTTCAATGTCAACTGCACAACCCATGACTCATATATATTTTCATACCTGAATTAATATAACTTTGCAAGTCCACAGATCTCTCTGGGCTGTTTCATTTGAGCTTGTCACCAGGAGGTATTAGGTTAGGAAAAGTACTATACTAACAGAATTATGATTCAGTTTCCTGGTGCCTTTGCTAGCTCAAATATTTCTATTTAACATTGCACGGCGCTTGGTACTATCCATGCTTCTTGAGTCCCAGTTATTTTCTGCGTCAAACCTACGTGAATCACTGCTATTGCTAAATGCTTGTTACTTCAAATTACAGAGCTGGTAAAGTTCTGCTTGTTACAGTTTACATTCTTAAAAACCTAGAGACTTCTACAAAAACAAAACAAAAAAAAAAAAAAAAAAAAAACCACCCTGCACAAAAATACATAAAAAGAACTTTCTTCGAGCTTGAAGAATCACTGTGCATGAAAATGTTGTTAAGTACCAGAGGAAAGCCTGCTCATGCTGAAGAGGGCAAACAATCTGCTCTTATCTTGCATGACTTTTCTGAAGTAGCTGAGGGATTTTGCTGTAACATGCCAATATAAATTTTACAAGTATAAAGATAGAGCCTCAGCCTAACTAGAAACCTGAACAAGTTTCTAGAACAAGCAACAATAATTTATGTTAACCAATTTTCCTTAGCAAAAATATTTTTTAATTTTGCAGATTAATTATGATCTCTTTTCACCTCTGTAGTTCAGTGGTTGAGCAGATCTGGCATTTAAAAAGTGTTAGCATTCTTAAATTAAAAGATTGGGGAGGAATTAACTAGTGAAGCATTTGCTTTTCTATCTGCCTTTTCTTCTTCTACTATGCATTCCACAAGCACAAGGTTTTATACAAGCTCAGTAAACCAGTTGTGAACCAAACCAGGATAATTTGGTTTTGAATAAGGCATGTCATTAGGGTTTCTTTTTTTGAAGAGTAATGAAAAGTGGTTTGCAAGATGACAGCAGATGTAAAAGCCAGACTGAAGCTGTCAGCATGGATGCAGCAGTGCAGCCGCTTCCTGCCTTTGAGAAAGGTCAGTAGAATATGCAAACAGCTCACACAGCATGTAGATGTTGCTGAGCATTAGGGCAGGAGTGTAAGTACAACACAAAAGCAAACAGAACATGCAAGCACAAAATTCATAAAGAAGCCCATTTTAGCTGTGACAAGGGATGTCAGGCGTAGCAGACAATGCCTGCCAGTCAGACAGGCCATCACACCTCCCTCCCTGCAGGTGAAAGGGGATGGCTCAACTCTGCAGACAGCCCATAGGAAAGCAGAGGCCCCAGCTCACTGAAATCAATCAAAGCTTATTTGCCTCAACGTGCTTTGAATTGGATGCTAAGACAACATGTCCCTCTGGTTTTTGTGTTCTGTGAGCCTGTATCTCCCAGCAGGCTGGGATGCAAAATCCCTGAGAGCCATTGCTGATTTAACACAATGGCACAGGATTAGGTTTATTTCAGGTCCTCTTAATTTCAATCATTTTTTTCTAATTTCAGTCAATTAGGAACACTAATTAGGAATATATGTCCCCTGTAATTTTTCACGGAATAGATTTAGTGAGTTTAAGAGCTGAGTCACCTTTGTTACTGTTGGTATTTCTACCAGGCTGTAATGGAAAGCAATGATTTCTCATTTAGGTGCCTTCCTTGGGTCTCTGGAGTCTGTTAGAACAGAAGGCTACAGAAACAAGTCCATGCACATCTCGTACTGAAGCCTGAGAGATTAAGGTAGCAGTAAAATTTTCTAGTTATGATCTGGATTTAACAGCTCAAGAAAGGGGAGGGGTGATTTGAAAGCTCACTGACTGCTAAGGGAAGGGATGGATGAAATTAGAGTTCCTGAGTGCTTTCTGTCCTTTGACAGCCACAGACAAAGTATGAAATGATCCCCTTGGGACATATAATCTTTTTTCATATTAATGAAGGTTTGCCCTCTATAAAGATCTTTTCTGTTTTACATTTTTAGCAACCATTGCATTATTTTATTGTTCTCTGCTGCTGATGTGGCAATCTCACCCTGTTTGCCCTCTGGAAGTATTAGCAATACTAAAATGCCATTTTTTTTCTTGTGATACAATTGCCAAGAAGAAAGAATTTCCTTTAGCTCTTGCTAAAACCACCACAGTGTCCATGTTTTCTTGTCATTCATGTTAATTTCTTGTATGTTTTGACTCTGCCTTACATCTTGGATCAAAATCATCAGCTTCCTTCATGGAGACAACCAAAAGTCATTCTATGATACAACAGTTCATTCAGTAGTACTGTGAATAGGGTAAGTACAGCTTTTACAAGGTCAGTATGCCACTCTAATCTAATACAGTTTTAATTTGGTTCCTGCTGATTTTATTTTTTATTTTTCAACCATCTTTTCTGGATATAATTTCCATCCCTAGACAAGTAAGAAAGATTTGTCTGATTTTTACAAACTGAGAGTTCCATCTCTACTCCACAATATCTTATTTTTTTTTCTTACATTTTTATTATTAGTCTCCTTAGGTTTTTAGTTCAAATGAATACATTTTTATATTGACAGTCTGACCTCTCTCAAATAGTCACACATTTTTTCCTCAGGTACTTGTTGAATATAATCAAATTACAGTGGATTTATATTAATTATGTAAATGCCATTATTTACTTCCCATTTGCTCACTTAGTGGAAATTGAAAATGCTAAACTACCAGTACCACTTACAGCTTTGTAGTCAAAGCAAAGTCATCCACATGACAATTATTTCCATAAACATGAACGTCTCATTCAAACCAGGAACCAGCATGCCAGTCCATCTCTCTGTTCCTCAGCAAAGGAGTGCTGATGAGCAGTCTGCAGAGTGAGAGCAGACAGAAGGAGGGGTGGAGTGGGTTGTGGGAAAGCCAGAGCAGAGAGACTCATCAAAAACCAGGGAAGGCAAGAGAAAGGGAGGGACATAACCAAGAGATAAGGAGTGAAAAATAAAGCCAGAAAGGAGAAAATCAAGGAGAATTATAAACAGAGATGGAAGGGAAAGGAAAGAAAGAAGGGACGATAAAGTGACCAGCAAAAGCCCTGGGGAGATAAATAATCAGCATATTCATCAAAATATCCCCTACTTATTGAATCTAAAGGAGCATTCTCTGTCGGATGAACATCCTAGAGCCTACATGAGTTGAAAAGGAGTAAGATAGGATATCAGTCAAGAGTATAACAACAGAGTTTCTAAGGCCACAAGTTCAGGATACAGGCAAGCCTTTCTTCAGGTTCCCAGTACCAGACCAAACTGTTGCAGCTGCAAGGAACAAAGTGCTGATCCCATATAATCACTCAGTGCTGGCTCAAATTAAAGCAAAACTTCTAGTATGTTAACTTTGTGCTATTAAGAGGCTTTATCACGTGTCATCTGTCTTTCCACAGCTGACATAAAGTCAGCATAACAGCATAAATCTAACATAAAATTCATGTTGCATGCTCTGGCTAATTCAGCAGAAATGTATTCAGGTGTTCATAATCGTCTTTAAAGTGCTGTTCCAGGAGGGCATAAAATTGACAGTAAATGGTCTCCATACACTGCAAGTGTTGTTATGAGCAGAAGGGAATGTGCCGTATACCTGAAACTAAGCACTTACTCTTAGTCAAATTAATATCTTTACAGTCAAAATTAACTCTGTTACAAAAATATGTGCTCATTGTTCAAATTAATACAGAGATTTCTCATCAGTAATAGCCTTAAAATTGTTTGTGTCTGCTTGGTGTTATTTCACATGTTTTCCAATAAGAAGTGTGAAAGCTGAACAGAAACATCCATCTGCCCCACCTGACACAAAGGGCTGTTGTTTGTCCTACAGTGACTACCATGGTTTACCAAGCCTTTGTCACATGCAATACTCCTGCAAATGAGCTTATAAGTGGACAGGCATTTTCCAGCTGACCGCGACACACAGTCATTAAAGCAAGCTAAGGTATCTCTGGCAAAGTCATGGCCAAAGATTTCTTAGATCCTGAGCAATCAGATCAGAGCAAAGGCTGCAGATCTTTACTGACAGTGGAAAAAATCATGAGGGTACAGCTTCAGATTTGTGCATTCCTTTGAAATTCTTTGTAACAAACTGTACGATGCTCTGTAAATCTGCTATATATCTCTGAAACTTGAAAACATGTTCAATAGGAGTTTTATTTTGGTTTTCAGCTGACAGATCTCTGCTATGTGCTTGTGAACTGAGCTATCAGTGTTCCAAGGACTAACGATTAAAATGGAAGTCTGAACTTACATGCTTCTATAGGAGAAAATATCCCTTCTCTTCTCTGTAAAGCATTTGGTTTAGCCTACCCTGCAGAAATCATGAAAGACATTAGTTCCATCTCAATTATTGCAGTTGGGTTCTGTTAGGATCTAAATTTATTTCACAGCAGCATCTATTTGTCTGTTGTTAACACCTGACTGCTGAAAAGCACCAGGCTAATTTCAGTGTGTCCCTTGAATGACGTTGTTTAGTCCCTACTAAAAAACAGTGGCCAGGCAAACAAAACCCCATGAGTGAAGTGCTGACAACATCTGCTGTGCTTACCTTTATCTAGCTGCAAATTTTGGCTAGAAACTCTCCACATGCCTTCCTTNTTTGTACATATTTCATTGTAGAATGTGATTGGTAGTCTTTGAGACTGTGCTACTTCTTAAAAGTTCTGAAGGTGTTTAATTTACATGCTAGGGAATATTTTTCTGTTTATTCTGAGTATTTGCATTGTGTACAACTGAACTCCCTACAGGCTCTGAATTACTGGGAGTTAAGCGGAACAGTTCTTTAGTCCCGCCTGCATGCAGAGAGTAATTTGTGAGCAAGGAATTAAAAGCAAGGGTTCTAATATAACAGCTGGCAAATCAACATTGTGTTTCATTCATTCAATTAAACTACACAGTATGATTTTGGATTTGGTCCAAGTCCTACCCTGGAAGAATATGAGCCTTTCACTGAGAGTTCAAAGTAGTCCTCAGCAACTTGCAGTTATCAAATAAACTGCAGCTCCCACAGCCCTGGAAGATTTATGACCTTCACTTTAAGCTTGGCTACAGCTGTTAAGGCCAGAGTTTTAAAGGGCTGAGCCTCTGACACTCGTTGAGTAGATGGGCTGTATTTGTCAAGCTGACTAATCTCGCATAGAGTTGATGTGAATCATTTTTCAAAGTACTGTTAAAAGATGCTGGATGTCAGACATGAAACAGGTCTGTCATCACTTGCTCCAGTGACAAGCATATAGAAGCAAAATACTCTGAAACATGATAACAAAATATTGGCAGGTACAAGAAGAAGAAAATTTATTTTTTCTTTCCCCACACAAACTGAAATGATACATATCAGCATGCTATGGCAGGTGCCTCTTCTTCCCTTATGGGTCAATAAATTAATTTATGCTAAATGATCATGTCTCTTTATGTTCCAGTGGATCTGTCTGACTTTGCCCAGTCACCTTCTCTGTAAGGACTCCATATTAATTGCTTCAAGAAATTATTTACCATATATTCCCCCCCAAAATAATCCAAGCCCAAACGCCCTAGCATCATTTTTGCACAGTATTTTTTGCTAGATGCTGCTTTTATTTTTTGTATTACTTGCCTTATTTGTCTTTGAGCTGGTTTGAGACAATTCACAAGTAGAAGTCTAAGCTGACTCTATACACATGTAGTTTCATTTTTCCAACATATTTTTCCAGCATATCAAGATAAGGTCTAGATCTATTATTTCAAAATAATCTCATGTAGTATTTTTAAATCTGCAAGAGTTTTCAGATATAAACTCTTCTCCTTAAAAAAAAATCCTCTTTTCTTTTCCATAACTTTAAATATATTTATAGATTGCTTCCATGTTTCATTATCTATTCCCTGGAATTACCTACCTGTTGTTTTTTCGATTGCAGGTGAACTTTTTCTATACATACTGTACATATATCTGAATGACAGATGCTTTCATTTTGATATACCTGCTAACATCTTTGTTTACTAAGATAAATCCAACGTACAATCAAGCATAAGTTCCTAAAAGCACAACTAGAAAACAGAATTTTTTAGTCTGTGCTAGACAGAAGTCAGTCTTCGGGCCATGACAGGTTTTAAAGGATACTCTCAGAAATTTCCATTAATATGTGGTTTCTGACTCTATTACTCATTGCCAAACTACATGCAGACGTTCTCATTTCCATGGGAATACATGGACAGAAGGACAAATTAAGATGCACCTGTTACTATCAGCCAAACTACTTGGTGGCCTCTCAGCCTATGCCATCTACTCTTTAAATTTCATAAACTTGTTTTTCACACATCATTTTTCATGGAGAAAGAAGGTACAGACAGGATGTGGATGGAATATGATCATAGCTTTCCTTCCAACAATAAGCAAAAAGCTACATTCTTTCATGATTTTGCATGAGAGTGGACTGGTCACCTGAAAAAAAAATTACTTTCCCTCTGTTTTATTACCTATTTGTCCTGGTTTGAGACAAATTTGGAGGAAAAACATCTGAAATGAGCATCCCTCTGTTAGAAGGCAGATTTCAGCAGCCCCTCCCCCAGGTTTGGAAAGAAATTCCCTGGAGGAAAGTGAATAATAAAACCCATTTATTTAACAAGCAGGGTGCACTCAGGCACGGAAAAAAGAATGAGTAATGTTAAATAATAAAACCTCTTGCTGTGGAGAAGACCTGGAAGATTCAGAGTTCTTTGTAGGTGTGACTCTGCTCTCCCTGGAGCTGGGATTCGGTGTGGGTCCCCCCAGGCTGTGGTGTGGGGCCTCCCAGTGATGTTCTGATGTTGCTGAGCAGGTCCAGGAGTAGAAGAAGCCACCATCCCAGGAAAAACAAAACCAACTTTCTTCCCTCAGCTAACAGGCTAGCTAAAAAGCAAAGAAGTGTTAACTCTCTCTCCTGAGAAAAGGAGCCAGGAGCTGGCTAAAAGCTGGAAGGTGCTTCCTTGGCTCTGTAGCAGCAGGAACACAGGGGAGTTTGTGCATCCTTGAGCACAAACTGCTCTGAAAAATTCGCCTGGCTTCTCTCCCCCCCTCTCCTGAGAAACAGCTTAAAAACACAGGAAGGCACAGGATTCATGTCTGGCATAGGGCAGACAGTAGGGAATACAATATCATACAGTCACCCCAGGATACTCTTTTATCTGCACTTCTTCATTGATGAAAAGAACCTGGAAGCAGAGAAAGATTTAACAAGAGTTGTTAGTGATTTTTAAAATACACTCAGAAAAATATTAATTTAAAAGTAATGATTAAGACATTTATTTTAATAAAAGGAGGAAGTTGTCAGACCTGCCTAATTTAGCTTTGATTTGTCTATGTGGTATTGTATAACACAAGTTTGGTGCAGCTTTGCACAATAAACCTAAAACAACTTAAATTTTCAGAACAGAAAGATTGGACTCGTTTAACTAATTGAATCTGATCATGCAGTAAACTTCAGAGTTAAATAGATTTGCTTTGTTGTCATCATTTCAATCCTTGCAAGTTCTTACCATGGCTGTTTGATACCTATCACAGTAATCTGTATTGATGTGAGTCATTGGAAACATTAAGGGAAAAATGTGAGAACAGAGAGAGAAAAACCCCTCATAGGAATTTTATTCCTGTTTCGTGAAAAGTGAACCAACACTTCCAAAAGATAGGAGTGAAATTGCCTTAGCAGCAGATACAGGCCAAGGCATAGGACAGCAAACACCCCTCCTTGTGAAACCTTCTCTGAGAACAAAGACTGAAGAAGAGAGGTGCCTCTGATTATAACTTCCTTTGTTCACTGTATTTTTCACAGAAATTATGGGACTTCTACAACATCTGATCACGTATGAAGGGAAGCAAGTGGAGGAGGCTGGTGTGACTAGCCAAATGGGAACATCTTCCCTTTTGGTGATCAGAAAGCAGTGAAGAAAACAGGAACAACAGAAATCCCTGTGCTTGTTCACTTTCTGTTTCTAGTGTTTGGTACCATCACCTTTTCTACTTGCCTCCCCTTAGGCTGACCTGTATGAAATGTACAGCCTCAAACCTGTAAAGTCTTGTCAGGAGCATTAGTTATTTAACAGCTGACTGAAAGGGAGTCACATGGAAAATAGGAAGCCTGGTTAGTGAGGTCTAGGACTCGAGAAGCTGGGACCTAGCTTTGCCTATGATAGGAAAGTGCATCCCTTATTAATCACTGCAGGAATCCTTATTTACTTCTGAGAATAATTCCAACTTAACAAGATAGAAACCACATAATACCTTTCTCCATAACCTTTACACATGTTTGATACTGTAATTCCAACATTTTACCCCAGAGTGAAGTGTGCTTCTAATAGCAGCTGAGATGAAGGCTGGCATCTGGGACCTAACAAGTCACCTTTACTGGAGAGATTTAGAAATATTTGCATTCCTCTATGTGTCTTCAAAAAAAAAAAAAAAGGAAGAAATTATCTCAGCTGTAAACAAGGAAATTCAAACCTGCTAGCCAGATTCTACTTATAATGCCATTGTGTTACAATCTGTATGCTTAGCTTTGACACGTAACTTTGCAGTGAAACTTCAGGTGCTTAAAGAAGTAACTGCTTAAAGTTCCCATGTTCCCTCTACAGTCTGTCAATGGAGAGAAGTTGCATGGTTAAGTCTGTTTGCCACTTGTAAACAACACTCCCCGTGTCTAAACTTGGGCGAGAAACATCATCACCAAGGCTTTCAAAAACACTTTCCTGTCGCCAAAGTAGAGAACTTGCTCTGGAAACACACTAATATTTGGATGACAGGCATGGGACCTGTCTGCCTGATGGTGGCACACTACCCATTTTACATAGCCCAAAGCTAAACCAGGAAAGTCTCTTTCCTCTCCTCCAGTTCCCTTCATCCTTTCAGAATCCCTTGTCCTTTCTCTCTCTCTATCCAGCCTCTGCCCTATTTACTTTTCTTGACTTGTCTCTTTCTCATCCATGTTCTCTCCCTGCTGGCTGTTTTCCCTGCTTCTACTGATCCCCAGTTCCTCTCCTGTCAAAGTAGAAACAAGTGCTAAAGCTGCTCTCATCATTAACACTTTACACAATGTTTATAGAGAACTGCCAGCATACAGTTTACTTCACAGACTTTTCAGAGGCCTGAAGGTCATCAATCTCCAACAGAAAATATTCCATGATGAAGTGTCAACAAATGTAACTTGGTGCTTTCTGGAGACTGTGCAGAAAAGTTAATGTTTGCTTTTTGGCTTCAGTGGTGTCCTGCCCTTTTCTTAGAAGGAAGGGGGTATATTAGGATGGGTTACAGATATTCATATGGCACCTGGCATAAATTTATATCTTCAGGCTGTAGACTGTTCCCTTTTGCAGAGCACTGAGCTGTAGGCAGTCAGTCCAGGCATCCTGTGGAATGAATATTGAATTAATATCTGTTTATGAACAGTCCATCCTTAGTGGAAAACATAGATATATGAGAGTGGTTTCAAAAAAACAGATCTCGTAGGTTTGATTCATACTTATATACCACAGAACATTTGCCACTGCTACACAGCAGTGGAGCAGCAGGAAAGCAGAGTAATTACTGCTGAGGCGGTCTCCTGGTATGAAAAAGACTCTCAGACCTGGTCAACCCCAGAGTGTAGCACTTCCTGGAAATATTTCTTTGCTTGCCTGTTGTTTCTGGTATTTTGTGTATGGCTGGGAACCACAGAGTAATTGACTATATTTTGGTTGTATCCTCCATCAACCGAGGAAAGGACCAGTTCCAGACTTATCTCCTTCAAACACAGCACTAGACAACAATGTATTATTTAGAGCATGAAATGAAGGAATTTAATAAAAGACAAGTCATTATCATTTCATATGAGCTGCAGCCCCATGAGGCTTTCTGCCAAGTCCAGTGAAGAAAGCTTTCATGATCCCTTCCAAAGTCATACGATAAACCTATAACTATTTTCTGACAGTTTTTAAGAAGACGATACTAGGTATGGTTAAAAATGAACATTTTAATGAATAACTTTGCATGAAAATTATTTACATTTAACCAATACTAAGATAGGACTGAAAGAGAAAGTAATAAAAATGAATGCAATAAGATAGAATAAGAGAAATATTCCTTCCAGTGTTGAGAGAAAAAAGCTCAAGATCTAATAAATACTATTAAATATAAATCAAATAAATTATCAAATGGAGAAAAAAAGAGAGAATAATCTGTAAAACCTCTCTGATAGCATGTCAGAAACATGTGGAGAACCACTGACCTGCCTTAGAGACCAAATAAGTACAAAGACATCAGCCATAAGTAAACTGGAACATCGGTGATAGGGAGGTGACAGAAACCTGTGAATTAATTCCTTTTTGAACTTTCAAGGTCTCCCAAATAATAAATGATATTTGAAAGATTCCTGTATGACATTGTGTGTTTGGAACATAAATTGTTTTAAGGATTTAAGCACTGTTTCTGGATTTTTTTTCAGAGGAAAAAGTTATTTTAGTGGAAGAAAAGTACTTTAGCCCACAGCATCAAACCCCCTATTAAAAAGGAGATCTTCTGTTCCTGTAAGCCACTGGCCTTTCAGTATTTCAGGAATGTCTTTTAGTGCTCCTGCCTATATTAATATTTTCTTGCAAACCTGTTGTATATAACTTGATGTCTATTGAGGAAGCAGGGGAGAAATAATAGGATATCAGAGACAGCAGGAGGTCCATAAGGATACAGTACTGGGAAAATGAAAGGCTAGTGAATAGATGAATGGTGAAACATTGGGAGGAAAATAGGGGGGGAAAAGTAGAGAGAACAGTGAGCACAGCAGGGAACCATGCTTTGAAGAAAGGAAATGCCATAAAAGCAAATGAAGAAAAGCACAATGAAAGAGGAAGGGAAATGGTTTAGCTAGGTTGAACCTAATCAGAACAGTCAGAAAGATACGGATTTTCTTATTAAGCAGAGACTTCAAGGGACACAAGTGGCTCTTTGTCATCTGTTTTGCAGGTACACCTGTGAGAAGAAAGAAGCAAACAGCAGAGAAGAAAGTAGAGAGAGAGAAGAACAAAACTCATGCTCCTCTCACTGGTTTTTGGCTTTCACAGATGTAGACTGTACACAAAATTACCCTAAGCATCTCAGCACCCACTCAAAATCTGCACCAGCTGAACTTCATCTCAAGCTGCTATAATATCCAAGAGGGAAGTGTAAAGAAGTCAAATTCAGAGTCTTCCTTGTTCTAGGTGTATTAGCTATTGAGCTTGCAATCTCTTTTCTGAGTAGATATTAACTGATTATGTTATTTGCAATATCCCTTCAAAACATATTTTGTGCCTTTACTTCCATTGGCAGAAACAACTCTTTTATGCATTCTCTGCTAACTTAAGAAAAAGATAAAACACATCAAAACCATCTACAAAATAAGAGCCAGCCTATCAAAGTAATTTTCATGCATTCTTTTCAGAACTGGCTGATTCTCTGCAATTCTGGTTACCTGTAAGAATTATTAAAAACCTTTGAATGTTGATCATGATGTGATAGCTGTAATGAATGCCAGTTTTGTCAGTGTAAAATTCCCAAGTGAAATGTACCTTGTAGAGCTTTCACTCACACTCTTGGATACCTTAGGCACACTTGTAGAATTTCCCACAGTAGTAAGGGACTAGGTTTCAGAGATGTAAAATAATTTCAGTGTCAATACATTAAGATAGTCCTGTCTTTATACACTGGTCACGGCCCTTCTAGATTCCTACATAGTGTTTCTCTGCATATGGCCCAGTGACTTAAAAAAAGCATGCTGAATGTGACAATACCTACCACATTGACTATGAAAAGTGGACATAGCAGCTCAAATTCTTTGATGCTGTAACTCCAGGGCAGGGAAAGTAAGCTGTAACATCTGTAAGCTTTAGCAGATTTGAGGCATCAAATCCCTTTGATTCAGCTCAAATGTTATTTGGCTAAGCAAGTTCTAGTTTTCTAGTTTCCAGACATTTTGCCTCTCTCAGCTTTCCAAGTTGGGTATTCATCATGTGTGTCTTCCATGTGTATTACAGTTTCAAACATACCAAACTAACATATGAGAGCTCCAGTATGAGAATTTGTATGGCTCCTTATTTTGGCTGTACAAGGTACTGAGCTCAGGGATGTTTTCTAAGTTCATAATAGCTGTAATCTTACAATTTCATTTTTGTGCACACAGACCATGGTATTGCTCACACTTCAGCAACAAACTAATTTCTAGATTAATTCCAAAAATATATCAATTGACAAAATTTTCATTTCATTTACAAGCTTCCTTGCTAATCATATGCAGATCGCTATTTGTGTGAATATAGCTATATTTTCAAAAGGACCATAGGGCCAAGGAGCCAATGCCATAAAGTGGCATTCCAAAGAGCAATTCTGTATTCTCTATTGATTGATTATATCCATAGGCTTAGCAATAATTCAGTCTGATCAGTCTGAATCAGCATGAAGGCAGGATTTTAGTCCACTCTATGCAGACACAGTCCCACTGTTTGTACTTGTTACAGTCACATAGTGAAACTTTATTTAATAGCTTGTGGCTGTTCAGAGAATGTGTAAACAAACGTCATTGCCCTTGATTCAGTGGATCTGAGACAACTTACTCAGGAGCTGAGCAACACACTACAAGCCCACCATCTCCAAATTTTCACTCTAAGGTAGCAGCAGACTGAAGAGAATGCAAATGACAGGATAAAACTGAGGTCTTGAGTTCACGTCTGGGTCACCTGTGGATTTCAAACCATGTATGCTTGTCAGCAGGTTGAGCACAGCTACTGTTTTGTAGCCATGCTATTTTCTCATTAATGCACAAGAGAAATAAACTGGTTCTCTGTTGTGGGAGAAAAAAAAAAGTCAGGATCTAATTAGACTAATACTGCCAGATTATCCTGCAATGCATGGTAATGCTGAGAGAGAAGAGTGTGACTCCTTTGGAGCCTGATTGCTCCTAAAAGTGCAATGGCCCCTGTAACTTTCATCATGGACATCTGTGAAATGTGCTATTTTCCTGCAGATTTTGCCCATATGAACATGAAAACATGTGGGTTAGAGGATCACGAAGATGATCTGATCTTCTCCTAGCTTAGATGGGAGTAAAAGGGTAAAACTTGCATGTGTCAATGGAAATGTTCTCACTGACTTCAGTGTTTGCTTTGCTGGGGTGTGAGTCAGAATGACACACAGGTGGTGGGGATTTAGTTATCCCTTGAATGTTTCCTGTCTATTTTAAGCAATTATCTGATTCAGATGAATTTAGGAAATTCACTGTGCAGTTTTCGATTACTTCAGGAGTAAACACGCGAGACAAAGCCCCTGATTGATTTGTTTGTATATAAATACAGCCTTAATAAAGTACAGTTTTCTTGCACCTTAATAAAGTACAGTTTTCTTGCTGCTAATAGCATACTGCTGATGGAAGAAAGGGAAGGTATTCTTTAATTAGAAAGGAATCTAATTATTCCTCTCCATTTGTTTTGCTCCTTTCTTGCTGGAAGCTGCAGAAATGAGGCAATTCTACCAAAAAGCTTTGCCTCTGTAATGCAATCTGATGGACATCAAGGTTAAAGGCATTGAAGCACTATGAGGAGGTGAGAAGGTACTGTTTTCTAATGTTAATAGAGGAATAGATATGTTCTGTTGAAGGATGAAAAAAAAAAAAATCAAGTTTGTGCTTATTTTTCTCTCCTAACTGATGAGTTTGGGAGTCAAAAAATAGACAATATTAGGGGGTGTTAACAGTCCTTCTTAGATCAAGTGATTTAGGTAGAGCAAATGAACCACTGACTATCTTGAAATTCAGTCAGAAAGCTCCAGAGATACTGAGCAGTCAAGGCAAGTAAGAAGCCCTGGGGTGTAATTTCATTCTTAATTGATTTGTATGAAGAGCAGAGCTCAGTAAGGAGTAAAATTTGAGCCTTTGCAATCTCGTAAACCCTGTTTTAGAGACTTGAAAGAGATAGCAAAGAAAAAAGATAGACAGAGGTGCCTTTCTTCTCATTCTCTTCCCTAATGCTTGACAGAGATGATCACGTACTTCATCTCACAATACCTGCCTGATTACATGACTTTAGCAACAGTTTTGTTTCCTATAAATCTCCAGGTACTTCGTGTTGCTTTCTGATTTCCTGAACAAAAATATTTCTGCAGTTCTTTCTGTTTGTGCTGCCTCCACTAATGAGTTCTCAGAGGTACATTAACCTAAAAAGCTTTATAAATGAGAGGTGTTAAAGGGGGCATCTTAGCTGGTGCAGAGGACTTGGGAATATGTGTAGGAAGCCTTCTCCTCTGTTCTTTCTGTTCTTCTTGCACAGAATTTCCGTTTTTGAGGTAAAAGGGAGCTGCCATTCCCATTAGGTGCCCTGCCTAAACTTGATCGGACAGCATCATCTTTCCTTGCTGAGATGCACAGTACTCCAAGTACACAAGAATAAAAGTCTTTTAGCTCTATTTTTATTTTACTTCACCATTTCATTGATGCTGGGGAACATCAGCTATCTAAATAGTAAAGAGGAACACAACTGAGAATTATAAGGAACATAAGCAGACATTGCAGCAGGTATAAGGTATTAGATATCTCCAGGACTCTGATGTTGTTAATTTTCCTAAGTTCTTTTTTAGTTCTGAGACAAAAAAAAAGTTCATGTGCTAGTTGGCATGCCAAAGGCAGAGAAACCATTCAACCAGGAGTTGTGGTGCAGTATCTAAACTGCGCTTTGTTCTCCTCATTAATATCTGACCTACTGTGAAGAAAGGAAGTGAGAAAGTTCCTCAGGCAAGAAAGGGATGCATCTAATTGGCAAAGGATGGCAGCTTTCTCCCCATGGATTTATGCTACTGTATTATTTTGCCTCCTTTAACCAGAGAGAATGCAGCTGTTTGTGTGTTCTTAGCAATCACCCATCATCAATGTATGGTGGTGTTATGATCCAGGTTTAAGGTTCTTAGAAATGCCTCTGCCCGAATTAAGGTGCAAACGAGACCATATGCCAGTGACAATAGTAAGGGTTTTATTTGTTGGTAAATATGAGAGAAAGAAAGAGAGAAAGAAGAGAAGAGAAGAGAAGAGAAGAGAAGAGAAGAGAAGAGAAGAGAAGAGAAGAGAAGAGAAGAGAAGAGAAGAGAAGAGAAGAGAAGAGAAGAGAAGAGAAGAGAAGAGAAGAGAAGAGAAGAGAAGAGAGAGAAAGAGAGAAAGAGTAGAAAATAGATGGGGAGGACAGAAAGAATGACAGGGACAGAACAAACAAAATATCACCACTCCATGGATCCCAATGATGTCCTGTTGATCCTCTCCAGCTGGTTTTCTTGGTGGTGAAGGTCCCCTCAAAAGGCACAGAGTCCAATGGGAATATACGCTCAGGCTAGGTAGGAATGTCCCCCTGGAGCTGGGGGATGCAGCCTCTCACAGCAGACTCTGGGTCTGTTGCACCACGTGCAGTCCTGTGGGGCCAAGCCTCTCACGGGAAAGTCCCATGGATGTGCCCTGTGGGGTTGGGGGTTCCACAGCTGGGCCAGTTTGTGTGATGGAGGATGGGTGTTTATTGCCTCTCACCAGAGGTTGCACCACGCACCCAAAACCTCCTCCTCCCCCCTGGCTGGGGGAGTCTGTGTAACCCTGGCTTCTGTGAGCTGTGCTCTCCCCCACCCCAAACTCAGCCAGGGATGATTGCAGCTGGTGGCTTTGGCCTTTTGTGTGTGCATACCTTCCCTCACCCTGAGGTGATTGAACAATGTTTTCCCTTTATCTAATCAACAGTTTGACTCTCAGTTCAAAGTCCCACTCTTCAGGGAGGCTTCTTCAGTTGTAGCTTCTTTATAATGTGCAAAATTTTATATCAATGTTTGAGAAATGAACTATTTTCAGTCTCTGACAGGTGGTAATTGAGAGTGGAAACCGAAATAGTTAAAATACTTCAAATGGCATCATTGGATAAGGCTTGATATTAAAGCTGCAGCAGGTGTGCAACTTTTTTGTTCAGACATTTTTCCATGAAGCAAATCGTTGGCCAACTGCTGGAAAACCATTTAGTGCTGTGGGATGACATTTTGTGTTCATTTTGTTCAGCAGCAATGATTTTTAAATTACTATGACTCTACACATAAGGCCCCCTATTACAAAATACCTCCCAAATCCTCTTCCATTGTGGTTGATATAAAAGCTCTTATTGGTTTTAATGTGCTCTGTATAAAGCTCTGTGATTGTAGTGGGGGGTCAGGAATAATTTATGCCACCTACTGATCAGCTAATACTCTCTGGTGTTTTCTTCTTTGTGTTTGGAATAAGGGAGCACAGACAACTTCCATTTAAGATAATTTGACTGAAGACTGCTGACTGAGATTAAGCTGTGTAGAGTGTTTTCTGGTGTTCCTATTTGATACTGGATAATAGTAATAATAAACCAGCTTGTAATTTCTGCAGTCATTAAAGTCTTTAAAAAATATGAGAAATGAGCTACATATTTATGACTTCCTTGAGCAAGCTTATTAAATTTTTTTTGTCAATAATGTTAAACTGTGAGGAAGAATTCTGACCGGTTATTTAACAGAACATTTAAGGTTTTCATTAAAATTACTTTATTTCAGTTGTCTGAAGTCCTATATTTACTCCATGAAGACTTTGAATTCAGCACATAGCCTACTCTCTTCTTCAAAAAATCTCCCACTAAATCAAACCAGAAAGATTTAGCAACTTAATCCCATAATTTCCCATGTGGCCTTCTTCCCTTCAAAAATATATTGTTGACTCATGAAAACTCATCGTGTGTTCTCTTCCCTGTCTCACTTTTGAAAGTGCCAGTGGCATATGCTGCCAAGGGGAGGACAAGGGCCCATCTGTTGTCCATTGTGCCTCCCTTTATACCTCAGCAGTGTCTCCAGTTGTTGGACTGAGTGGTACAAAGTATGTCCCTGCCTATCCCTTTACTATCTGTCTATGGAAGTGATTCTCATGGATTTGTCTAATCCCTTTTTAAACATCTTCCATGAAAACAAATTTCATACCACCATTTTGCTCTGCAAAGAAGCATTTTGCATCTACCTCTATGTTGAACCAATTTTTCTACTTTCAGTAATTGACTCTTACTTTCAGTATTGCATGATTAAGCAAACAAGGTTCTGCACTCGACTTAACCTTTCATGACTTTTCAAACATTTCAGTCACACTTCCTTAGGCTTCTCCCTTTTGAAGTCTCAGCCTTTTAAGCCTGTCCTCACAAGGCACTCAGTCTGTCATCCTACTCATTTTAACTGTCCTTATCATTACTCACTTTAAATGCTATTATGTCTCTCTTAAACATGAAGATTTTCAGTTTTCTATTTATCCAGCCTGAACTTTGAGGACAGCAATCCTTAAATAGAACTTACACTACTTTTTTTTTCCTGAATTAGGATTTTTCAGTCCCTTGCAGGAACATGCTTCCACTGATAAATTTGCACCAAGGATTTTCCAAATAATAAGGATGCAAAAGCTGCCTAAAAAACTAAAAAGAAGAAATGTAAATATATGCAACACTTTTCACGTTTGTTTTCAAGTTCACCTCAAAATGGTTCATCCTGCCCATATGTTACTTAGTGGGGAAAATAAAGTGGCAAAATGTTGGTAACATATTTTGCTTTTCCAGAAAGTAGAAGACGGTCAAAAGTCAAAGCTTCTTATTTTTTTTTTTATTTTGTAGGGAAATTTTTGTGACCTAGATTTGAACACAGTCCATGGCTGCAAATATCTGGTTTTATCACCAGCAGTAGTTGGTCGCATACAGCCCAGTAATAAAATGAGATGGAGCTATGAGATTGAGGAGTTCTTAGGAAAGTCTGTGTGTATGCATACACACACCCATTTTCTAGACAGGCTCTTTGAAACACTCATCTTCCCTTTTCCAGAAACATCATGTTACATGTCTGAGTAGCTTTCAGGTCATTTATAGCTATAGAGTTTTGCCTTAGTAATTTGTAAACAGAGCACTGAAATCCAAGTAGAATTAAATCCTCGCAAGAAAGTGAGTTAGGAGCATGAGGCTCTCCAGTTGTTCTGTGGGAAATGAAAAGGGAGTGTGCCCTTTAACAATCTCTGTAGAGGAACCTATTTCTCTCTGTTGCCAATTGAAATATTGAGTTCAATTACTTGTGGAAGAACTAGTCTCTAATACTTGTAAACACTTTTAATCTTGTTTTAAAACCAGTAAGAGTGAATTAATTTAACATAAAACTTGGCAGTAGCTAATTCAGTGATTAATTACTCAGTTAAATTTATTTCATACTGACATTTATTTTCTTTTTCATTTTCCAGCTATTTCCTATTATATCCCAGAGACAGGTAAGCCAGTTTGGAAAAAAAATAGAAATTTCCGTCAAGTTCAACTGCAACTTTCCAATTCTCCAAAGAGAACCAGACTGCTTTTAGATGGGGAATATATTTAGGAAATGTTATAATGCTTATTTTTCACTCTGTGTACACTTTGTGGTCTCTCATATTTGGACATTGGTTTAAAAACATTAGTGGTAAAATATTTTTTTGCCAAAACCACTTATCATCTTATTCTTTAGTAGGTTATGATCAGCAAAATTGATTATATGTTTTGTAAAACTGATATTCAGATTAAAAAGTCTGGTTTTATTGGTATGTAGACATTAATTTTTAAAATATTCCATTCAATTGAAAAGCTATTTGTCTTTATATATATATATATATATATGACAGGTAGCCCTCTAAATCAAGAAAAAATAAATCTCAAAATCTCTTTTTAAGAAAAGGCTTAAACTGAAAGGGTGCCTCATAGATAGTACTATCAAGCATGTTTCTGCCGCATTCTTATCAGCATCTCAGGGAGATGGGTTCAGAGATTCCCATGGAGCACAGCCTGGAGGCCCTTGCTCTTGTTATGTCTTCAAGATTGATAAAGATAAAACTCTTATGCCAAACCAGCCTCTCGATCGTTCTGTGGTTTCTTCTGGAACTAACAATGCTACAGTTAATTAAAGAGATTGAAATTCCATCCTTTTAGTGAAATATCCTTCAAGATCTTTCTGCTGAATAAGCTAGTTACATGATAAGTTACTAGTAACTATGAATTATTGAGTGAATATATTACATTTCAACTCAGAAGGAGGAAGCACAAAAAAACATGTCAGCAGCTAAATGATATGTATTTTAGAAAAATATGACAGATCATGTAAATGTCAGTCAAAGCCACGCCCAAACTCCAGCTTACCCTCTCAGAGCAAAAATAACTAGGTACAGCTTTCTAAGATACAGCTGTTTGTAATCCCTTTTGTAACCAAATTAAAATTCCATAATGTGTGCAAAATTGCCTCATGCCACCAGAACACTTAAAAAATAAAATTAATACAAATCAAACTTCACAATGGATCTGATTTGGCAAAATGGTTACTGGGGTTTGCTGCCCTATCAGTGAAACTTTCTTTTGCAGGTACTGGGAAACTCTAATGTCTTGTGGCATAGAAAAGCAAAAAGAGGGGAGG
>JACBWW010000048.1:2269293-2324028 GCA_020086605.1 Lanius collurio
TCCCTTCTGACCTCTCACAGAGATAACACTCACTGGAGACACATGGTTTTGTCAGGAAGGCTTGAATCATCACCCAGTCTTCTAGTTTTGCACAATGCTAGGTATCACATGCAAGGTGGAGAGCACCATGTCAGAGTATTTGGCTGTGGGATTTCTTTGCACTTGTCAAAATTGGATGTGTTTAGTAGTTCTCTGTAATCTCCATGCATCTATGATAAACATGCAGCAGTCTGCATTATCTAGTACATAGCATTGCTTTTCCTTCAGTGTAAGTCCTTGCTCAGAATCTGTGTGAGCAGGGTATATTTAATACTTAGGCAAACTGCCTGCAATAAAACTATTTTGAGCTCTCTTCTAGATGATCTGCCCTTTAGATTAGTTCAGGTTCACACAGCTGCAGAGCGAATAGAAATATTGCACAGCTCAATGAATGGGGCAGCTGGTATTTTGATTCATCTCAGAGCAATTTCACTGTGAATCAATAAAGTATGGTGCTCATTTTGAACAAAAGAGCATGTTTCATGGGATATCATCATTGCCATCATGGTCAGCTTCTAGCAGCCTAGAGATGAATGGATGTGTCTCTCAGAGCCTTACCTTTTCTCATCTTAACGTACACATTGACATTTTACTTCCCTATCAGTTATTAGGTCACAACCATTTGAAACAAAACAAACAAATAAACAAACAAAACCAGAAAAAATAAAGAAGAAAAAAGATAAAAAGAAAGTGTTAAGCATTGCTTGCACAAAAAACAAAAAGCAGATAAAATTTCCCTTGTTTCCTGGGAGGAACTACTCAACAGGGATACCAAAACTTATCAACATTCCAGGAGTACCTAGACATTCTAGAATCAGAATTCCATTTTATTTTTTAAGTTCAGCAATGGTAACATCTCTGCCCTCTGTGCTGGTTTTAACTTGGCAGCTTTACACTTGCCAGGACCACCTTTATTCTCTTTGTCATGTTTCAGTCCAATGATCTCTAAAATATGGCTCTAGTCTGTGTCAAGATATTTATCTTGTAATTTTGTCTGTAGAAATAATTCTTAAATATTCACTTTCTTCTTTGGTTTCATGTCAGTGATGTTTCCTGTCTTTTTTTTGCTGAGATGATGTTTGAAGAACTATTGGCACCATTTATACTTCCTTATTTGTGAAATGAAATGATAATTCATTTGTATTTTGGAGATGGAAAAATATAACTAGGCATCACCTCTCAATAAAACAACATCTGAAGGCCACTAAAGGTGACATCTCTGGCTATTTAAGGCCAAGACTACATTTCTTTTCAGAAAAAAAGTTAATGATTTTTCCTTCCCTTGCTCCATCTGATTTAAATAATTTTCCTTGCTTATTTTTCTCAAGTTAATTTTCACTAGTTATAATTTCCATTAATGCATAATATGGGTAAATTGGTAACTCTACTTCTACAACCATCTTGTATTTATTCAAATTATTTCCTTTTAGCCTGGAATTGTCAGCACTTGGTTTTATTCCAAAGTTATTTCCTTTTGCTAGAACAGAACTTTATTCATCTTTCAAAAGAACAGAAGAACCAGCTCTTAAAAATGATAAGAGTATGCTTAACAGAAAACTAGTGGACAGTGAAACCTTGCATGGAGCTAGGGGCTTTTTTCCCTGAGTAACTTAGCAAACAGGAGTTCTAAATTCTTCTTTCCTTATTTCTTATAATTTACCATATCAAATGTGAATACTTTGCAAAAAATAACTATTTGGGAAAAGCTGTATTTTCTGTTACATGTCACAGCCTTTCTGGACTTAATACTGGGTTAATACCTCCTTTCTTCAGCTCATTTAATAGCTTGTCTCTCAATAGACATATGACACCTCCATTTTTTGACAATTGTGTCTGTCACTACCATTCCAAAGAAAAAAGAGGATGAAAAAATCAGTCAATGGCCTTTTGACCACTGCTAATTGTATTCCTTAAAAAAAAAAACAAAAACCCTGTAGACAGAGGCAGTAAGCTTCATATTTTATACCAAACTCTTGAAGAAGGGGATATTTGGCACAGAGTTATACTGTACCACTTAGAAAAATTATGAAACCCCTCACACATTTTTCATGGGGTTATTTTGATTTGTTTCTTTTCATGAAGCCACATTTCATTCCCCTTCTGGAAATTTTTGGCTGAGGTTTGGGGCACAAGAAGTCCGTTGCTTTACAGTAAAATATTTTCAGTGGGAGAATCAAAAGGATTTCTTGTCCCTGTGCATGGTGCTCCCACTCACACCTTCTATTTTCCAAACCATGTGGTGAATTTTTCCTAGTAGCCATTGAACACAAGTGGGATGTGGCATGCAATGTGTCAATTGTTCTTATCTGATTTGAGACTTCTTTACAGCATAACAGAATTATGTTAACTCTGTTTTCCCAGTAATTTCATATCACTGTGGTTTTGGCAAAGAGTAAACAAAAATATTGTGGGAAATAAAATGTGTTTAATATGCTGAGAGGTCTTTATTTACTATATTTTTACCAGCTGGGAAAAGTTTAGTTTTATTTCTCAAAAGCTCTTGCAGAGGTTACTTTGTCTTGAATGTCGGTATTCCCCGTAGCCCAAACATTTTTCATCTTCCACAAAATGTTATGAAGACTCAGTTAAAATGTACTTACAAGAGACAAACAACACTGCCACAGGAGTAGCTGGTAACAAAGAGAATGATATTTTAAAGCTATGTATAGAAGAAAGAGAAAATTCATTTAACTTCCTATTAAAATAAATTGACACTCCTGGGGTTTTCATTTTTTCTTTTTCTTTTCCTGAAGTCTTGCAGAGGGAAGACAGGCCAAGAATCCGAAAGGTAATTGGATGTCCAGCTGCATCTAAAGCCATGAACAAAGTCATGTAAGCCAAACCAGGTGTCTTGGTAAGTAATATTTATGTTATGGCAGTAGGCTGTTAGCCTACAAACACAAACTTTTGTGTTTGGCTTTGTAGTCTTTTATCTCAGACTTGAGGAAGAGATTTTTGCCAAAAGTTTTCCACATTTCAACTGGATAGATTTTATCTTTCTGCGAAACTGTAAATAGCTACATTCAAAAATTTAGTCCTCAAAATTGTCCTCAAATCCTCTCCAATTCCTGCCTAATTCTGGACATGCCTACAACCATATGGTTTTATGTTTTACCTAGGCATCTGCAAACGTTTCTGTGGGAGCAGCCAGAGCCTCTTGCATATTGAGGTAAAGGAAATGTGTTGCTGAGGACAAATCCACAGAAGTCCTACCCAGGAGTGAAGTAGGAGATGGAGTAGATGTTCATGTCTTGGCTCTTCTCATTTGGTGGGGTACAGACTCTCTTTTTCCAGCTCCCAGGAGAGAGACACAAAGATGTGAAAGAGGACAAACACCTCCATTTTTCCTGTTGCATCTGTGTTGCTCTGTGGAAGGAAATGAACAATACAAAGACCAAAAGAAAGCAACTGAAGAGGCAACACAATTCTTCCCAGTGGGGACAGGAGGGCTGAGCTCACTAAAGAGAGGAAAATGGCCTGTATTCTGATTTCTGTTCTGTTCTCAGTCCTTTAGGCACCACCCACTGAGCATTCATTGCGTTACTACCAACATCTGCTAAATCAGAGATTCTGGACACTTCAGTGGGCTATAGCATCGGGAAGTCCCACCCATAAAAACAAATGTAGCCGTCCTAACCATGGTCCTGGTGCCAAAGGAGATAGCAGCAGTATGACTCCAAACTCCTCTGAGCTGTCATGATTGCCCATTACCACCACTTCTGATTTAAAATGAGTTGAGCCTTGGCAGCTCTTCTTCATTTGTGATTTGATCTCATTTGACATGCAGACGAATAATGTTTCTGGTTGCTGTTAGTAGTACAAAAAATTTGCAGGAGATACATTAAGACAAAAAGAGACATAGTAGAAAGAGTCTGGAGAAGTTTCTGGAAAAGGCAGATTTAAATAGTGGCATTGCTGTGGGAGGGGTAGGCAACAGGAGCAGATTTTAGGTTGCAGAAGTAGATTCATTGAAAGGCTTAAGCACAAAAATCTACTTGTTCCTGTGTTTTACTGGTAGGATTGTTGAAGCTAAAATTATATTTAGTGTGGAAGTTTGCTGTGTGTCATTTTTGATCACTGTGTGATCAAAGGGATACTTTGGGGCAAACACTTATATTACTGTGTGCGTGTTACCTCCTAGAGTGACATTGCCTTCCTTACATGCTACATAAGTGTTAGTTGGACAGTGAATTAAACTTCAGGTTCATAAATAAGCCAAGGATACATTCTTGATACATGTTGCTGTAATTAAAAATGAACGCATATGGCCATTATAAAGCCATTTTTGTTGCCATTAAAATATTGTGACATTTTCTTTCCGAAAGTTTTCTGAAAAACATGGGGTTTTAACCTCTGGACTGCAGTCTCTCAATCCTGGAATTTATTTTTTTTTGAAGTAGTCTTTCTTACACAGGTTAAAAAAAATATTAGGGACCTTCAGAAAGAACATGGGAACATTACAATGGGATTTTTTCCCACTATGCAAAATCTAGTGCATAGGGAAATGCTGTCTACTATTTGTAAAGAAGCCAAATGTATGATCAGTTTAACAAGAAACCAAATAGAACTTTAACTGCTGAAGGGAGGAGTGAGGTGGAGGGAAGATCAGCTTAATGCAATTTCAGTAGAAACACAATAGTTTGGAGTTTTTTTATTAGTAACCACAGAAGCCAAAATTATTCAAATGACACAAATTCAATGATGATCTGAAAAGTAATGGGATAATGTGCTAAATTATTTTTCCTTTTGTTCTGTCACATTTTTAATCCCTTTCTTATTTCCATGTGGAATAGGAAAATAAGGATTCTAAGGCTTTTTTATTACTTATTTATAATCTTTTTTGAAAATTTAATATTGGTTTATTTTAGCTATATAGTACTTAAATATAGGCTAGTAGCCTGGCTAGTAGCCATTACTCTGCAGAAACAATGAAGAAATCCCAGATTGTGGAAATTACTCTTCTTCATAAGGGGAAATATGATAAAAATTTATAGGCAGAAATAAATGCCCAGCTTGTTCTTTTGCAGGCTGTCAGACGTTGTTTTTGAAGGCTAAGCCAGCAGGGAGCAGGACAGGTACCATGGGCCTTTCTGCAGGCATTCCTTTCTTCCACATGCTCCTCTGAGGTGGTCCCCTATGTTCAGCAGAGTTTCAGACAGAAAGGATTATTCTGTAAAGGATGTAAGTTTCTCTCCTCTAGCTAGTTCCTGCCTGTTTCATTTTCTTTTCAAAGAGTAGAATACATAGCAATTATTCCTTCACTTGTACCTTGTTTCTCTGAGGCCAGACACAAAGCCATAAAGCTCAGAGTAACCTAAGAAACTTCAGATGATATAAAAAGAATTTACTTGTTTCAAATCCAGACTTAAAAATAAAACTGGAGCTACGGTTGGAGGCTGTCTCTCCTCTCCAATACAACCCACTTGGCTAGAGAGAGAGAGAGCAAGATGAAAGAAAAAGAAAAAATTACAGAAAAATAAGGGAATGAAGGAAAAAAGGAAAGTTGAAGGTCTTCATGTCCTAACTTAAAAATGTGCCCAGTGGATACTGCTCTGAAATTTGAAAAAGTCTTTACTTAAAAAGTTCCATATTCTCCTTCAACATTTTTTTCCTTCACTTAAGGATTGTTTCTCTTAGAATTTTCTCTAATATCTAACATAAATTTTCCTCACCAAAGTTTTTTTAACTTTTTATTTCCTGCCCTTTTCCCAGTGGACATGAACACAAGTTGGTTTGCCTCTCTGCAGGTCCAAGAAATACACACAACATGATTGTTTATTTTCCCTCATTCTTCTCTTTGCTACACTAAGCCAAACTCCTTTTCTCATATTTTCTTAAAGGTCTCATTTTCTAGACTTCCAATTATTCATGAGATTCCCCAAAACAATATGCCAAAATTAGCCCATGACTTCCCTGACCATGCAGACCCACCTTTCAGCAGTTCTGAATGTTGTGGAAAGACTGCTTTAGTGTGTCATTCAATTTACACCTTCATCAGCATTAATATCAGTAGCTTCGCTAGAAATTTGAGGTTAGAGGCTGAGGTTGATCTGACCAAATGGAGATAGTTAAATCTGATCTAGTCTTACTAGCTCTTTTGGGTAAGGGAAACAGGCAGTTTTGAAGCAGGACTTCAGTCACACAAAAGGAGATGTCTACATTTCTTTGAGAATTAAAAGGAAATCAGATCTAAAGGAAACTGGATAGAGAGACCTATAAGTGCCTACTATTTTTATTTATCTGTATGGGGACTCCAGAGTGCAGTTGCCTATGAGCCAGTAATAGGGACCTGTAGAATCACATGTTCAGAAGAAATAACTTAGGGCAAAGTTTTGCTGATTTCCCATGCATACTTAGAGAGAAATATGTGACTGCATCTTCAGGAATTTCATATTTGCCTTGAAAAAGATGGCTAACCTTCACAAGCTGCACAACATTCTCTAAGACATAGTATGTTACAGTAGGATTGAACATTTATTTAGGCTTTCCAAAGGGGGAGCTAGAGGACAGAGCTAGGTTAAGAGGAGAAGGCTTTTCATGAATTAATTTTTCTTATAGCTCTGTAGTTTGGCACATATATGTCTCATTCAATATGTAATGCCTGATTAATCTGTAGTATGAATGCAATATTTTATACTGCTGTAAATTCTTTTAATATCTGAAAATGTATTTCTAGTACACCTAATTCTCCCACTGGGAGCGCTGGCAAACTTCCCAGTGACTCAAATGAAAAATAGTAAAATGCAGAATAAAGGAACAAGGTTTAAATCAAGGGTATAAATCAATCAGGCATTTTCATGTTTGGCCTTTGAACTTCTAAATATAATTAATGCCTATTGTTCTGCTTCCAAAGGCACCAATCCTGTCAACCTTGCTGACTCTCTCAGCCTTTTTCATGCCAGCACTAAGGGCTGTCTTCTGTTCTGAGCTTTTAGCCAAACACCATCATGTGCCCTCCCCATGTCCCTCTCTTCCCTTAGCATCCAATGTTCTTAGACTCCTTTTCCTAATCAAATCTTTTAACAGCTGATAAGAGGGCAGAACATATGCAAATTATCTCAGTGAAGTGGATACTAAATAACTGAATCAGCAACATAACTTCCAACTACCGCACTAATTAATCTCTTATTTATGACTCACTATCAACTGTACATTTTTGGAGTGCTGACAGATATAGCTGGCATCCAGCAGTAAATAGTTTCAGTGGTCTCTTACAGGCCAGGATGCAATTTAGAGCTGTGAACTACTCAGAATATGATAGGATGATGTATAAACATAGACAAAATGATTTTATTCCACCTTAATTACTTACTTTTACTTTTTTATTTGGCTAGTTCTGTATTTTAGAGAATTGAATGAGTAGAATATTGTTCTCATTTGTCATATACTTAAACACAACCTAAGCTGTTGGACCTTGCTGAGCAACATCTATTAAACAGAAATGTTTGTCAGAAGTATCCTCATTACTCAGCACTCAATGCCATTCACTGCCTTAGGCCAAATTGCTTCCCCGGGATGATGCACAATTAAGTATATTCCCAGTGTATCTGAGTAAATAAAGTGGAGAAAGCCACCTGCAAAACACTGTAGCATACATTGCTCATTAAACTTTCAACCACCTACAGTTTTAAAGAGGAGTTTCCTCCTCACTCCTTGGAAATTGCTCTAAGTCATGCAATTAAACACTCTGAAGATGCACAATTAGAAATATGGCAGCCTAGATTAGGCAGGTCTTTCCTGACCCGAATGACATGGATGATACCCTACTCAAGGGTCTTGAAAATTATTTGCAGCAGGTCCTAAATCAGAAAATAGTCATAGTTGAAATGTCCTCCCTAGTTGTTCTTACTGTTACGAGGTATGAAACAGTCCATGGCAGACATTTATAATTAAGTTTTAAGAGAAATCCATCTCTTATTTGAACATCTGCATTGTCAGACTGAATTCTGTCTGAATAAACATCTCAATGTGATTACATATATACACATATACCTATATATATATAACAATTCCATCTCGGTGACTATTCCTTGCACCTGTGGGATAATTGCATGAGGGACAGATTCAAACCTGGTAAGGACCTTCTTGATAAAAATAAATATGCTTAGTGTTAAATAAAAGCCTTTGTAGCATATATAGTGGTGAACTCAAAGAGATGCTGGCCAAAACTTCTGTATAATTTGCTAGAGAAAAAGTTTCCAGATCTACAAGTCTCTATTCCTTCTCTGGTTCAGGGTGGTTAGCCTCTTCTGTTAGATCTTCAAATCAATATTATTTATTTTACTATTTTTTACAATATGTGAAGACAGACTAGCTCAAGTGAGAGCTGTCATTCCTATTGTGTGTGAACTTCTTATTTATGGGACATTTGTATGTGCACACTCAAAATCTTTTAATATTCAATCTGCTATGCACTCACAGTTGAACTGTTCACAGCTATCTTCAACAATCTAAAAAACCATGCAAAGTTACTTGGCATAACCTCCCTTAACAGATTACTGTAGGAAAAAGCCCTCACTTTTAAAAAAGGCCCCAAAATAAACATGCAAGACAGACTTAATGAATCTCCTTGAGGAATGTTCATGGCTCTCTACTGACTACAGGAAACACCAAGATAGGTGGTTTAAGCCGGAATTAAACTGATATAGTTTGAGCAGGTTACCAAGAATAACATCCACAGAGATGTAAACAACTCTCTCAATGTAGGAAGATGACACAGTTCCTAATTTCTACCACTTGGCAATTGTGATGCCACAGTTCAAAGCTGGGTGGGTAGGGTCAAAATTCTGAAAGAAGATGAAAGAATTATTCTTATGAAAAGCATTTCACAGAAAACTGCTCTTTTACAATAGTAACCACTGTTGTTTAATAATAATGTAAACCTTCATGGAAAAAGTAATAAAACCAATTTAGTATATGATAAAGATTGATCAGCTAACTTAAGAGCATTTATTTTTTCAAAACACAAACTAAAAGACTATGGCACAAAGAGAGCATCCCTCATAAACCGGATAACCTTATATCCTGCTGTCCATCAAATGACAACTCTCCAAAACATGCATATCACTGTTGTTTGAATTTCTTTTACAAACCTTTTAGGAAAATTATTATTAAATGTGACCACATCTCAGCTTTCTACAAAAGCTGTCACTATATTAACCAGTGCCCAAATCAAACAAATTTGTGATGTTGACAATTGGCTCCAAACCCTTAGGCAATTTATCAAGAACTTTGTTTGCCTTAGGGGGATTTCCATTGATAAGAAAGCAGGGTAAGCAGGAAGTGTTTGCAAACAGAAAAAAAATGTTGAATCTCTGTTCAAAAAGACTGGCCTGAGACTGTATCTCCTTCTGAGAAAAAACTCCACAAGTACAGAAAAACTGTATCTCCTTCCAAGAAAAACAGTTTATACCCAATATTTTGTTCATGCCTAGAATGTGGATTGTCATTCCTCTTGCTATCTGTGAATTCTGTAGAGAATTAAGCTTTCAAATTTCTAAGACTTTACAAAATGACTAAAGCATACATTTATTCCTAATACAGGCCAGCATGAAAACTTGTAAGGAGTTCACTCAAACTTGAGTAACTAATTTTGTATGGGGTAGAGCTTTTGTAACATCTCATAATGTTCATTTGACCACAGGGAAAGCTACTTTCCTAAAAGAAACACCAAAATGCAGACAAGTGTTGGGCCAATGATTACAAACAAGAAAGAAAAAGGTCTGTAAGAGAGGCGATGTGTATTTTCTAAACCTGGAGAGTATAGAAATATCAGTTGTTGCAAGGTGTGTGCCCCAGCCAAACCATCTTTAGTTATTCCTATTGGAGCCCTCAGAGAGAGACCAGGCTGGAATTACCCTCACCAGCTTCACCTGGCCATGCACCTTCAGGTGTAGCAGGTCAGCTCCTGGAGGGTTCTTAAGCCCAACCAGAAGGTTCAGGGGGAGGGTGGGTTTGTATCTGCTCTCTGTCCTGTGTGGTCTTGTTGTTTGGATTTCATGCACTAATGTGGCTGCTGATCACTGGATGGGTTTTGTTGCTGCCATCATCTTGACTCTGCTTGCCTGCATCTGGAGCATCAAGAACTGAGAGGTACTGAAAGATAAACTGTGCTTAATTGGAATTGGGAAAGGAGACACTGAAGGGCTAAACATCAAGACAGCAAGGAATACATAAAGAGGACTGTGCTGCATGGGACAAAAACCAATCCTATTTCCTGAAGGCTGTGTGTGGAGCTCCTGGACAAAGTAAAGAAACCAATCAAGTAATGCATAATCTCATGCACAGCAGTTGCAAAGTGTATATGTGCTGTATTACAGATAAGTTAGTAAAGTGTGTAAGTACTGTGTTAGGTGTAAGTAAGTGAACTATCTAAGTTATGTATAAATATGTAAAAGTAGTATAATGTGTAAGTATAGGATAAGTAAGCATAATACACAAAAGAGGTGATAAGTAGCTATTATTGTGCAAATTGGAAGAGGTGAGAGTTCCCACATGATGCCCAAAGAGGTGATGCATATTTTAAACAATAAGAAGCTTCTGCTTAATCACATTGATTCATTGTACAGAAGTGCTGAGTTCCCACAGTCAGTTTAGGGAAAATTTAAATATGTCAGTATTCATACAATCTCCATGAAGGCTGATAAAACTAGTAAAGATTTTATCCAACTGAATTATAAGAAGGTAGATTCACTCATTGTCAGCAAACAAAGAGCTGACACAGATAGTTATTGTTTTCTTTCTAGTCTACTATTGTCAACTTCCTTGTCTAGGCAGAGAAAAGTAAACCTGATAGCAACTGACATGATGAGAGACTTAGAAGTCTAGATGAAGTGGAGTAAAACCACTGCCTTTCCTTTTTCCTCACAAAAAAATACATTTTCTTGTATTTCTAATTTTTTTTTCCTTTTTGACCATTAATTTTCACATTTCTTGAGTACTACTTCCTTCTTCCACAAAGCAAAGTGACTTTTGAATAATGGGAGAATAGTCTCTCTTTAGAGGGGAAGCCAAACAAACAAGACTCTTGCTTTACAATGGCACACTACCATGATGTAAAAAAATCACTCTCAGGCTAGACTTTCACTCTCTCTGAGAGTCTACAGCCTTGAGGACAAGGGAAAGAGCTCTCCTCTAGATAAGTGGTGCTTTCAACACAGCCTCCTCTCTCTCTCTCTCTCTCTGCTGTTGAGCAAGAAGAACAAAGCATAGTTTTAGTAAAGCTAACAAAGGAGGAATCTTTGCTGATGATGAGGTCAAAATTCACACATTAATGCAGTCTGGATGGATTTTCAACTAAACCTTGCTGAGATGAACTTGACACCCAGGAAATGCGAGCAGATGGAGGAAGAAAATGCAAGACAGGAAATGTTATTAGTTTGGTACTATTTTGGCCTCAGTGGCATTGTTTCTGTTCCTCCATGAGGCACACAAGATCTGAAGATGAAAACTGCATTGGTAGCATTTGATTCATTCCCTTTCTACTGTTTGGCAAGGAGTCCTGCTGTGCACCACCAACAGTGATGACCTTGAAGGTCAATCCTTCTATATTTTGAGCAAGTACTTGCTCATCTTGTTCTAAGCAATGAAACCCCCAGTGTAGTACAATGTAATGAAATTATTCAAAGCTTCTCAAGCTTTTCATATGCACCACTTTTACACTTTTCAATTTTTCTTTATTCCCTCATACCTGTTATACCATTCAAGTTTATACCTTCCTTCTTTTCTCACTTGAAGGAAGCCAACAATTATGATCCCTCTGCCAAAGTGCTCATAGTACTGTGAGCTCCTTCTGCTTTCATTAGGCAGATGTTCATGCAGTGGGAGGAATGAAGACACTCAAGTGGAAAAATGGGTACTGGGCTGCCTGTGCTTTTTAAAGCAGTTGGAAATACATTTCTATTAGAGATGTGGAGTCTTCAGACAGAGCTCTGAGCTGTGCTGTCCCATGGTTACAATGAATGCTGTCAAGCAAATCTGTGATTTTGCAGCTATCTTGACCGTTCACCTAAAGAGCAACATCATTAAATCTTGCCTTTCCGTTCATGACTTTCTTTCTAACCTATTCCTTCTTTCTTCAGTGTCCCCTATCAAAATATTAAATTTCTAAATCTGGTAGTGATAAAAGTGGGGCTGTATTTGGTGATACATAGCCTTTGTTCCCCTTAAAATATTCAGAATCCTACAGTAGGCAATACGATTAATGGCTTCAGGAGAACTCCTATTTTCTTGGAAGATTATTCTAATGTTTCATGAAATCCTGGTGTCACTGAGATCAAATATCAAAACATTTTTTGTTCTAAGATTTCTAAATATAGAAGTTCATTTCAAAAGCGCTCAGCTTGTTTTAAACCTACTCATTTAACTCTCCATATTTTTCCCGGGAACTTCTGGAAATTAACTCAAAGGGGTGTTGGATTAATGACAGGCGGTGCATTCTCTTGTATTGTGGGCATAGAAGATGAGGATCAACACCTGTTTTTTTGACATTTCTGGCCAGGCATCAAGGCAGATATTCAGTGGTGGTGCAATGTTCCTTGGTGCTGGCTGCTCGTGCCCATCTGCGAGGATGGCGTTGTTCCCATCTGTGAGTTCAGAGTGCCTTTGTCTACAATCAGCGATAGGTTTAATTGAGCAGCCAATATTGGAATGAAAATGCTGTTACTTCCCCACCACCCTCTTGTGTGCCAGAATGAAGCTGTGGTGACACCTTCCTTGTCCCTGCTGTCACATATATTTATGTAAGCCTGAACAGCAGAATGGAAGGAATCAGTCACTATTCACAATGACTGCTAGCTGCCAAAAAGACACATTTGTACTGCAGCCAAAGGTGGGAAATTTCACTGTGAAATAAAGTCTACATAAGAAAGGGCTTTCTAAAATCTCCCTGTGTGCAGATCCAGAAAAGACATGGGAGCCAGGAAGCACACTAAACCACCGAGGAGCATTTCTGACAGTGCTTTGGAGTAACACCTACAAAGAGCTAAATGAGAAGTAGATGCTCTTGATCAACTGACAGCAATGTAAGGGATTCTTTTTATTCAGCAAGCTATAACACTGTTGCCCAAAGACTGTGATGTTCAGTTAGACACAAGCTGTAACAAGCTATGTCACATCAGGAGAGAGAGAGGGAGGGCGCTGGAAACTGGACTTTTCAAGGCATTAAATGATATTAAAGTCAGAGCTGAACTGACCAAAGCTCCGGTCCACTGTACTTCCCCTGCTGTCTAGAACCTGGCTTGCAGTGTGCAACATCTGGGTATCCTGAGTATATTTCAACACCAGCAGTGAAATACAAAACCACAAATCCATTCTCCAAAGCAGACTCCTTATCTCTGGCCCAAAGCAAGGCACTGTCATGGAAAAAGAGTGGTTTTCAGGCATTTGCTTTTATTTTCTCTCCCACTGTGAGCTCCACCATACAGAAATGTGAACTAGAGTTCCTTGTTATCCAGGTCCTTGGCTTGAGATGTGCTTAAGTTTATAAACACATTTTTAAAAGGCTTTCTTTCCTTAAAGCGCTTTTAGTGATACAGAGGTTTCAACTACAAAAAATGAGACCTCTTGCATAAAAACAGCCTACCTGTTTTAGTTTCAGTGCATTCCTGCAAAGCAGTAGATATCTATCTGTCTTGCTTTCATTTATTCTCCTTTTCATTTTATGGAGGCCTCCTTTAGTCTAGCTACACTTTTTATTTGCTGATAAGGTCATTCCATAAATTATCATACTGAAGTAGGTCTTTTAATTATTTGCTCCTTCAGAAAATACAGTTTTCAAAATTTCTTATTTCCATTACTGTGAATACTCTTTTTTTTTTTAATTTCTCATGTTGTCAGATTTAATTTAAATATTATTCATGCTGTGCTCTGATTTCAATGCATTATTTAAATATGCTGACTTACATATTTTCTGATTAATTTTAGGGGAAAAAGGTTATTACCATTAACTGTGATTCTTGAATAATACTGCTGTTGCATATTCATGCTTGTGGTGCATGCCAGTTCTGTGCAGGATTGTAGAGCTTTTTTAGGGAAACAGGTCCCATACAAATCAGATAAGTGCTTCTCCCAAATGTGAATGCTAGCTGCTGATACTATCAAAAACAATTAAATTCTCAGATACTGTCAGTATCTCTGTTAAATCCTTGAGCACTAAAGAAGAAAGTTCTGTGTATGCCTTTGAAGTGGGGGAAAAGGACTAGGAAAAGACAGAAAGCAGTTGGCACAAGGAATTCCAAGGACATGTCTACACTGAGAAATGAGAGCATATTGTCAACTAGTTTGCATCTATACTGCTTTTGGGGGAACTGTCTTCACCACAGATTTGTCTTGGAAAAGGTCCCAAACAAAGACAGAAAAAAAGCTAAAAATTAACTGGTGTATCCTTGGGATAGACACACTGTCCCCAAATCAGTGAGACTTCAAGGAAGATCTAAGGCTTGGCATTTACAGTGTAACTGGCTGTATGAGCCAAGGTAATGGTACCAAGGTGTTTATGACTGTATATGCCCTCCCTGAATTCATGACATTTCTCCTCCCCCTGCATTTCAGGGACAGGCTGCTGCCAGTGATGCCTGAACTGGAGCCCCCTGCAAATTTTCACTTTGATATAGTCATGGGTTTATTTCTTTATGCTTCATTTTTAGTAACTATGTTGTTAGCTTATCACCCCCGGTGATTACTGCTAAAACAATAATTGGCAGGACACATTTTAAGCTTCAAAGGGCAAAGGGAAGGATAATGCAAAGAAACCCTTTAGGCCTAAAGACCCCACACTTAACAGGCAGGAGAGATCTTCAAAGCCAGTGCTGAGAATAAAATGATTTATTTAATGCATTACAGCATCTGTTCTAAATAACCTTTTTTTTTACCTAGAGGAGTGAATTGCTTAAATACCATGTTAAGGACCCTAATCATGTTTACCTTCCCTTTTTAGATATTATATTTTATTTTAATAAGTTTTGTCACATAATAACCAAAGATGTATGTATTAGAGATTCCTTCTTCATGGAATGTCTCAGCTTATGGTTAATTCTTTGGCATTTAAGCTTGAGAAGAAAACCAGTTTTGCGAGTGTGAATGCTAGATGGATGCATGTTGCATATGTTCCTTTCCTGTTACTTGTAGTCTGATGAAGATCAGGAATATTGAAATTCTTTTTATGGTAATAGTAAGAAGGGAAAGGGAATTCACCAGTCAGTGGGGAAATATGGAGTCTTTCATGTAACTGACTCAGATCCAGTCCAGAGTGGTTATGGATTCAGATCGTGATTATTCAGCGGACTCTGGCTCTTGGTGAGACAAGTGTTTGCTTCAGACTCAATATCAAGTCCTCAGGAGGGAAGTCAAGCTGCAGATTTTGAGGATGAATTACTTTCCTATGCCCAGGAGTGGGCAGTAGATCATCAGTTTGATAGAACTGTTCAGCTACTTCATTTAGAGCAGAATTAGTATAACTGATTTCAAGACATTTAATGGGGCAACCTACTTGTTTAAAGCTAAGCATATCCTCCAGGATATTTTAGTTTTGCAGCTGTAGCCATGTTAATGTTAAGGCACTTCAGCAAGGCAGTAGAGGAAATTAGTGTGCTCTTCCTGGTTTATAAACAGAGGACTTAACTTTCCAGTTCTGCCAGAGCACCATGTTTTGCAAGCATTAAACTAATGACATAAATGATAAAAGTAAAGGAATAGTGTTGTATAGAAAACCACTGTCTAATACCAAACAATTTCCCCCCATATTCTGTGAACCTAAATTCTAACTGCTGCATCCTGGCACTGCAGAAAGCAGATACAAGAAAGCTGTGTAGCATAAAATTACTTTAAACATCTGTCAAAAGCAAACTGAGTTGATTACATTCTGCTTTGATTTGCTCTAAACACAGAGGTTAGTTTTTGAAAAGCAATCTTAGAGTTTAATCACATTTCTTTGACAGTGTGAGACAAAGCTCCTCAATAATATAATATAGGAAGTAAGTGGCTTTGAAAGAATTAAGAGACCTTGAATAAATAGGAGCAGACAAAAATTTTGTGTTGGTGCAAACAGTGGTCTGAATCAAAACAAAGGTAAGAGAAGAAGCAGGTTATAGAGATTAAATGAAATAGTTAACCTTGATGGAATGATTGCCAGCAGCAGGTCTGGAGGGACTTTTTAAAGGAGGAAAGTCTCAGTATTTCTCTCAGGGAAAGGTAAGGACAGAGAGAAATGAACAGAAGAGTGACAGAGCAAAGCTCCCCTCAACTCCAGAGTCATATTTCATCTGCTAGGCTGGAAATAAACCAAAGGAGTAATAAAAGATCACAGAGAGAGTATGGTAGCTCTAGTTCTCTGGAAACTTCTCTACAGTGAGGAAAATTTCTCAAATCCAATATGAATAAAACAATATATATGAGAAACAATGACAGAAATATTTTAGGATATGCTTTTCTCTAAAGCAACTGGGATTTTTTCTAAACAACCAGAAATCCAGTGATTGAAAGATACTATTGTCATGCAAAAGACTGTCAAATTCTTGCCTGTTCTTCCCCAAGTTAGGTGAGGGCCTGAGTTGCAAAGTCTGTCTCTCATTTAGTGGTTTTAAATTTAATTTAAACATGTAAATATACATTACTGAATGAAATCTTGATTCAGTAGTCTCCAGGCTTATTGGAAAACAGTTAATCCTTATCTGATTACCCAATTATCTCTGTGTTGGATTCCCATTCTTTTCATCTTTACTAAATATTTCTCTGATTCAGGGAAAATTGTCTTGTCAAGACCTAAGAGAAAGAGGTTAGGGTAGAATATGACCTCCAGTAAATACCACTTCTAAACATCTTGGTTTAAATGTAAAATGGAAAATCTTTAAAATGTTCATGTCAGGCTTTTTAAATTTTTTTTAAGAATGGGAGAATAGTCTCTCTAAAAGTGAAGCCAATGAAGCACGAATGCTAACATGACATCAAAAAAGCATGCTCAGACAATGTGAGGATTTACAGCTTTGAAGACAAAGGAAAGAGCTCTTCTCTGAGGAAGGTGTGCTTTCAACACAGCTTCCTCCCTCTCTGTTGTGCACAAAGGACAAGGGGCACTTAACATAAAGCTAACAAAGCAGGAATTTTTGCTGCTACTAAAGTAAACATTCATACATGAAAACCATTGCAAACCACTCAGACTTTCTGTGTACTGTTGAAAAAGTAACTTGTAAATGGTTTTCACTCTGAATGGATCTTCAACTTGCTGAGATGAACCTGACACCCAGGAAATGCGAGCAGATGGAGGAAGAAAATGCAAGACAGGAAATGTTATTAGTTTGGTACTATTTTGGCCTCAGTGGCATCATTTCCATGAGGCACACAAGATGAGTTTGAAGATGAAAAATGCATTGATAACATTTGATTCATTCCCTTTCTACTGTTTGGCAGGGAGTCCTGCTGTGCACCGCCACCAACAGTGATGACCTTGAAGGTCAATCATTCTATATTTTGAGTAAGTGCTTGCTCATCTCGTTCCAAAAAATGAAACCCCCAGTGTAGTACAATGTTATGAAATTATTCAAAGCCTCTCAAGCTTTCCCTACATGCTGCTTCCTATTCTTTCACTGCTAAAACTGGGTGGTGAAATTAAACATGTGCTATTTATTGACTTTTTTCCCTGACATGGACTGGATGACATCTCCCTGTTGTGTAGAGAAATATCTGGAAAAGGAATGGTGCTGACTGTAACTGCCTGGGCAGAGCTGTGGGTTTGAAGGCATCTGTGCCACATTAAGGCTGCATTCTGAAATTACAGCTTGCATGTTCTGATGCATGGCAGTACTCTGAGTACAGGGCCAGATTTCCTTGGACCAGAATCAGATGTGAACATGAAGCCTGACATAGTTCAGTACCCCTGATGAATGGGTACTAAAGTGGTTTCCAGGAGTGCAGAAGCATGCTTGTTCTTCCCAGTGGCAGAACCCAGATGGTTCAGCCAGTATATTAAGTTGGATCTGTTCATGTATTAACTTACACACAGATAAAAGTGGAACAGAGGTATTCAGTGACTGAAAGATTTGAAAGATCTGCAAGTTTGTACAATTTTTTCAACCTCATATAGCCTACTGCAAATTATTTGTTTCTAGAAACTTCATCCCTCTTAATTTCAGCTTATACTGCAAATCATTGACAGAATTGGCATTGCATAAGTGGCAATCATTTACAAGTCCTTACTTGTTGAAATTTCAATTTTTAACAATGCATTTATTTTAATTTTCAGCTTTAAATCTCAGGGTTCTTTACCCCAAAAAACCCTGTTAGTATCTCCATACAAAACAATGTCATCTCCTTTGAAACTTTTGCATTGGCCTTTGTTCCATTTAAAATAGATTAAGCCAGTTTAAACATATATTCCCAGATGTACAATTTTAGTGCTTTTTTAGAATTGGAGGGGTTTGCTTGAAGTCTTTTGACATGTTTTAGTGACCAGCATGCATTATGAAGTATGTGGAACTTGGCTGGCCAGAGAACAACACTCTCGTGGGTTTTTGACTCCTTTGAATGAAGAAATGAAATCCATAAAATATCAATAAAGCTATCCACTATAGTCAAGGGATGACCAGACATAAAGACAATCTCCCATCAAGAATGCCATGGCAACATTACTGTAGGCCTGTCCAGGCTTAATAAAAGTTGTGCTGTTCTTCCCTTTTTGTAGTGCTGGAAACAGCTTGTCTTCTCAAATATTACAAATTTCTAAAATTTATTTGCCTTTTCTTTTTTCTCTGTAAGAAAGAAATCAAAGACTAATGTGAAGAGGATTCTTTAGAAATGGAATCTTCATATCTACAACAGCTGATAGAAAAAGAAAACCACAAATAACAAATTCAGACTTACAATTTTGTCTCTGGCTTTTCCTACCAGCTCTATGAACTAGCAATGCAAAGCCATGAAAATGTTATGCTTTGTACAGAGTTCAAGTGGAAGTGGTTTTAAGGATTACAGTTACATTTTACATGAAAAACTCAGGACTATTCATATGAATGTTTTTCTTGTTTAGCCTATATATTTTACATTTACAGGATACTATAAAACTTGAGTACTGATGGGTTTTGAAGGCAGGGGACAAAGTCTACACACCAACTCACAAAACCTTTCCTGTGTATATTTCTTGTAAACATATAGTTCCTGGTAATCTTTTTGTACTTACTAACCTACTGCACCTCTCTAGATAACATACATAAACTCTATCTCAGTTTGTTTGATAGTCATCCAGACCCGAGGATTTCAATTCCTTAACCTAAAGATTGAGTGGGAACTTTTCTCTGTCTATAATTTACTTCTGTGGTTTCCTTGGTAGAGTACTTCATGGACAGGTTCAGGTGCATCTGGTTTCACCTAACCTTTGTTTTATCTCTATAAATAATATTACCCTCCTTGTCTTTCTTCCACCCTTTACTTTTTTCCCCTATTCTACACATCTGAATTTTATTAAATCTTCAAACTTAGATTTTTACAACAAAATCTTGTGTAAAGAAGTCTTGCATTTACAATCCAACAGGAAGAAAGAGAAGGGGAAGGAGAGGAGAAAAAAGGAAAGAAAAGAAAAGAGGAAAGAAAAATGATTAGTATTATGAATCAATTTGTCACGTATAAAATGAACTTGAACAGAGCTTTCATCATATCTGCTCTGTAAACTCCCCACTCATGCACAAGACAGTAAAACAGGAAACTAGACTTAGTCTTCAGACATTTTACTTTTTCTCTCTAGTACTTCCATGTTTTTCTTCTTCCAGTAACTCCAGAGGATGGATGAATCAAGTTATGAAGACAGATTTTGGAAAAAAAAAAAAAACAGGTATAGCAGATCCTTCACAGATGCTTCTCAATCATTACTTCTTCCTTTCTTTTTTCCGTTAGAAAAATAAATTAAATTAAACAGATTAGATGCAGCACAGTGTTTCCATGTGAGCCTTGAACACTTTGTTCAAGAGCTAGGAGGCCAGCCAACTGCTTTAGTTCCTTAAAGAATAACAGATGTGTCCTTCCAAGTCTCATGCTAATGGAATTTAGGCTGTGGTTAGGAATTTAAAAATACTCTCTGTTGTCTGCAGACTCTGTTTCAACCCTGTTCTTTTGGTTTGCTGGTTTCAGGCTTCTCTTTCCACATCTTTCAGAAACATTGCATGAATTGTCAAGTTGAGCCAAAGCCACTAATATTTTATGTTTACTCACTGAAAACAAATAGTTAAAAGTAAAAATCTATGGGTTTCAGTTATGTCCGATATTGTTTCTACCAGTCTGACTTTGTGACTACTATATTTAATAAACACTGAGTAAAATGCTCTTTGTGTATATACAGTAAAAAAATCTTTGTTTCTTACTACCAGCATAAGCTTGCTATCTTTATTTTTGGCTCCAAATATTAACCATACCCATGTAAGAGTGAAGCAAAAGATTTGGTTCAACCATCCTTAAGTAAAAGATGTCAAGAAAATGAAATGACAAATGGGCCAAATCCATTGCATTTCAGTTCACAATTTACAAGTTGAGAATGCCCTAGGACCATGGGAGAAAGCTGTAGAAGCTAGCAGGGCTAGCTCCAGGGCTCTTTCTCCATGAGGAATACAGTGACAGTGCAGGAGAAAGTGCTCTTCTACTGTCAGAGCTCTTCAATTTTCTGCACTTCAGCTATGAATGATGCTTATTATGATCTAATTTTTGCTTCCTTCTTTGTCTTGCATCTCTCTGGAATTGAGACTTACAGAGAAAGATCCTGAAGGCATAGTACTGCAAGTTGCCATGAGAGGCAACATTACTGTAGGCCTGTCCAAGCTTCATAAAAGTTGTGCTGTTCTTCCCTTTTTGTAGTGCTGGAAACAGCTTGTCTTCTCAAATATTACAAATTTCTAAAATTTATTTGCCTTTTCTTTTTTCTCTGTAAGAAAGAAATCAAAGACTAATGTGAAGAGGATTCTTTAGAAATGGAATCTTCATATCTACAACAGCTGATAGAAAAAGAAAACCACAAATAACAAATTCAGACTTACAATTTTGTGAGAGGTTGGATCTGACCCAGCCAAGTGCACCTGCAGCCCAGAAAGCCAAATGTGTCCTGGGCTGCATTCAAAGTAGCATGGGCAGCAGGGCCAGGGACAGGATTCTTTCTCTCTGTTCTGCTCTGGAGAGACCCCACCTGCAGTGCTGCATCCAACTCTGGGGTCCCCAGCACAGTAAGGATGTGGAGCTGTTGGAACAAGTCCAGAGAAGATCCACCAAAATGGTCAGAGGGCTGGAGAACCGCTCCTTTGAGAAAAGGCTGAGAGAGTTGGGATTGTTTAGCCAATTCAAGAGAAGCACCAGGAAGAACTTAGAGCAGCCTTGTCCCTGTAGGGACCTACAAGAAAGCAGGAGAGGGACTTGGCACAATGGCCTGAAGTGATAGGACAATGGGGAATGGCTTCACATTGAGAGTGGTTAGGGTTAGACCAGAGATTAGTAAGAAATTCTTTACTCTGAGGGGTGCGAGGCACTAGAACAGAGTTCCAAGACAAGTTATGGGTGTCCCATCCCTGGAAGGGTTCAAGGCCAGGCTGGATGGGGCTTTGAGAAGCCTGGTCTAGTGAAAAGTATACAGGGACCCCTTGAAGGGGGCTTTGAACTAGATGATCTTTACATCCCTTCCAGCCCATGCCATTATGTGATTTTATGATATGACAGATGAGGTTACATTTGCCCTTTCCACGAGGCACTACAAAGAAGAGTTGCAATTTTTTTTCTTAATTTGTAAGGGCAGAACAGACTCTGTCCTGCTCAGCTGATAGGAGCCAAGAGAGAGTGCTGATGGGAAGAGAGATTGTTGATGGTTTTCAAAGAAGGAGGGAAACATATGAGAGATTTTGGTTCAAGGATCTTTAACTGAAAATGATGTTAAGTGTCATGAGGAAAGGATTAGAAATTGAAGGAGCAGCTGAAGATGATGTATTTCTTCAATATTTCTGCTTTACTTCCTTATCTGAGAATTGTTATTTCCTGAAAATCATCCCTTCAGAAATACCCCACCTCCCCAGCCACTCATCCTGACCAAATTCTTCCAAGCCAGCATTCACACTTGATTTCTTATTCCATCTGCCACTTTAAAGGTCTTATTTTCTCTTTCCAGAAATCCCAGTGTCTCATTTCTTTGTTCTCGGTTTGCACACTTCCCTTCCCTGAGACATTCACAGTCCCTTTTCCATTCAATGTACTTTGCATTTCTCTTCAGCACTGTTTCCTACACATCTTTCTCTCTGTTGTTGTCTACATTGAGTTCTGCCCCCACCCTACTCCCCCTTACCTCAGCCTTTATCACTCAAAAGTTTTCTCAGTTTTTTCTTTTCTTTACAAACTTCTCTACTATCTTCAATTTATCACCTGGAAACTCCTTCATTGCCTCTCTCATGTTTCATTCAAACAATTTTTCTTTAGATCTGTTATTTTTCCCCTTTTTTTTTCCTTTTATTTTGTCTTCTTCTCATATTTTCAGAAGAAGAAGATTAAATTTCCCTGATTTTTGATAGCCATAAACATAAATTGCAAACTCTTTTCTGGTGATTTTGAATGGTATTCTCCAGTAATGTAATACTTAACACACGTCAGGCATCACATCATAATGGATAGCCACACACACATTATCATCATTAACAAAAGGCAAATGGTGCTCTGTAAATACCACCTTGGCTACACACCTTCACAATCTTTCAAATCATCTGCGGCAGAATGGTTTGTCTGTGGCATTTAACTTCCTTAATTTTATTCAGAAGGGTGAGTGAAAGCTTTTAAGCAGCAGGAGGTCATAGTTTATATGACAGAATGCAGGAGAATATTCATGTAGTCATGATTTTATTCCTGAACAGCATTTTGCCTCTCATCAGGAATATAAAAGCAGTGAAAACCATGATCTACTGCAACTAGGCCAAGAATTCTGCCACTTATTCTGAGGTCCAAGACCCTGTCCAAAACTGAATATTTCACAGTGTCTTCTATCTGAGTTTGAGTTTCATTTCCTCTCATTTTTTTTTCCTTTTTGGGTCACTTCTAATCTCCAAGTAGATTCTTTCTTCTCCTGCTTTGCAGCTTACTTTCAACACACAGCTCTGCAACATGTGAAAATCAGAGGCAGTATTTCAGAGCAGAAAGAAGTTCCAGTAAAGCACAAATATTATATCCATATCAAGGTGATGAACCTGTGCAAAACTGTTTATAAAAATTAGCATCACAGTTATACCAAAAAGTACAAAGGGTTTTGAGATGTTATTTTTGCTCAAAATGCTTTATGTGATGTTTTCTCTGAGCAGAGCTCAGCTTCCACAGCAGCACTAGAAAAGCAAGAATGGGAACCTTTGATTAGGGATATTTTACTTTTGAAGTGTGATATTGCAGAGTGTGGGTGTTTCTGAAATTCTGTTAGTAGGCTAAAGATAGTTTTCAATTTGAAGAGATAAAAAAGAGATGTATAAAATGTAAAAATGAGGGAGACCTGGTTTATTGGAGGGGTCTTGTGGACGTATACCTGGAGATCTAACACAAGGTTTCTCAGAGGCTAGATTTTGGTTCTAAATTATCTGATTGCACAGCAAGCTCTCTAAGAAAAATTCTGCACTTCTACTAGAGATGTCAATATGTGACTACAGCTCTGGGTGCAAAGTGCCCTTATGTGCTCATAATCCTAAACAGTTAACTAATAATAGCAATCATCTCCCTGGTTTCAGTGTTTGTGAGCCATCTTGAGACAGACCATGGAAGGTAAGAACCAAATTTAGTTTTGTTTACTTCTTCATGCATCATTACTAAGCAAAATAATTTAATTTGAGCATTTTTTCTTCTTTAACTTTCTGAACCTCTTGATTATCCCGTCCCCTCTCTTTTTTCAGAGCTTCACAGTGGAAAAAGCCATTGGCCAGATTAATTTCTGGATAACTACAGAGATCAAACAGTACTGTGAACTGTCTTCCACCCAGATTTCTGCCAGCTTTGGTCTGTTTGCCAGTTCAGCTCTGCTCTGAACCAGCAAAATTTTGCAGCCATCCATAGACATGTGGCAGCTTCTACTTCTGCTCTTACTCTGTGCATGCCGTAATCCCTGATCTTTTGAGAAGAAACAAACTACAGAAGGCAACAGAGATAACAATGAGCCTCACACTCATTACTGTTGCTAACAAGTGTTCTTATTTGAGATGTAGGTTTGGTAGGAAGGGGGTACAGATGTGCTGACTTCCCTGACTCCTGGGAGCAGAGAGGGCGCATCCACACTTGCATAGTTGATTGAAGAGGCATCTGCGAGGCACTTCTGCTCCAAGCAATGCCAAAGGAGAGGCAGCACGAGCTTTAGTCTCTGCTTCCTCTCTTCTGCTTCCCCCTCACCAGCCTTTGCTGTCATCTTGTGTGGGACTGAACCAGCTGGCAGTGGGGGAGAAGGAACAGCTCATTACTTCAGTCAAGTATTGAAAGGGTCAGTTGCAAAATGAAGGTTATTCTGATGTTTATGACATGAATCTGGGTGTCGTTAGCTGTTGTTTTGTTATATTGCTTGCTCCTTACGAGTTCCTTTGTAAATGATGGCAATAAAACTCCACAGCAAATAACTGCTTAAAAGATTTATTTGTATGATTGCAGAATCAAAAAGTGAATTACTGTAAGGAGAGGAAGACGGTAAAATGATAGAAACCATGAGAATCTGCTTATTTTAACTAGGCATAAAGAAATTGCCAACAATGGACTGTATTTATAATTCTTCAGTCTGTCACGAAAAACTTGCTTGTCTTGGAGGCTGGAAGCTTAAAAGAAAAAGCTATTTGGAACTGGATTCAGAGAGTTTTAACTAAGGAGAAAAGCATCTGTGCTTTCTGCTAAGACACTACAGAGGTTTACCCACCAATGTCAGGTTTCCAAATCTAGACATGTGGGAATGTTCCATATGTTAAAATGACAACTCTTGATCACTCTCTAAAGTTATTTATATTTTTCCATTTTAGTATCCTATTTATTAATAGTGTTCAAAATTAGCATAAAAAACTCCCCACATTCCCCAGTCAGCAGGTAGCAGACATCTCGTGACAGCTATTTTATGAGGAATATAATTAGCAAGGCAAACTGTACAACTTCTAGTTTGATTCATTTGCTGAAGCTTATTCTGATTCACTTACAATTATGCCAGTAATTGGCATAACTGTTTAGAGGTATTTGGAAAATGTCCATAAGTAGACAACCTAATTATAGATTTATGCCAGTGGCAGATACATTGTATAATAACCACTCTCTCCGTGTTTCAGGAAGGGCAGAGCAGATTCCTGAGGCCAGAAACTAGTGGAGGCTGTGGTCTGTTGGATTGTTATGGGCAGAATAGGTGAACTCAAAGGAGGTATGACTGCCTGTCCACTCCTGGTGCTATTTTGGATTCTAGGTGCTTGGAAAAGCAGATGCCCTACCAAATCTATTCCAAATCTAATTGTGAGACAATTATAACTTTTAATGAAAACTGGACTGTTTTATGAAGAAAGGAGTAAAATTAGACCTTCTTCCTTTCTATCTCATAAAATTTAAAAACAACCCTAACAAAATAATCCCTCCAGTTCTTTAAATTACACCAACTATCTGTCCCACTGCAGGTTTTTGCATAATAGCTTAGAGCTATATTCCCCTCTAGATAAGTTCTCTGAATTGCTGTTTCCACCAGAAGCCATTTCTAGAATGTCAGGCTAAACACAGTATCTATCATCAGGCTATTTGAGAGACCATTTTTCTCATCTTAGAAGCAAAGCTACAAGTGGTGACTGATCCAAAGTGGTTCATTGAGAGCTGCTCTAGGACTTCCATGTCATCTCTCTACAGAAGATATCTGCACATAAGATAATCACAAATGTGTAATAATGTACCTTGCACAATTTTCCTCAGCTTATTCTGATATATCAAAAGTGCTACCAATTTTGCAATTACTAACATGCATTTGAGTGTTCTCTCTTTAAACTAGAATATTTTTTACCATGCTAATACATTTCCATTTTTTCACTCTTTGTCACAGTGAATGAACTTTGTAAAATGAAGAAAAATTTTTTTGACTTTGCCACCTTCAGAAAGAATAATTTTGCTTTCATGAGGCAGAAGAAAAAAATTTGTTTTACATTACACAGTGAACTAAAGAATGTAAGTATTGATATTTGACTCGCCTGTAACTGAAAGTCAATAGAAAACTTTAAAACTTGCTCTAACTACACTTACCTTCATCATGAAGACTAAACTGAGTGTTTCCACCACATGGATGAAGCTGTTTCTGGCTATTATTTTTTTCCTCAACTTCATTTCTTCAAAGTTAAACAGGCAAAAAATAACAATTGAGTTTATCCAAGAAAGTATAAATTGCTAACTCTGAATTCTGGCATACTTTGTAATCTTAAGGCTGTCCCTGTTCCATAATTTCACACACAATGTAAATTGCATACAGCATCAGTCATATGACAGTGATCCCTAAGGACCCTAATAACATGTAAGACAAAAGCACCTTACAGGCAAGGGTTCACAAAGTGCCATGGCAAAATTTCTTTGATTTTAACAAAAGCATAACAAAATCCTAATTACAAATTTGCATCTGGTTATTGTCTTCTTTATTTTACACGCTGAATTTCATCACTTAGGTTTGTTGATACATCACTCTTTCTCAGAAGTAAACCATCAGAAAAATTGGCTTCTGTCTTCAAGATAATAGATTTTTGTAAAAGTTCACAGCACCTTGCTCTATCTGTCATTATGATCTGTTAATAGGTATAGGGAATGGAATTGCAGAGATTGTTGATACTACAAAAACAGTTAAGGGAATTTAAAAACCCAGTCTTTTCAAGACACTAGTTATCCAGAATCATAGAGCAGGTAGGGTTAATACTGAAAATAAAGCCACCATTGGCACAGGTCTTATCTACTTTGTAATTTATAATACTCCTGGACTTTCAATTTCTAATCTCTACCTTGAGAGAGATAGGGACTTTCTGCAATTTGTGTGTGCCTTTCTTTGGAAGGCTTATTTCAGCTGCTGCTGAAAAACCCACTGAAGCATAACTCTTATCCTTTTAGTCAGAACCAAGCAGCATTGTACCCAGTGATTTATCTTCTGTTTGTTTCCTCCAGCAGTCTCCTCTGATTTACTTCCCTGCCTTTAGGATAATATCACAAAAGTAAATTGGCATGCACATTAACAAAATTATATTTAACTGTCTTACTCCCTGCTCCATTTAAGTTTCCACAGAAATTCTTATTGAGGGACTTAGCACCAGGAGTCGTCTTGCTCCAATTTCACCATTACTTTGTCTGTCTACCTTGTCATAGTGTGTGTATTTTTTCTTCATAAATTAGGCAGACTTCAGTTCTCTATGGCTAGTCAATGCTGGACACAGTTTTTCAGCTTAGAGTACTGTCTGGTAATACAGTTGATAAGCACTATCTTTGCACACCCCTAGATTTTAGAAAGAAGTGTGTAATGCAATGTTATCAGTGAGAACTTTTATTCACATTTTATAAAACTAGCTAGAGAGAACACTCGGGAACATAATGAAAATTGCAAAGAAAGAAAACATGCTCTTCACTTATAAAAAGATTAAACAAAGCAGTTAAGTATTATACCTGTCTCTCTGCCCCAAAGAGGCTGCTGATCTTAATGGAATAATCTTTTCTATTATTACTTTACTATTGTTTTATTATATTGAGCTATATTTTATCCTGTTATGGAATGTCAGTTATTATACCACAGATCTTTCATATTCTAATGAATTTCATTCTGTCTTGGGAATTTTATTCTAAAAATTGGCATTCTCATTTTCTCTCTCTATTTTTTTTAATTTATTCTGAAATTATAATGCAAAAGAGTCTTGTTTAGTTTACCCATGAGACATATAAATGCACCTGTCTCTTTTAGTGAATACCTAATTCTTCAGGAGAGATTTTTTTGTTCCAAAAAAATGCTTTATATTGAAGAAAATAAGTAATTTTGCTCAATAGTCTTATGTCTTTCATTGTCTCTGTTTTGCTTTTTCCTACAACGGCAGTACAATTCTGAAGGTAAATTTGAGAAATCTGTAAAATAAACTTGGCAGTCATTTCTAAATTCTGGCTTCTGTAAAGAAACTTGTAGAAGAAAACTGGAGTGGAACCAGAGCTGGTGGAGCTGATAGATGCAGTACAGTGCCCTGGCAAAGTAGTATAAAAGCTTAGATGCTTCATGGGTTTGGCAAGTAGAATTAGCTTTTTAGATAATTAATGGAAATATATTTAACATATCTGCTAGAGTCACTGTTTAGTTTGCTCTTCCATTCTCTTTAGTTAGTATTTTGCAATACTTGCAACAGGTAACTATGGAAGGAAGACAAAAGCCAGAAGAGACTCGTGTTTGGACTCCCCAGCCCAGGCAATATGCTTCAGGGGTCCTGATTTCCTTAAAATCACTTTATGTAGTGCTTTGAAATTTATTTCTTTGCAGATACAGTTAGCAGAGAACTGCAGGTCCAAAAGAACAGCAGATACATAACAACAGTTCTGGCTTTGCCCAGGACTCCATAGACCTAATTGTATTTGCACCTGTCCTGATAAAGATAGAAGTGCTGAGGCTAAATCAGACAAAATAAAAACCCCCCAAGTAGTTGGTTATGTATTTCCTTTCTTCAGAACTAAAAGCAAAACACTCTACTTGCTTTCATTTAAATCATATTCTTTTGAGTTATTGCTTCAGGGTTTTTTTGGTGAATGTGAGCATTACTTGCTCTCTATTAAAGAAAAAAGGAGATCACAACAGAAGCAAAATCATAGCAGGAAAGGTCAAAAGGAGTGCTGATAAAGGTTTTCCTCAGGGAGAGCAGTTTATGCTGGAATACAGCAGTTTGAGAAACCCTAATCTTTTCATGTAGATGTGTCATTTTAAACAAACCCTCATTGCAAACTCTGTGTAGCTAAAGGGCAAAAGTTGAGGAGAATAAAAATCAGTTTCACAAACATACTATCAGGAAAATGCTAAGGAAATGTCCTGAAGGTGTTGAAGAATTATATGCAAATCCTCCACTGTTTTGGATCGATGAGGAGTAGTTAATCCTTCTCAGTCTCTCCTTTTGAAGCTGTTTTTCATTATTATTGCTCCCAATAAAGAAACTGAAGCTGTAACCCATGCACTAGGGCACTCAATGGGGAAGAGAAGTGTCAGCCCTGAGTCAGTCAGAAGTGGGAACTGAGATCTGATTTTTCTATGGATCGGGTGAATATTATATCCACAATGTCATGGTGGGTTATCTTTTAGTGGTTTTGTTTTCTATCTTAATTTCCCTGATGAAGAATTTGGAAATATCCTGGCTTTATTCCATTGAAGAATAAAAAAATCTTTGACTTTTTTGAAATATAGCTCTTGTTCCCTAGATTTCTGAAATCAGAAGGTGATAAGATCTGAAAATGCAGCAGAAAGCAGACAAAGGTCTTGTATGACAGATGGGTCAAAGCAAAGATAAAGAAGCTGAAGAATAGATTGTGTCTTTGGCAGAAAAACCATTAATTGCTATTTCAAGTCATCTTCTCTTAATATTTGGACACTTTCAAGCAGTCAGGTTCCTGCTTATTCACACTGGAAAATACTAAATGTTTTCTAATATCCAAATATCTTAATTTGGAGCAAGAGCTGATATACTGAAGGGTTTTACTGTCATTTAGAGGGATGTTGACTGGCTTCAGAAATCAGCTGATGGGAACCTCATGAACTTCAAGCAGGTGAACTGGAAACACCTAGGCAGGAACCATTCCACGCACCAGTATATGCTGGAGGGTCAGCTGGACTAAAAGCAGCCTTGGCAAAGAGGGCTTTGGGGTCCTGATGGACAATAAGCTAAACACGAGCTTTCAATGCACTTGTTGCAAAACAAGACCTCCAGTATCCTGGACTGCACTAGGAAGAGCAGGTCAAGGGAGGTAACCCAATCCTTGACCTCAGCCCTGGTGAGACTTCATTTACAGAACTGTGTCCAGTTCTGAACTCCCCAAGACAAGAGAGACATGGACATCTTGGAGACAGTTAAATGAAGGTCCATAAAGGTGGAAGAACAGGAATCCCTCTTCTATGAGAAAAGGCTGAGAGAGCTGGGAATGATTAGCCTGGGGAAGAATAGGCTTGAGGTGCTCTTTTCACTGTTTATAAATATCTGTAGAGAGACTATGAATGAGATTCACTCAGTGACACCCAGTGAGAGTAAAAGAGGCAGTGAACACAAATTAATACACATGAACTGTTATCTGAGCACACTGGAGAACCCCTTTTTATTGTGGAAGTGATTAGTCACTGGCAGGGGTTAGCCAGAGAGACTTCGGAGTCTCCATCCTTGGAGATAGGTGGCCCAGTTTGAGCAAAGGAGGTAGAGCAGATGAGCTCCAGATGTCACTTGGAATCCCAACATTTCTGTGATTCTTGGGTTGTCATTTCTGAGACCTTTCTTCACTAAATTCTGCCTGGGAATTCTGAGACAGACACAAAAATATTTGTCCCTAGTATTAAGGCTACACTTCTTAAGCAGGACCCATATCCAATGCAGTGCAAATCCAAACTGTACCCCAGACAAATGTAATCACATTTAAATTATTAACTGCTGTGGTTTCACCGTGACCTACTACAAGACAGGTAATGAGTATGAAAGGGTTGACCTGAGAACTAGATCCAGTCTCCATTTCAGGAATTCAAGAGGTAACTGTTGAAGATATCTTTTCATGTAGCCAGCTTTGTTTAAATGTTTCAGAATTTACTAAGGAGCATTTTGTTCTTTTTAAGTTGTGAAAGCTCCTGCCAATCTCCTTTTGCTTAATGGCCCTGCAAATTTTCCTGAAAGATGCTAGAAGAATGTGTGGTTATGCAGATACCCAATAACCTTTTATAAATATTTTTTAAAAATTTCCAACACATGATTCCAAGGCATCAAAACTGTTTTTTTCAATATAAACATCTTTTATTTTTGGTTTCCCAGTGACAATTCTTTTCAAAAAGACACCAGACAATGTTTGCTCCTTGAATGTTTATGAAACATTTTCTTTTTCACTCATTTAAATGGGTCTCACCACTCACCAGGAAAATATTCAATTAATCTGGAATGCGCTCAGCCCAGAAACTGTGACCTGGGAAACAGGCAAGTCCTGCAGATACAGCCCCTGTGTGTTGTACAGCCATACTGTACATTCTGGGCCACAGAAAACCTATTTTTACTTATAGTAGAAATAAGTTTTCATTTCTCTCATATGCATATGGATAATGCTGTACATTGGAATGAAAACGTTGACTGAGGGCTACAAATGGTGTAGCATGCCAAATGTAGGCATTTCTGTGGCACTCACTCTTAACCCCACCTTGTCACAAAAACCAAAATAAATAACTCAACATTTATACTGAATTTGAGAAACAAAGAAATAGAATTACCATACATTTTCAGTTAGGAAACAAATGTGGAGAAAAAGAGCAAAAATCTCTTAAACTAGAGGGTAAAACTAAGTCAATTACTTGCTTAGAATCACAAAGGAATGCCATAATAAAAGGAAGCAGATTCCAGTTCCCAGTAATAACTTAGAAGAATGTGTACCATAAAAATCTTTATCTTTGCATTGTTGAGATTTTTTTACCAATAATCCAAACAAATTCAAATAGGCAAATATCTTGTGGACATAATGTGGTAGGTATTAGCAACCAGAAGAAATTCTTGGTATTAAAAAGTGTTGGAAAACTTCAACCATTCCCATTTCTACCAATAGTGTGTCTGCAGGCAGTAGAGTTCTGGTGACATATGGAAAGGTTGAGATGTGCAGTTCTAATAGATGCTCTTATTTAAGGACTCTGTACTCTCTGAGATTGCTGAAAATGAGACATGACATAGAAATCAAATAAATAATTTTTTTTTAGAAGTGGTATTGTCTGCCTGCTCCACATCTGACTTTGAAGATAGATCTAACAAGGGTAACAAAAACTCTCCTGATGAACTCTCTGAAAAGAGCCCTCAGAACAGAAGATAATATTCCAAGAATCCCGTTAGGCCTCTCAAAGACTAAATAATTAATCCATCTCACTTTGTGATAATCCTGCCATCCTCCACAGACAAGCCAGCATCTTGTGGCCCAAGATATGAAAGCTGGGCAACTGATTTTAAGAAACCATTAAATATTAACTTAATGTTTGAAACATACTCTTTTTGTTCTTCCTTCTTTTACTATTTGGTGTTTTTTAAAAAGTTTTTAATCATTTTTGTGCAATTGCTCCTTATAGGACCTTTGTATTTTCATAGACCTACAGAAATTGAAAATATTTGAAACCTAATGTACCGTCTTAATCTTCAGTGCCAGGACCATCTGTCCTGTCATCTTAGGCTGGATCATTTACCAAGGTGACTGGCAGAGGTTGTCCAGTGACTGTGCTCACCCAATGACTGTAATTATCCAGTACTAGAGGCTAACCAGACTTTTCCGTAGTGGCACTTTGTTTGGCACAATATTCAATATTTTCTGTATTTAAAAATGCAGTATTTCAATAGTCAATACAAATATCTGATATTCATAGCCAGTCTAAGAGATACAATATACATATATGTATATATTACAGACTGTATAGTACTTATATCTGAAAATGCATATTTTAAACATATTAAACTTCACAAGTAGGATAAGTAGAAAAAGGGCCCTTTTGTTTCTTAGTGGATGATACCAAAGTACTTAGACCCAGAAATAATTGCTCCAGATGAGGGTAGGAGCTGGCAGGCAGAAGGGAAGGAGATCTAGGATTGGGAAGAGGTCACCTGTGGGAAAACTTGGACAACACATTGATGCACTCATTTATCCCTGTGCTCCATGGATACAAATTGCCATCATGGTTTGCCTGATGCATTAATGAGCACGTTCAGGGATTTTGGGGGTGCTCAGGGGTGTTTGTATTTGTGTTTCTGAGGCAGGTGGCACTAGATGGCACTGTCTCAAGGGCTTTCACAGCGCGTTGTGGGCGAGCAGCAGGCAATCGCTCTGTGTGCTTGGTGGTGGTAGTGGGTGGGTGGCAAAGCAAGGGCTCAAAAGGCAAGGGAGCTGGATTTCTTACACTTGCTAATACAGCAGGATTATTTATGGAGGCAGAGCCACCACCCAAAGCAGGGAGCAGCTGTCAGCTGAGCTCATGGAACACCAGCTTGACTGTGACTTGGTAATGCCCACCTCTCTTCCGAGGGTGGCAAATAATCTGGATAAACGTATGACACTCTTACACACGTGATTTGAGAAGTTACACTGGGAGAATGCTACTTGTTTCCCCTCTAAAGGGAAGCTGATTCACATGCCCTGGAAATTAGATGATGCTTAGCAGAGGGACAACAGTATTTTAGAACATGTGTGTCATGTAGAGGAGATAATTTTGTGATTAATTGCACAGCCATATGAGAAACCAATCTGTGCACTAAAATCTATCCTGTAATCCATCACAAACAAAACTTATTTTGACCATTCAAAGAGATAGCCTAAAATATTCCTCTTGGTATGTTATGATAAGTTGGTTTTTTTCCTTCAAATATTAATTCTCTGCCAGTCTCCCTTCCATAACAATTTTATTTTCTTTTGTAAAATTATCTGCCATGGAGTAAGTCAGGATTCAATACCAGTTTGATATTCTGTGACTTTCTATGTTAGCAAAAAGAACTTTTTAGCCCTGAATCTGGGTTTTTAGGATGGGATACAGAGCTCTTACTTTTAGCCCCTAGACAAGCTCTTTGGAGTGACACATTACATTCTGTAATGCATTTTCATGTCATTTGTTGAGATATTTGTATTTTGTTCTGGACTCAGAACATACCTGTGATACGTCTTATTGTCAACTGGTATGAAGATTGGTGTAAAGCTCTTTTAATATTTTTTAAATCCCTTCTTTCATTTTTATTAACTCCAGAATGAATTTACTGATAGAGAATGGTTTGAGGGCTTTTTTATTAGAGATTTTTTATGTCTGCATTATCACTGTTGCAAAGTCAGATAGGAATTGATCTTCATAATTAAAAAAGTTGAAAACCTTTCTATATTTACCACATAGCACAGCAGCTGCAGAAAAAACACTGAGTTTATACACCCTCTTTGGAGGTTTGTTATGTAGATTTTTTACAGCTTTACAGTTTCTAGCTTCAGAAACTTATTATTAAAACAGATTCCTTAGAAGTCTGTGCTTCAGTATTATCACTCTGAATTCTTGCTTGTCAATCTGGGGCTACAGCTCTGACAGAGAAAAAGCTAAATCTTTGCCTCTGAAAAGGACTATTCAAACTGAGTATAAAATGCATTTTTTAGTAAATCTAAAACCACACAGCATCTGGGAAATGGAAAAAGGCATAATGCCTGTGGTATGGGATAGAGAAAATGATGAACACTGTAATTTCTGCAGTGTTTTGCCTTGTATTGTGTACATGCTGTGTGGGAGACTTGCCTCTCAGGCAGATTACAGAAAGATGCAAAGGTCAAATCCAGATGAAATCCCTGCTAGCGCACCTGAGGTGTTTGCTGAAAACAGCAGGCAAGGACCCGGCTAATCAGGCAACAAACTGGCACCCTGTGAGAGTCTGCTGTTTCTCCCTGTGTTTAGGAGAATTCCAGTATTTGTTGATACAGATCTGCTAGAGGATTTGTGAACAGCTTTAAAGAATTTACATTTCCTCACAATTACAGCGTCTGCCAAGAAAAAGGGGATCATTTTTCTGTAATCCCTAATCACACAGAACTGGTGAAGTTTCAGCACTTCTACGATTTCCTGAAGACTCAGTCAAACTCTCTTTACTTGCCTCTCTAAGTAGTATTCTTTTGAGTCAATAAATGATAAGTTCAGTTTCTGTATGTTATAGATATTTTCGTGTGCCTGCAGCTACCAAAGTTAATCACAGTGGGTTACTGCTGGATTTCACTCTTAGTGTGATTTAGCAGTCACATATCTTCCTTTTTTACTGTTTCTCTCACTTTGGTGTTTGCACACACATAAAACACATAAAAAAATCCAATACACATAAAAAAATCCAATACAAACAATAACAATATTATTTTTACTTTAGGAACATAGATCAAAGTGCATCCAGCTTCTGGTAACTGAAGGCTGTCTCCACTAAAAGAGACACACAAGAAAAGAGATCATGAGTCTACAAGGCACTCAGGGCACTATACCTGCAAGAGAGGACATCTGGGCTCCCAACACTACTTCACTTAACAATTAACATAAAATGCATTGTAAGCTTAGATCATCGGTCCAGAGTCCTGTGACTGGCCCTACTACTGGTTAAACTGCAGTAATGTCATACAAATACAAAGTAATTACAAACTACGCTACCTAGTTTCCCTACTACCCTTCTTGGAAGAAACTGTATCACATAAAAGATGACTAGAGTGCTCTTCCGGGAGCTGGGAATTGTCAGCTCCTGTTTCTTTACAGAAAAGATTCAAAAAGTCTGTGGAAGCTTAAAATAAAAAAGCTCAAGTCATGAGTACATTGTATTTGTTACCTTACCTCTGTGTCTGTTATTGAAACCACTTTGAGGATAATGAATCTGGTTCTGGAAAATATAGGGGAAGGAGGGTGTTGAACTGGTCTGTCTTTACAGAATAGCTAGAAAAAAATCAACATGTTTCTTTTTACTGAAAAACTTTGTGTGCTCAAACTTTTTTTAAGATCAAGTTATTATTTCATCTATGTAAGAATCAACCTGATGAATAATATTTTCATAGATGGATTTTTGGTCAATCCAGGGCTAGGGGTTAGGGCTAAATTATAACAAAATACAACGTGGAATTTGAAGCCAGACAAATTAAAAATAAAAAGCGTGTGAACATGATTCATTGAGTGGCTATCTGATTAACCAAACTAAGGGCTACAGTGGATTCTTTATCCCTTTAAATCAAGGTCAGATACTTAATTAAAGTAGGTCTACTCCAAATACGAGGTATTATGCAGCTCCTCATGAGGGGTGAGGAATGGCACACACAACCTCCCATCAACCTCTGTGTCCCAAAGTTGATCAAAACAAACCTGGAACACAGAACAGCACATTGCCATGTCAGTCTCTTCCTGAGAAAAGGCTGACCCCCTTCATTCTTGAGAAGAGACGCCCCAGCAGGTTAACACCAGGATGACATCTAAGCTCTGAAGAGCTCTTCCATAAGGAAAAGTCCAATATGCACCACTTGCATAAACTGCAGACAAGACTTACTCTGTCAGGATGGAGAGAGGTGGGGTGCTGCTGACTAGGACAGTAGGAAATGGAACCACAGCCATGTCCAGGTCATCCCCTCTGTGGGTTTGGGTGATGAGAGAGAGGAGGAAGTGGTAGTGAAGATCAGAAGTGATGACTCAGACACTTAACTAATGTTACAGATTCTGTGACTATATCAACCAGTAATGAATTTGATATGGTTTGATTTGATTGGTTTGTTTGTTTTTTGTTTTGGGCCTTGGTTTGGCTTTTTTTTTCATAGCTTCACAACGAATAAACTACCTTTCGGTGGCTTAAATTCAACTGAGTTTTGATGTCTCTGGACAAACATTTGGACATTCCCAAACCTGAGCAGGTTTTTTACACTAGATCTATCAAGCATGGCCTGGAGGCATTCTTAGAGGTCAAAATGTGACCAGATCAGCCAGGGGCTATACTATCATTATGTTTATTCCTTTTGGCACTCCCCTATAATGCTAACTACATCTGTACTGCTGAATGCTTCTGCTCCAGGGTCCAGTGGTAATGAATAATTGCATTCCCAAGCTATTACCTTGAGAGGCAAACTGGGTACAAATACATTGCATAACAACAACCTGTCATCTTGATTATTTTTGTGTGGTTTTTCAGTTCAAAGCAACTGATGTCATGCCAGAGATCAGTCAAAACCCACCTGGGAGTCTTAGACCATGGTGCTGAGAAAATTCCAGGTGTCCTGGAGGTGGCTTGAGGGAGCCAAACATGATATGATTTGGTCTGTGTTTTTTGGGAGCAGTCTCTAACAAGGAGTCCCAATAACTGTACCTGAGTTTTGTGAAATGATGTTCATGTAGTGTGAATAGTCAGGGTGCAGAAATGAAGTAGGAGCTGAAGCCTTTTCCCTAGGGAAATAGTTTTCAGGAGAGTGGGCCTTCCTTCACTGAAGCTCTTCCCTTTTGCATTAATAACTGAAATATTAAGTATTCATCAGATCCAGGATGTTATCAAGATGGGTCCACACATCCATTTTGACTTCTGTAAACACCAGCTTACACAACTGTTAATGTGTCTGTCTCTTTCACATGCTCTTTCTTTTTTTCATCAGTTCAGTGATCCATGTCTGAAAATCCTCTAAATTTTGAGAGTCCAGTTTTGAATGCTTAATATTTGACTGCTTGTGTCTCATTGGATATATTCTGTGATCGTAGCAAGACCTTGTAACACTGGTGTCAATAAAAGGAAACATTTCAAAGGGAACCAGAAAATAATTACCCAAGTGTTATCTCTGCCTTGAAACCTTGTCTTGCTGATGCCCTCAGCCCATTGCAGCTATGACAAGAATATCAGAGAAAATTATAATGTCTGCATCTACATAGCTTTATGAAGCTAGTCACTTTCGGTATCTGAGATCAAAGTTATTTCTTAAAGCCCAAGATCTAATTTCTTCTACGAGGTTTCTGCTTGGTAGAAAGGATGTTTCTTTAGTTGGTGAAAAGTTATCAAGGAAAAGCCCTGAAAATTACACATGTGGCATTAGTTACTGTGAGGCAGATGTAATAATTCTAAGTTCTTCAGAAATACATTCTTGGAGCAAATGAAGTACTGATCAGCACTCATTCACAGGTTCAGTCTGTGAGTAAATCAAAAGGCTGGATAACCCTCTCCTTATGTGATTCTCAGATCTTTTACTTAATCGTTTTCTCACTCTGAAATTAATCAAGTCAATGAAATAAATCACAGAACACCATAGAGTGCAACGTACATATTACTTGTTAGATTAAGCTTTCCTGGCTATTACCTTGTCACAAAATGGGCTTGCCTATACTCCTGATTCTGGCAGGAATCAGGAACAGGAGAGGGAAATAGCACAAGAAGAGGGAAAATGTACCAATTTTCTAGCATATGATATATGTGTTTAAATAACATTCCTGCACAGGAACTTGGTTTGTTGCCATGTTTATTATGACTCATAAAGAAATGTGGGAATAGACATTCATCAAGAGCCCAAGGAGACCTAGAGGGAATTATTAATCTCTCTAAATTGCTTAATCTAAAAAAAAAAAAAAAAAAGTAAAAGAAAATTTAATAAACACTTTTCAGCCTTCTGTTTATGAAACCCTGACTTGACTGGAATAATTCTAAAAATTCTTAATAACTTGATGTTAATCTGGCATGTTTACCTGGTAACACAGGCAGATGGAGACCTGTGAATATTTTCCACAGCTTTTGGTCTTCCGATTGGACATGTCTTAGATTTGATTCTTTTTGTTGGTCTTCTCTGGGATTATCTCAAACTGAGGTTTGTCTTTCTTTAATTTAGGTACCCTAAAGTGAACATCTTATATGTTTGCCAATGCTGAGAAAGTGGAAAGGCTTCTTCCAAATTATAGGTAGCACTGGGAATTTCAACCATATTAATCAAGATAATTTTTGTTTAATGGAGAGGTTTCAGGGAATCAAGCACACAGGTGTAATTTGTATCAGTTTGTGTGTCGTGTATGTCCACACTAGTGTAGCGTGACTTACTGGGCAACAATCTCCATCCTTCCTCCCCTGGGCACCAGCCCAGTGCAGCTTTTGGATGATACAAGGTGGCCACACCTGTATCTAACCCTGTAATAACATTTTGCACAGTTCAAGTCACAAAACTTTTATTACCTGTGTGGATTATTTTTCCCCACTAAACAGGGATTCTGCAGCTGCTTACCGGGCCTGTCTCTAGGGTAAATGGAGAGTAACAGCCATTTCCAGAGTATGATTCTGTGTATTTTAAACATACACTTTGGGTGAGGTGAATCATCGCGTTCCACTAACTGTGGTAGGAGCCTAGATACCTAGTCTATGCCTAGATCCTAGATTGCTTAAGATAAATCATTGCTGGTGGCTGCAGAAACAGAGTCCATACCAGCAACAAGCATTTTGACCTTCTCTCGCAATTTGATGATCTTGGCACAGCCTGAAGGGGACAGTCCTGAGTTAGCTGCACTCCTTAGAGGGGAGATCTTGTGTGCTATCTCCAGGCCCTAGCTGGGCAGGTGACTAGATGGAAGTCTCATGCTTCCTCTCCTTTCACTAGCCAAAAGAAATGGTCAGCTTTGTTCTTTGCTTTGTGGAAGGGAAGATTCTCACTGCACATTACTTTCAAATCCTGTCCAAGCAAGGAGAGCAGACTGGGGGTAGCTGGAGAGACAATCATAGAGAGACTGAGGGTAAAACAGGCATATTTTAGAGGTGATGCTATTGTATTCTTGAGAGCAGTCAGCAATGTAGTAAAACTCCACAGCGACTGGCTCCAGATTGGCCAACTCTGCAGTACAGGAGCAGAGTACAGTGGTACTGCGGCCACGGAGGCAGATGCTGACCAGCAGAGTGGCCTCCACTCCAAACCAGTGCTGCAGATCCTCACTGCACCTACTGCCAAAGTTGGACATTGACTAATTTGGGACGGAAAGTGTTGAAGGCACTCCAGAAGGAGCTGGTCAGACCAAGTCATGTACCAAGGAACTAGTGCATGGTACTGGACAGTCAAATCCAAATAGGTTGGAAGTAGAAGATCTTTAAGGTCCATTCCAACCTAAGCCTTTCTATGATTCTATGGTTCTATACAGCAGAGCTCCCTGTTGCAGTGCTGCACAGGCAGGGAGCCAGCCAGAGGCTGCCCCTGCCAGCACCTGAGCTCTGATTAAATTGCCTTTCACAGCACTGACTTTCGTGTAATTATTATATAACAGCCAGCACTAAGCACTAAGAACTGCGCTAAACGAGTTCCTCTGCAAAGCACAGCCCATTCTTGTGAAGGCCTCGAATACCGTCTCTGCCCAGTTCCGTGGGGTCCCACGTGCCCCCACAGACACACAGGTGGGTTCAGCATTACAGTCGGTAGCAAAGAGTCCAGAAGGGCATTTGTGTGTGTTCTGGCAAGAGTATTTATTGCTTCTGCACTGCTGAAGATTGCAGAGGCAAATAACAATGTGATCCCAAAACTCACAGTTTTATCCGGGGGTGGGGAAAAGGCAGGACTAGGGAACGGAGACCAATGGAGAAGCTCTGGGGGACTGACAAGGGGTAGAGGCTGACAGCCAACCTGGGAATCCAAACTGGGATAGATTACTGTAATAAAACCAGCATCCTGGGAGAAGCCTTTTTGGTCACCCTAACATAAAGTGGTTCTTGTGGTACTAGGGACTTGTCTTACTGCAAACTCTGTCTCTTGTAATGTGTGTTCACCAGCCACCACAGGCCTCATAAAGCAACTATTTCCCACATATTGCTTGATATTCATAATTAGAGGTGTTTCCTGGGGAAGGGCTATCAATGAACTGGAGAATTTAAATGCCTATAAACAACCCACTGCTTAATAAAACTCAAACCTCTGAAATGGTCTGTGCTGTTATGTGAATGTGTGGACCTCTGGTAATGTCCCTACTGAACCATAGGATCACAGAATATCTCATGCTGGAAGAGATCTGTAAGCATCATCAAGCCTGGTACAGGAGTACCTAAAAGTAATCATGTGACTAAGGGTATCATCCAGATGCTCCTTGAATTCTGACAGATGTGGTGCCCTGACCACTTGCCAGAGGAGCCTGTTCCAGTGACTGCCCTCTCAGTGAAGTAGTGAATTTTGAGTCTAGAGAAGGGCAATGGAGCCGATGAAGGTTCTAGAGGGTAAGTCCTAGGAGGAGCAGCTGAGGGAGCTGGAGTTGTTTAGCCTGGAGAAGAGGAAGCTCAGGGGTGACCTTATCTCTATGACTACTTGAAATGAGGGTGTAGCCAGGTGGGGGTTGGCCTCCACTCCCAAGCAACATAGACAGTATGGGAGGACATAGTCAGCTACTCCAGGGAATATTTAAGCATGGGTTGGATATTAGGAGGAATTTCTCCACAGAAAGAGCGATTAAACATTGGAATGGACTGCCCAGGGAGGTGGTGAAGTCACTGTTGAGAGGCTGGATGTGGCACTTAGTCTAGTTTACCTGAGGTTGTTTGGTCATAGGTTGCAGTCAATGATCTCTGAGGTCTTTTCTAATCTAATTGATTTCATGATTCCGTGAATATACAAATGAAGCTAGTGACATTAGTTGTGTCACATCTTATAACTTGCTCATTTGTAAACTTTCTGGGATTTCTGACTACTGGGGACTGTCCTGAACAAGATGTTCTCTCCCACCTCATATTCTCAGAACATATCACCCCTTCCTGCAGAGTATATGGATGAAGTGGCAACTGAGGTTATGTCACTGATGCTAACCATCATTTTGTGTTTCTTTGTGGAAAACAAACTCTCATGAAGAAATGGCAGCTCCGAAGACTTTAAGATTTGGGAAAAAACATGAATTTTTTCCTAGACCGTTGTTTCTCTGCCTCTGTATTACTGTACCATTTCTGTTTAGCTATGATATTTTCTGTATTTTCAGCTAAGGAATTTAGAATTATGTATATGTTTTAATGATCAAATTTTGTGAATAAATGGATGAGAGCATGCTAACATGAGCAAAGAAAATACACACTAACTTTGTTTGAATTAAACTGAAACCACTGTAGGCTTCTTACTTTGCATTCAGTAGTAAAAACCGTTCTGTCCTGTTGTCTGCTTGCTCTTTCTGCTGCCAGCAGTGGCAACAGCTTGCTTTGATTGAAAGATCCAGCTGCCAGCCTAATAATATAGCTTGGCTTGGAAACTGGAGCCTTTCTCTACCTTGCAACTGATGCCTGGCTGCTGAGATGATTTAGAGATTCGGTGCTGTATCCTCACTGCAGATGCCTGCTCCATGTGATGCAGCTGCCTAGGCCTGAGGCTGATAGCTGAAACATCCAGGGAGCCCAACAGTGCTTACTTCTAAAAGAGGTTAGATTTATTCACACAGTGATATTCCCCAGGAGCATAAAACACAGCAAGGGCAGGTACAGTGACTTTCTCACAGTCTTGTACAGTAACTCTGCACTAATACTTAAACTGCTTTTGGTTTTTATCTCTCCAGCTGTACCAGCCTGAGGCAGTGTGAACATTCATGCCTGTGTCAAGGATGCAGCCACCTGCCCCATTTCCTCCCTTCCATCTATGAGCCAAAAAGGTCCCTGGCTCCTTGTGACACAGCTCATCTCTGGATTCCTGGTGTTCAATAACTTCCTACTGGCCATACATAAGGTCATCCCAAGAAACTGTAAGTGTATGCCCTCACTTGGAGATTGACTGGTAATTGCTTGTTTGCTCCTGGCACTGTTCTCTCACTTACTTTTCAGTCACTCACCATTTGTGATGTTAGGAACTTTCTCCTCTGCTGTCCTCTCCTGTCTCCCCTCAGCTAATGCCAATGTCTCTTCTTTCAGCTCCTCCTTTCCATAGCAGAGTGCTATGGAAATTTCCCAAGCTGCAAATTTCCACTTTCTCTTCCCAGCCTTTAAAAGGAGCCTCTGTTAAATGAACCAAAGAATTCTGTCACCATGAGCTTCCATGGGAACACAAACCACCTCACCTGAACAGCACCACACAGTTAGAATACATTTTTTTTTATTATTTATTTTTAATTTTTACTATCTAAAACCACAGGGACTTGGTGACCTGAAGCACAAGATCAGCCAAAAGTCTGCATTGTCTTGACTACCTTTTTTTGACAACTTTTCCAGAAGAATTAGATTAACTGTTATAGAAAGTGACTTCAGTTTGGTATTCCCAACCCTAGGCTCAGCAAAGCTATGGGGAGGCCACAGCAAACTTCCAGTGAGACTAATTTCACTTGGTATTAAGACTATTTGTTCTTTGTGCTGATTTCCACCAAGGGCAAAATACAACGCAGAACCCAATCTAAATTCAAAACGTCTTTACAGATATTGTGAAAGAAGGCACAGCAAGAAGCTTTGGGTCTAAAATTTTATACCAGTTCTTGTTTTCAAAGTGCAGCAAACAGATCCATGACAACAACATCCCTCCCTTTCTCATTCGCTGACTATGGACAGCACTAATGTGGTTTGAGGCCTGCCAAACACTAACCTTTTGCTTCAGTTGTGCCCATGGGTTGGTTTGAGGGAAGGCTGGTTCCCTACTCCAGCTAATTAACTCAGGGCTAGCCATCAGAACTCTCTGCAATAATGCCCCGCAGCAGGAGAGCAAAGGCAACTCTTGTGGATCCTTGGGAAGGAGAACAGTGACTGCATTAGCAGTGGATGTTAAGTAACATCCTCTACTATGTTTGACATCCCATGCTGCTACAGCTGTTTCTCCTTGCTAGGAAAAAAAAAAAAAGATCGATTTAAATAAAAAAATAATTAAGGCATGTGCTTCTTACAGCTACTTATATTTTACAGCTTTTCTACTAATGTTGGGGTTGTGGCACAGGCATTATGTAAGCTATTTCTTTTACTACCTCATCACTGTTGTCTAGTCTTAAACCTGTACTGTTTCTTCACCACAAGAAGAGCATAATTTAAAATTAAAACAGATATTTTATTGATGGGTCCTGTTCAGTGTCAAGTAGTTCAAGAGTAAAAACTAGAAAAGTTTTGATTGGAGAAAATATGACTGAAGAGACTGAAAGCTCCCCTGGCCCAGGTCATGGTCCTCAGGCACATTTGATTACAGCAAAGTAATTCCTGGAAATGTTTGTTTAACCTATTTGTTCAAAACACTGGAAATTGCAATTGTACAACCTCCCCAGGCTGTGTACATCAGCACCTCATCATCCCTATGATTAGAAACTACTCTTTCAAAGTCAGAACTACATTTCCCTCTACTGCAATTACTCCCTTTATTTTCAGTGCACACAGGGAATAATTTACAACTGCTCTTTCTACGAAAACTACTTGAAGAACATTATTATGCCTTTTGATCTTCTCCAGACCAAACAATTTCTTCCAATCTTTCCTCACAAGCCCTGTCTCTTAGTCCACCAATCTCTTTTCTTTTTTTTTCACACTCCATTTCTTTCTCCATCTCTTCCAGGTGGTCTGAATCATTCTCAGAAACAACTCAGCTCAGCAAAAAGTGTAATTCAAGTCTAGATTTAAGTCCAAGATCAGTCCCATAGATTTACTTGTCTGTAAAGTATATCTTCTCAAGCAAGGAGGGTGTCTTCACTCCTCATAGCCGATGGAAATCTAGTTAATTCAGTCAGTGGAGTCCAGAGATTTACTCAGATTATCCTGAAGTAGACTGATTCAGTCAGCTAAGCAGCTCTGAAGACTCCACTGGGCCCAGAGCCCTTGATTAGACATGGAAAAGTAGTGTTTTTTTGAGATGCTTTTGAACAGCCTGCCCAGCACCCAGCTATTGACTGGGAAGGACACAGTCTCCTACAGCCTCTGTGTTGCATCACCAGCCCCATGTCTAAGATGCCTTATGACATCTCAAGGTGTAGAGATGGCCTCAGGTATTTATTTATATTTAGGCAGCCAATCTGAGCCCACAGCTGACATGTAGGTTCTTACACGGCAAGATCAAGGTCAGGTACAAATTTAGAGACTTACTGTCTGGCTTGTCTTATAGACAGGAAGAGTTAAACACGACAACAGGAGCTGTACACAGAGTCTGTGATGATAAATACTATACATCCCATGGTAAAAGGATGGTCATTACTTATTTGTCTATGGAAAAAAAATTGTAACGTCCAAAAGCTTTGGGGTTTTTGTTCTGGGGTTTTTTTCATTCTGGGTATTATATCCCAATGCTGACATTCTGGGACAACCTGTGCTGGAAACAGAAAGGGATTCCAGAATAAAAAATTACTATTATTGCTCTAAACTGAGGATGAGAAGATGTTTGCTGGTGAAAAGAAATGTGGTATTAGTTGACTTCTCCATCTTTTGGCTTACAAGATGTTGGCTGTTGTGACAGCTAAACCATCCTCTTCTTCCTGCTGCACAAATATATGCATTAATTAAATGATTGCTTGAAGACTCTGTGTTTACACTTTAAAAATTTCATGTATAAAAATGTATGGTCTTTCAAAGTTTCCTTCAATCTGGAAAAATTAATTTCTTCAGGGGTGGAAAGCAGCATCAAGAGGATCATTTGAGCTAGTGGTGCATATGACAAAATGAATGAATGAAGGCCTTTGCTCAACTGAAAATAATTTTCATAGAATCAAAGAATGGTTTGGGTTGGAAGAAGCCTTAAAGATCATCTCATTCCAACCCCCTGATGTGGGTAGGAACACCTTACACTAGATCAGGTTGATCAGGGCCCTGTCCAGCCCAGCCTTAAATACTTCCAGGGATGAGACATCCACAACTTCCGTGGGTAACCTGTTCTAGTGTTTCACCATTGTCTAAGTAAAGAACTTTTTCTTAATATCTAATGTAAACCTACTCTCTTTCAGTTTAAAACAATTGCCCCTTGTGATGCCACCATCTGTCCTTATGACTAGTCCCTCTCCCTCTTTTTTATAAGCCCTCTTTAGGTACTGGAAGGCTGCAATGAGGTTTCCCTAGAGCCTTTTCTTCTTCAGGCTGAACAATCCCAGCTTTCTCAGTCCGTCATTTTAGGACATGTGCTTCATGCCTCTGATCACCTTTGTGGCCCTTCTCTTGACCTGTTCTAACAGTTCCACTCCTTTGTTGTGCAGAGGGCCCCAGAACTGGCTGTAGCACTCCAGGTGAGGTCACATGAGAGCTGAGATGAGGGGGGAAAATCACCTCCCTTGGGCTTCTGGAGACTCCTCTTTTGATGCAGCCCAGGATGTGGTTGGTTTTCTGGTCTGTGAGCCACACTCATGTCCTGCTTTCCATCCACGAGAACAAGCAAGTCCTTCCCAGCAGGGATAGTCTTTACTTCTCCCCATCTATACTCATATCTGGGAAAGCCCCAACTCAAGCACAGCACTTGCACTTGGGCTTGTTGAATATCATGAGGTTCTCATGGCCCCTCTTCTCCATTTTATCTGTGTTGGAAGCTTCCTCCATGTACCATTTTGGATCAGATGCTCGTGGGAAACAGTGTACAAGATGAGTAAAGTAGGGAGGTTAGAAATGAAATCTGAAGGCATGACAAGCTCTCAAGCTCAACAAAAACCTGTAGAGCCCCTCAAAACTGCTGTAGATACTGTCATATGTGGGAAGAACATGACAAGGTTAGGAGAGAACAAAGATGACTCAGTAAGCAATCTTTTGCTGGATCATCTGGGTGAAAATTCCTGCATTACTAATTAAGTATCAACTCTTCTACTTAGATTTCATTTCTTTGCCCTCCTCTGGATATTGGCATGAGGCAGCTCAAGTGGGATTAACTATTCTCCAGGAAAGTGATGCTGTATTGCAGGACCAGAGACTTGCAGTCATCATAAAGTAACTGGACAATCCCTGCAAGAGTCAGGCCCCTACCAGTCTCACTTGGTCTCTCCTCTACAGGCTGTTGCAAGGGGTTTGTTTTCACCTTTTCTCTCCTCCGGACCTGAGAAAAGTTAGTCTTCTTTCTTTCTGCTCATCCTCCTGAACACTTGCAGTATTTGCAGCTAACCAGTCAATGCAAGTCAGTATCTTTTTTTAGCTCATCTTAAACAACTTATTTCAAAACACAACAAAGAAAAACATGCCAAGATTTTCTGTCAATACTATGCTGTATTGATATTTTTGTTGATGCTGAAAAACCAGACAAAAAGGGTAGGACATTGAATTGTGGGTAAACATTTGCTGAACTATAAAAGCTTTTTCCATCCCCTAGTAACCCAATCAATAAAGTGCAGCTCCATGTTCCAGGGTGTCCATGTGCAGTTTTGTGTCCTCAGCTGTCTGTTTGACAACCTTTTCTTCCTGACACACTATACAGTACTGTTGGTCAGTTCCAGGAAGAAACTGGATGGGAAAAAATACCCAGTGAGACTGGTTATATTCCTAAGATTGTTCTCCCAAGGCAGACTTAGCTACACTTAGAACAATGTCTCAGTTAAAACTTCCTTTTTCCTTTTGACAAATGGCTAACAAGTATTTTGTAGTGTAGTTCATTTTGTAAGCTTTGGAACAAAGTTGTAGCCTTTCTACCAATGCTGTTGCTTCTTGTATTCAAAACTAAATTCAGTGCAATGGATGTATCAAATTGCTAACCTGTGCTAGTAAACTTGGCATTTGTAAGTGAAGTCTTCAATCCTTTTGCCCTTCTGTTCAGAGGTACATCAGCTATATGTCACAAAAGTGAGGGAAACAGCATAAAATTGGAAACAACCTCTGGTTATGAATAACTTTGTACACTGCTTAATTTCTGTGGTAAAGCTTGCCTCTAATGCCTTGGAATATCTTAAACCATTTACAAATGGCTTAAAAACCCAGCAGCTTGGGCAGCTCCACTTAAGCCAGTGACATCTGTTTGCTACTCACCAGAAGCAAAGAGATGAGATATAGCTCAGACCCTGGATATATTCTCAGAAACATTTATTCCTTCCATCCTGAGGGACAGAGCCCATGTAACCGAGGGGGAGCCACAGAGTAAGAGGGGGAGGCTTTGTGTCCAGTTGGTTTTGCCCCAGAGAGGGGGAAAGGGAATACCAGGGGTGGAGCTGGGATAAACAACCAACCAGATCAGAGCCTGGGCTGCTTGAACATTAAACAAAGGACTATCTCAGAGTTACATGACAAGGACCCAGCCACAGGGGGTCCACTGCAATAACTATCAGATTAAAAAGACATATTTCTGCTTTAATTTGGTTTTATAATTAGTTTCTCTCTTCCTTCTTTCTTCTGTGCACTCCCTCCCTCATGATGCTCAAATGCTTATCCTCAGTGTGCTGGAATTCAATATATTAAAATATTGAATCTACTCTTGTTTGCCTACATGTACATTGACATCCAAACCTTCTCTTAGAAATCAAGATACTCAGGAGGCTTTCAAATGCAGCATTTTCTGATGTTGACACCTTGTTGTTCTGATATTGCTGCCATATACTAAAACAGTTTAGACAGTGTTTTACTAATTATTACTTGAAGGCCACAGTGGAAACTCATGGCCGTGCAACAAGTTTCCAGGAGCCTGAAGTAAGAGGCAGCAGCAGCAGTCTGCAAGGGGTGGTATGGCTCCCTCTGAACCAGCTTGTTTTTACAGGTCAACAGAAATGGCAGCAGTAGAGCCAAAAAACCACCTCATTGGAGTTAGAGCTCAGGTATTTCAAAAACTAGTTCCTCAAGATAATGGAGATCAGATTTAGCTAAACCAGCCTATAAGACTAAAAAGAAAAGGCTCATATGCTTTAAATAGCAAGTTAAGGACTGCCTTCATCCTAGTTCATCTGAGGGTTCAAACTTATGTAAAGGCTTTCAGGGTTTTGCATTAAGGAGTAACCATTTGAAATTGTTTCAGACTATAAAAGAAATACTTCATATGCTTCTGTTGAGAGCAGGGTTTTCCTTTTTAAAGTGTACCAGGTTTGGCTTGGATAGTTAAATTTCTTCTTAGGAGTTCATACAGTGCTCCATTTTGGATTTTTTATGAGAATAAGAATGATAACCTGTTGATGTTTTTAGTTGTTGCTGAGTGGTGTTTATTCTTAAATCAAGAGCTTTTCAGTTCCCTATGCTCTGCCAGTTAAGCAAGTGCACAAGAAGCTGTGAGGGAGCTCCACCAGGACATCTGGCCAAACTGGCCAAAGGGATGTTCCATACCACAGAAAGTCATGCTTCGTGTATAAAATGCAGGGAGTTTCCTGGGAGGTGCCAATCACTGCTCCAGGATATGGTGGTCATAGGTCAGCAAGTGATGAGCAGTTGTATTGTGCATCCCATCTTTCTATTGGGTTTTAGTTTTCTCTCTTGCTCTTTTCCTTTATGTCATAATTATCATTAAAATTTTATTTACTTTGTTTTTCAAGTATTAAACTTTTCTCATCTCAACCCACAAGTTTTATTGTTTTTCTGAGTATCTTTCCCCATCCCACTTGGGAAGAAAAAGGAGTGAGAAGCTGCTTTGCCGGCTTAGTTGCCAGCTGGGGTTAAACCACAACTCAAAGTAATAATAATAAGTCCCAGACAAAGAGTGTAAAATGCAGTAAGTGATCTTCTACTTTTCCTTAGCAAGCACTTTGGGTTCCATTGGTGAAAACTACCACAGAATTTTCCATTGTGATAATTACTGTTATTAAAATTGAATTCAATTTAGATGGGGATGCAGTATTTGAAGCAAAGCTGTGGCTAAATAAAAGTGGGTTTTGTTATCCTCCAAAGCATTTCTAGCCACATCTAAGCAAGATATCAACAGCTGAGGCTGTTAACTGTGGGAGAACATGTTATTTTTGCTCAAGAACATTGCTTGTCATTTTGAGTAAAGAAAATGAAGTATTTACATTACATATTGATTGGAGATCCCAGAAGTAATCTTATAAGGTTCCCAGCAGTCTTCTGCAATGGGACCCAAACACCATAGCATATCCTGACTTGAGAGGGACCCACAAGGTTCACCAAGTCAAACTCCTGGCTCTGCACAGGACCACACCAAATCATACCATGTGCCTGACAGCATTGTCCAAACGTTTCCTGAACTCTGATAGTCTTGGTTCTATAAGCACTTCTCTGGGGAGCCTGTTGAAGTGCATGACCAACCATTCCCAAATTAGGAAGAAAAAAATAGAAGATTTATGTTGCATGTTTGACAGAGAGTGAACTTATCATACTACCATCAAATTTTTTAAAATATACATAAAATGACTCAATTAAGTCATTAAAACTGCTCCCTTAACTTCCCCTAATTCTCAAGTCCATCTTCTGCTATCCACAACTTCTCTTGTCTTCTGTCTGAAGTCTCACTTTTGTCATCACTAGAAAAAATACATTTACTAATAAGATAATTGTCTTTGTGTGGGCAGACATCTGCTTCTAATTTAGCTTTCAAAAGCCTGACAGAGTCTCAATCAGTTTACAACGATGTGACAGTGCTCATTTTACTACGCTTCACAAAAAGAATCTTTTCAAGAGTTTGGTACATTCAGATATATTGAAAATTATAGTTTTGTTAGTTCCCAATGTGATTGCCTCACAGCAATATTCTATCATGTTTTGGACACCTTCTTGGAGAGGAAAAGCAAGCTATTCTTATTGTGCCATGTGCTGTGTACTTACTTTTGTACCAGGAGGACATTCAAACACCTTAATATTATTAAAACTCAATCTGGTACATAAAGATCATGTATATGCTAGCAGGAGAGCATATTTCAGCAGAAAGGAGGGGAAGAAGAATACAGGCAGTATACTGTGGATATAGGTACATATTCTTTGGAAACTCAAAGAATTGTTTCTTATTCACCCAGTTGTATAATTATTGTTACTATTTAAAGAGTAACTAAAGAAATAAAGATTTTTCAGAAGCAGAAAAGTGATGGTCTGAGCAAGTAAATGAAATCTCAGCATCTAACCAACAAAACAGGTATTTTTGAGCTTGATTGAGGGGAGTTTTCACAAGTGCCAGTACATTGAAGCAGATATTTCTTCGGGCTGGATGAGCAGTCTTTCACCTAAGTTGTGCCAACTTTGTAGTTAGGGAGAGTAATTCAACTTGTCACAAGTCTGTTCATAAACAGTACATTTATGGAAAATAAATAAAAACAGTTTAACTAATATGGAAATAAGTTGGAATCTGAAGGAGCTAAGGAACAAGGTTTATGATACACATTGCCTTAAAGATGGTGCAAGCTTTCAAAAAATGTGTGCAAAATGTATAATTACAGCATTCTTTAATGTAAATTTCCCCTTCTTTCTTCACCAACAACCAAACAAGAAATTTTGCTTGGATTTCTAAAGGATTCTTCATCTTCATCTGAGTAGCTGGGTTTTGCTACTGCAACAGCTGTGGGCAAAACTAAGGAAATTTTAATAATAAGGACAAAAACCCCTAACCCTTGCATAAAGGATCAAAAGCAAAATGCAAAATACATTCAGTCTTTTCTAGGTCAATTCATATTCTGCTCTTATTTTAAAAATAATATAATTTCAATTGTTGCAGTCTAGGGAATTCCAATTTACATCACTGTTACATCAAATTTTTAGCCATTTATATTCTGATGGTCTTTAAAAATTGTGTTTTCTGATAGTTTATTTTCATTAGTTGCTTGCTGATTCAAACAGCATCAGCAATTTTGTTACTACTTGAAACTGGAATATAGGAAAATGTTATATTTACTTTAAAATTAAGCATTATTTTCCTTCAGAGGGGCATAAATCTTAAAGATACTGACAAAAATGGGCTGAAGTAGTTGAGAGCTCATGCTTATAGGGAATCTAAACCAATTCCCATTTACACTTTAGTCTACAATGCAGTGCCAAGTCTGAATATTGCTGGGAAATAAGGATCAAGTCAGTCAAGTCTGCCTTTGTAATCATGCTGGGTCAACTAAAACAAATAAACAAGCTAATTTCACTATGAGCATAATGTAGAAAACACAGGAGTAAAATAATAACCTTTTGCTCTTTTAGAATTTTAATGTAAAAATTAATACATGTCAGAAGAGTTTATAACTGTTCCATTACCAATGACAAAAATTTTAAATAAAGAGGAGTATCATTCAAACTATGTGTCCAATAATGCAAGATGGAAAATTATATTTTACTAACTCAGGCTGGTGAATAGCTGATACATCAAAGTAGCAGGGAAGGTCATGCATTATATCTGCATTGGTACTTTTTAGTCACAAGCACTGCACAGTATCCCACACAGTTTGCAATTACCAGGAAGCAGCAGTGACCATGGATATGGCCTGTCCATGTTGGGGGAGTTGGACTATATGATTTTTAATATCCCTTCTAAGCCAAACCATTGTATGATTTTATGATTCTATATTCTCATTTTCATTGTTCTGTAACACCAGAATTGTATCGACTATGACAAGTTAATTTTTTTTCTCTCAAAAGCTGCCAATCTGTAATTCTGTAGAACGCATTTAATATAAGGAGGGAGGAAAACATATAAATGTCTTATCAGACAAGACAGTAATTCCCTGCTTTTTCTCTTTGAACACTGGATGGTATTTAATATCTTATAACTTTCTTGTAAGTCTCTCGGAAACTTTCAGATATTTAATGCCGTTTTATTTGAAGCAAACCATCACAAAATGGTAGGCATTCCCCCTAGCTCTCTTGTCCTTTGTTTGACTGTGAAACCTTGGTTTAGTTACACACCCAACTATTCCCTCTGGCTATTAAGTACTGTAGTATTCCAGCAAAACCTAGGAGAGATGGCGCAATATGCCTACAGGATATTATTTCCATTAGGAGTAATCTTCTGCACTGCAGAAAAATGCACTAACAGCACTGCATTATAATGTTAAAATGGGGGTACTGGTGCATGTCACCACTCAGCATAATTCATTATCTTATGATTAACTATGTATCAAGATAAGCAGAGATTTACAGATACTTTTCTAAACAGCTGAAGAACTTTTGAAGAGTAATAAAAAAATACTTTCAGATAAAGGGCTTTGCTTGTCTTGCATTTTGTGTTTTCTTTCTGAAATCCTACATACTCATTATATTCTTATTTTAAGGCTTGCATGACAATCAACATTTTCTACAAGATAACAAGGGAGCAGAGCAAAACAACAATAAAGAAAAAGACATGTTAACATTTCATCCAAGGGAACATTACTCATTAACAGCTTCACAGCATTCAGAACTATTTTGACAGAAGTAATGTGTGCTCCCTCCTTTTTTCATGCATGAATTAAAATTGTAATTAGTGCATCTGTAGAAAAATCACCACTAATATAAAAATGTCTGCCCATAGATAATTTTTCTCTCTCTCTTGCAGTTCACTTAACAGTCTCAATTCTTCCATGGTGTCAGGGAGACTACTAGAATTTCATTACAACATCATCTCATTTCATTGTTTAAGTCTGTGGCTATTAGATAACAAAGTACAACATAAAATTTATTCTTGCAGCCACAGTGCAATTTGGAGAGTTCTGCTTTGTCTGAAAACATTGGAGACCTCTCCATTGGTTTGAGGTTTTTTTGAGAAAGTGTATTGAGATTTATTACTGTAATGCAGCATGCACCCATAGGAGCAGGTACACACTTGCACTGTTCCTGTTGATTGAAGTAAGAGGGACACTTACAAGTGAAGGCACCAAAAGTGATGATGTGAACATTCAGCTGTGCATTTATAGATGCTGGTGTTTCTCACAAGACCATCATGTACCTCCATTCCCAAAGAGGCCTTAACATTTCAATACCTTGTTTTTCAGGGAAGCACCTCCATAAAAGAAAACGACTGGAAACAAGGTGGTTAGTAAACGTTAAAAAATTCAGACAGCCATAAAAAGTGGCTGGCTTTATGATATTTCCTATCACTAGAAAAATTATAGAAAACAAGACAATTTCATTCCATAATGAAGTAAATAATTTATAGATGCACCTGGCACTGATTTTCTTAAGTGCTCAAGTCACACTTAATGGTGAATGGCTTCTTCATACTAAGATACCTTTGTAAGATAACAAATTCTTAGGTGTTTCAACTTTTTTAAAAGATTATTGGATAAAGAAGAACTCGTACTCCTTTCCTTTTTCTATTTATAGTTTACCCTTTCCTTTTTAATTTTCTTTTTTTCTTTTTTCATTTTAAGAGATGAAACACTAATTAAAGCCCACTACACCTCTGTTTCCATGACATCAACTGTCTAGAGGTGGTTCTTGACCCCAACACTCTTAGCTGTGGCTCACTTTATCTTTCAATCACCAGCAGATTAGTCTTCAATATTCTGACTATAGGGAATAAAAATGCATACTTGAATGCATAGAAATGGAGGATTCAGTAAAAAATACCAAATGTGTAAGGTTAAAATAGAATTATTAACAGCAGTCGAGGATTCATAAAATGCTAAAAATTTGCAGTTGCAATGATGTTGATATTCAAGATAATTGGACACTGTTTTATCACATAACAATTTGAAATAAGACTGAAAAATAAATAAAAAATTCACAAGTGCATCTTTTAGTACCTAAGTACTGTATATATTTCAATCTACAGGTCTATATAAGTATCAGAGCACTTTCCTGTATCTGGATGCTCTTAAAAGTGCAAAGATTTATAACCATAACTCCTCTAGTACCTGAAGAAAGCTCACTTTGATTAAACAATGGGGAAATGAACCCCAAAACAATGAAATCACAGATCCATATTGATATTTATGGACTTTTCTCCTAACACACCTAGGACCTAACAAGGAAAGTTACGAGTCAAAATGTATTTGTGTATTCAAATGGTTTATCTTCAGATGTTTCTGTGCCTTAATAAAAAATTGAACATAAATTTCCTAAATCAAAGTTACATGACTGAGTACAAGATTTTGCTCCTTTTTTACTTTTGTTCTCTCCAATGGGGGAGGGAAAGTTCACTTGCTCTGCATACCCATAAATAGAATAAATGCTCCCAAATATTTTAAGGTAATTCAACATATTCTATGAACTAGTCATTATGACAACACTAAAAGAAAGATGAAGAGCAATGCCACAAGTTTGTTCTGACTACACCCACTTTTCTCCAATGAAAGGATGAGAAATATTATTTAAAAAAAAAAAAAAAGGAGAGGAAAATTGTTGCCGTGCACCCCCTGGG
>JACBWW010000048.1:2324045-2622011 GCA_020086605.1 Lanius collurio
TTTTTGTGGTGAGCTTGCCTCTTTATGTCTTGGAATATCTTTAGACCATTCACAAACAGCCTAGATATCCCTCGACTGTACAGCCCCACGACAGAGGGAATAAATGACTTAACATGATAATGAGGGTTTGAGCTATATTTCTCTTCTCAACTTCTACTTCTGGTGGTAGCTGTCAACTAACACTGGCTTAAGTGGGGCTGTACAGTCGAGGGATATCTAGGCTGTTTGTGAATGGTCTAAAGATATTCCAAGACATAAAGAGGCAAGCTCACCACAAAAATTAAGCAGTGGACAGCTAATTACACCAAGAAAATGAAAAGGCAAATTAGTGCAGGAAGGACACTTCAAAAGGAATGAAATTATGAATGCCATTTAGAAATCCCTGCTTGATTTATCTGCAATATTCATAAGTGTGTGTTTATCCAAAAGCTTTGTCTCGGATCAGGCAATTAATTAAACTAGAGAAGATCTCAAGCAGGGAGAGATGAGAGTTGTTAATGGTGTGTAGCTGATAATCAAATTTGTCTCTGCTGTCTTTTTTGCAACACATTCCTCTATTTGCACTTCTACAGCACTAGGAAGATGTGAGATCCATGGCTGAGCAGTAAAACATGTAATATGCAGACCTAACTCTTCAGAACTGGAACAGTTACCACTTGTGCTAGTGTCAATATTTCTCAGTTCCAGCAAAAGGATGATTGCACCTAAGCATATCTTCACTTATTTGCACATATGAGCACAAAGGCTTTTAACCAGTTTNATGGGAGAAAACATTGCAGCAAGTATAAAGGAAGACTATATCTAGAGCTGGCATGAAAGAATTCATTCAGTCTCTCTAAGGTGGATGGTAGTATTATATACAGAAACCATCATTTCAGTAAATTGATTCATCTCACTACTGAACCCTTTCCAGATCATTACCACCGTGTCTCAACTGAAATCCTTGTAGCTCAATATGTCATGCTAATAAGTGAGATTTTAAATAGGAAACTATTTAGCAGGTTTTCAAAAAGAAGACAGGCTCTGTTTTGGCTGTGCTGTGACTAAGCCCTGAATGGAGGGAAGACTGTGGGTTAAAATCAGCAGAGTACATCTTTTACTCACACTATATTGTCCTGTCCAGGCATACACACAGAGCTGCTGCTGAAGGTGCTGAATGAACTCTTGGGACAGATGAGAATAGAACCATATTGCCCTGAGCTTACCACAGTCACAGTAGCTGCATTATGTCTTGTGTAGTAAGCCTAGTACCCCAGCAATATCTTGTTATTCCCTTCATCTACTGCTACATTTCATTGCTGAAATCCCTGGCTACTGGCAGCATTGGATCACTAATGGGAACACTGAGTTCTGTCCTGCTCCTACAGTACTAATTCCCAGGCTCTCCATTTTGTATCCAAACTTTTTTTCCTGATTAATTAACTTCATTAATTCTGTGCTTTTAGTTGCTTACTTCTGATTTCCAAAAGTTATCAAAACTGATGGTGTAAAGTCAGTTTTACCAAAAAAATGGTTTGAAAAGATGCCTCATTTTTCAGGTGACAGCAATGAAGTTAATAATAGCATGCATACATAAACTCCATCAAGGTTGAAAGCAATAACAAAGGACAATAAAACAAAAGTGGCTTAGGTGAGGAGAAAAACACCATAGCACCACACTTAAAAAAATCAAGCCAACAGGAAGCATATGCACACAGGTTTGTGTAATACAGCATAAGACACTGTAACAGGAGAGTGTTCTTTATGAGCCCTAAGAATCTCTCATAAAACCACCTAAGCCCCAAAAGCAGCAGGCCCTTTTATTTTGACAGCAGGGAGAGGCTTTTGGAGACCACTAAGAACTAGAAAGAGATTAAAGTACTCTTACTTTATCCATCAAGATACTCAACATACCAGAGAAACATGGTATGGTATAGGAAAGCTCCAATTCCGTGATGCTCAGACAAAATATTTGCACCATTGCCAAACAGAATAACTAATGGCTTCATAAAGAGACATATCTATTTAAACAGCAAGATAAGGATTGTCCCAGTTTCCATCCTACTATTGAAATCATGTTGCAACTCCCAGGGCTCAAGTTTCTCACATAAATAATTTAAAAACTGCATTTAAAATGCTGTCTGCATTGTTTCAGAGATGAGAGTTACTGCATTTCATGGTAGATTTGGGCTCTTGAAGATACTTTGCCCTTGAGGAAAGCCAGGATTTTAATTTTTAAAATTAGAAGTCCCTTCCAGGCATGCTGTGTTTCCTTGTAAACATGCGAGACCACTTAATTAGCTCACCAACTACTCAACTGTATTTTTCTGAGGCATTTAATTTAAAAGCAATGACATGATGTCTGAGTATTTTTTTATGTATATGTTTTCAATAAACAGCACCCTAGGGGACTTTGTACAATTAGGCAATATAGTGAGGTAAATAATAAATGGTAACAGCAGGAACTAGAAATTAAACAGTAAATTAATAGGTGAAAGAACTGTTAAAGGTCTGAGAAAGACAGATTGAATCCCACTCTTTTCTCTTTAAGCCTTTGTAAGTAAATACTGAGGATAAATACACCTAAAGGAATATGTATAGCTTCAGAGAATTGCTGTATTTCTGATCCTTAATGAGATCCCAAAGTAATGAGAGGACCATATTAGTAGGAGGTTTCCAAAAGCATGAAGGGGAATGGGAGATAAGACATGTCACCCAGCCAACAGCTGATCAGAAAATCCCCCTAAAATATTCAAAGGATGGTTTCCTCACACTACCTACTGTGATTAAAGATAAGCAACTGCAGGTGGAGTGTCAATAGCTGCATTCAGAACACTTGAGAAGTCACGTCCTCAGAGTCAAGCCTCAAGTGAAGACATGAGGTTTTTCTGGCACCTTGTTGTTGATACCCAACAGCTTCGCCCTGTCCACCTAAAGGAACAACAGGGAACCCTCAAGAAATCCTTGTGATAACCACCATCTCCCCTGTGAAAGTCAAAAGATCAAATCCAGTGCTAGATATCAGCCACAAACCAAAGGGAATGGAGCTTTAAATTAAAAGACATCAAGTTTCTTTAAACCCCAGTAGACTGCAGACCAGCAAGTGTATAATTTCGCAGATCTAAGGATGGCTCTTTCAGAGCTGTTGCGGGTAATATAAAGTAAATGATCAGTGCTGTGTAGAAACAGTACTCCTGCTCTGTGGGAACTCAGCACTTCTATACAACAAATCACTATGATTATGCAGAAGCTTGAAAATACTCTAAAATATGCATCACTTCTTTGGGCATCATGCAGGAGGTCACACATCTTCCAATTTTTACTATAATACCTGTCTATCGCCTCTTATGTGTATTTTGCTTACTTATCCTATACTGAAACATTTTACCTACTTTTACATACTTATGCATAACTTATACAGTTCACTTACTTTTACATCTTACTCTATCTTTACCTAATGTACACATTTTACTTACTTATACTCACTTAATACAGTACTTATGCATTTTAGTAACTTATCCATAGTACAGCACGTATACATTTTGCAACTACAGTACGTGAGATTACACATTACTTAATTGGTCCCTCTGCTTTGTCTAAGAGCTCCACACACACTTTTCAGGAAATGGGATTGGTTTTAGTTCTGTGTAGCACAATCCTTTTTTATCTATTCCTTGCTGTCTTGGTACTTAGTTTTTCAGCTTCTCCTTTTTGAAATCTTTTTCAGTTTAGCACAATTTACCTTTCAGCCCTCGATGATGCTCCAGATGCAGGCAAGCAGACTCAAGATGATGGCAGCAACAAAACCCATCCAGTGATCAGCAGCCAAGTTAGTCCAGGAAATACAACCAGCAAGGAACAGAGAGCAAATATATACCTGTCCTCTCTCTTCTGGCTGGGCTTAAAAACCCTCCAGGAGCTGACCTGCTACACCTGAAGGTGGATGGCCAGGTGAAACTGGTGAGGGTAATTCCAGCCTGGTCTCTCTCTGAGGGCTCCAATAGGAATAATTAAAGATGGTTTGGCTGGGGCACACTATCGTGATTCAAAACACTTTACAACACTGCTCTTTCACATCTCTTTGCAAGGGAAACCTAAACCAAACTGAAAATAATTCTACTTTTACACGAAGAACTTTAACCTACAAACTAATGGAATTAATTAAAGCTGGAAATCTGATTTGAGACAAGCTTCAAATAATGCTCAAGTATAGTTTAAATGTAGGTGATCTTCTGAGACTCTAAATTTTAACTTCAGACCTGCTTGTTTCTATAACTATCCATAATTATGTGGCTGTAACTCAAAGTGCCCTGCATCTATTAGAAGACAAAAAGAAAATGCACTTGATATAAATGTCAGGTAAGATGTTTTCTCTGCTACTTCAACTTTGTCATTAACAATAAGAGAATTGTAAAATGTTACATTTATAACAGAATTCTATGAAGTTCTCCATAAAATACCACAACAGTCTCCATCTCCAGAAACATTGTCTTTTTGTGAAACTGTAATATTCTCATTCCCTACCTCTAGTCAGTGCTGAGCTGTCATATTCCTCCTTTTTTTCCACTTTCCCATCTTCCTCTACCCTCCTGTCGTGTTTCATCCTGATCCACCTGTTGTAAGGTGTTTTGAACCACCTTAGCGTGCCCCAGCCAAACCATCTTTAGTTATTCCTACTGGAGCCCTCAGAGAGAGACCAGGCTGGAATTACCCTCACCAGCTTCACCTGGCCATGCACCTTCAGGTGTAGCAGGTCAGCTCCTGGAGGGTTCTTAAGTCCAGACAGAAGGGGGAAGGGGAGAGGGGGTTTGTAGCTGTTCCCTCTCTTTTGCTGTTTATATTTCCTGGACTAATGTGGTTGCTGATCACTGGATGGGTTTTGTTGCTGCTATCATCTTGACTCTGCTTGCCTGCATCTGGAGCATCAAGGACTGAAAGGTACTAAAAAGTAAACTGTGCTATATTGGAATTGGGAAATGAGAAGCTGAAAGGCTAAATATCAAGACAGCAAGGAATAGATAAAGAGGACTGTGCTACACTGAATTAGGAACCAATTATATTATTTGAAAAGTGTGTGTGGAGCTCTTGGACAAAGAAAAGAGACCAATCAAATAATGTGTGATCTCATGCACAGCAGTTGCCAAATGTATATGTACTGTTTTATAGATAAGTTAGTAAATGTATAAGTGCTGTTAGGTGTAAGTACTGTGTTAAGTAAGTAAAATGTGTATTGTTGTATTATAGGTAAGTTAGTAAATGTATAAGTGCTGTGTTAGGTATGAGTTACTGTGTTAAGTAAGTATGAGTAAATGAACTATATAGGTTATGCATAAGTATGTAAAAGCAGTATAATGTGTAAGTGTAGGATAAGTAAGCATAATACACAAAAGAGGTGATAAGTAGGTATTATGTAAAAACTAGAAGATGTGTGAGTTTCTGCATGATGCCCAAAGAGACGATGCGTATTTTAAATAAGAAGCTTCTGTGTAATCATATTGATTTGTTGTACAAAAGTGCTGAGTTTCCACATCCACCCTGTCCCAGGATGCCAGAATCCTCTTGATAGATGCATCTGCAAATTTTTTGTAAAAACTCATATCTGGAAATTGGGGTGACCATGCAGATTCCTACTCCCTTTAATACGTAACAGTCAATTACTGTCTTTTATCTCTATCCCTTGGTTTATGTGAAATCTTTCTACTCAGATCTCCCTCTCAGCTGACAGTAAGTCATTGTGTATCACACCAGTAAATGGGAACAAGGTTAATGATCATTTAATCACCTACCAAGAGTCCCAGAATGGTTGAATTCTGCCCTTGATCCTTTCAAAGGACTGAAATGCGTTGGGAATGAGTCTAGGTTATGTGACCACTGATCTGAACATCTCAGTATTATCAAAGTCATGGAAAAGCACAAAAAAAATGTTCATTGAAGAATTTAATTAGACTTCTACTTGCTGTTGAAGGTCAGTTTCCTTTCTTTTTCCAATTTTACTGAAAGAAAACTATGACTATCCCAAAACCAATGGACAAAATCAGAGAGCCATACTTTCAGATCCATCTCATTACACAATGTTTGAATTCATCTCATATTATATTGCATAAGCAGATCCTGCTGTTAGAGTTACCCCTTTAAAAAAGCCCACTTCATTGCTTAAGGTAAAATGAATAACCCAGAGATAGTTGAATTGGAGCTGGACCAGCAGCTGTAAACTTGGTAGTGCAAGCAGAAGACTGCTAGAGTTTTAAAGGCTTTACTCCTTTTTCTTCTGATTTTTGACCTGCCTTTGTAACTTTTGATGTCACTCAGCTGGTTTCTCCTTTCTCCCAGGATAGATGAGGGATTCTTGGCCCTCTTCTTTCCTGAAAAAGAGGAAGAATTGAAAAAAAGTTTTGTGTCTTGTAGCTCATTCTGGGCTGTATGCACCAGATAACAATATGGGCATGCTCCACGCTCCCTCTGAACCACCCATATTCTTAAAAAGACCATGAAAGTTTTGGATATTTGAATCTACTGATGAGGTACATTTTATTAGTTATCATACTAAGAAAAACTTCACACCTGACAAAGATTCCACCTTTCACAGTAGAAGTCCTAATTTCTATTCTCATGAAAAAGGTTTTGACTCAGCTTCAGCTAAACAGCAGGGATTTGGAACCTCTCTGTGAGCAGGACATTAGCCTCAGTGGCTTCAGCCTAACCTGTCAAATAAGCAAGGATGATCTTAGGAATCAACATCATTTGTCATACAGATAACCAACACATAACCAGGATGAATACAAGTTTCAATTTGTCTCTTAGTGAAAGCAAAAATATTTGGTGCTTAGTTCAGACTTCAGTATCTGGAGGAGAAAAGTGAAAACTAGACTTGACCAAGAAGTATAAAAATATCCCCAGCTGCAGATTCATCAGCTAGCCTAAGGACCTTCTCCTTGTTAGCACTGCAAAGTGTAGTACATTTGCCTATGATTTCTAGGCAACAATAAGCTCGGAGGAGGACCAACATCTGCAGATCCACACAGCAGGCCTGGTGTGCAGAAAACAAATGGCCACAGTCCCAAAGCACAATAGACACTCAGTATGTCCAATTTATCTGGGACATGCTGGTCCTGCTTCTTGCTCTGTGCAATCAGTCTGCACTGCTAGGTATTAATAATACATTTTTTACACACTGTGTTACAGAGATGCTTCTCAAATGCAATGAATTTCATAAGACCCAAATTAACATCCTTTTCCCAGCCTGAGAGCAGCTGCTGCCACAGCTAAAATATCTCAGAAGAGTCTCTGAGTAATGGAGCTAGGGGATATCCTGGGTAGGACATTCCCACCTTCCTGGTGAAATTTTAAGATTGCACAGTGAGGAAGGAAAACTCCAAAGTGCCAGTGAGAGAGAAATGGAGACTTCATGCAGAGTTTAGGCCCCAGACTTGGGCAAGGGAAACTAAGCTCAAGGTGCAACTCCCTCTAAGCTTCATACATGAGACATTACACTCCCAGTGGATGAAGACAAGACTTGTCTGGGAGCTAGAAGGAGAGCTTTGTGTCTTTCACCTTCTGAATTAGGGAGGGTGCTGATGTTAGGCTCTTATGCCAAAGACATTCATCATCACTAAACAAACAAATGAGAAAAACAAATGCCAAAATAGGTGAGTGGTATTCTCCCTCTGTACGTATCAGAGAGATCTTTCTCATTCTCTTGACAAGGCAGGATGCTTGCTTTAGGAGGCTTTATAGGTGTAACAGTGCTCCTGTTTGCTCCATATCACATATCTGGATGGGTAGACTGGATCACAGGTGTACTTTCAAACCTTTTTTCAGTTGTACTAAGCACCAAACTCCCTCCTTTGTACAGGCTCTTTCATATCCCCAGAGATCTTAAAGCAGCATAACTGAAGCAGGTGGGAGACCTAAAAAGAATCAATGTTTGTGAAAAATAAATATTGAAATAGTAAATATTGAAAAAAAATATTCTGCTCGTGCAAAGCAGGCTGTTTAACTTTTTAAATTTATTTTAACTTCTCTCACATATCACATGTTCTGTCCTATCCAAATAATATTTCATACAGCCTGATAAGATACAAACTCTCCTGATTTACTCTGAATGATGATATGACTTGCTCTCTTCAATGCCTTGTGTGTCACAAGGGAAACTACAACTCTACAGTGTTTAAAAGGGAGGGAGATTTTATTTTTTTGTCTCAGCTATTGAAGGAACTATGACTAATATTTAGCTAGTGTTTACATAGTGCTTTGATGCTCTGAAATGCTGAATTCATGGGATAATGCAGTGTTTCTCTGAGGCCTTTTCATGAAATTTCTGCTAAGGTATCTTCACTAACAGCTTGTAACTATCATCACTTGTATTGTAGCAGTATCTTCAGCTTTGGCCAACACAGAATTTGGAAGGTTTACTATGACAAATGAATATAAAAACAAGCTTGAATCCATAACAGTGCTGATTCTTTACTTTTAAAGAACCAGCATGCTGTTATTTCTTGATAACTAAGAATGATTACAGCTGCATTTTTCCCATTGGCTTTATTAACAATAACTTCTTAATGCCTTGCACTGGTGCCGTTCTCTTTTAACAGACTGGTGACTGTGGTATTAATACCTGAAACTTGATGTTCCAGATAGCAATGACATTTACTGCAATATCTTTAAGGAAATTAATAGCCTCAAGTTCTGCATTTCAGGTAATAAAACCTCAGCAACATGAGATGTCTGGCATGAACTTCAGACACATTTTCTATTCCTGAGGGAAAAAAATATGATTTGCATTCACATTGACATTTTGAAGGTTTTAAATGGTGTTTACAAGGTATGAATAAGTAATTAGATGTACTCATTTTCCAGATTTTCTCAATGAGTGTTAGACCATGAAACAAGTTACATAAACTTCAGTCTTAGTCCTTTGCCAGGAAAACTTGTGATTGCAATGGAATTTTCCATTATTTTGGCTATCTATTAGAAGTCAAACAGATAATAAATGATGAAGTCTCCCCTTGAAGAATCACTTACATGTAAATTCTCTATGGAATGCTTTTAAAGGTTCAAAGGAAGAGGCAAAAAAAAATCAATTTCCTGACCTGTAGAGCTCTCCAGCAGTTGAAATTTGTTTCATGAAACCCTATGTAACTCTTTCTACAGGCAGCAGGAAAAGGGAAAAGTGGAAGGAGCCTTTTCCATTCTACTACTTGCTTATCACTTCATAGTCAATCAAACTGTTGGACACCAAAGCTTAACATCACCTTGGAATCTCATCCTCCCTCTTCTGTAACCCATGGAAGGTACAGCATGAAGGGGGACCCTACAGGGGATTGAATGTGTTTGATACTTAAGGGGTAATTATATGGGATAGTTGCTATTGCCTTGTGAGACCTGGGATTCCATGTCTGTGTATTTTGTTATGAAGCCCACCATTGGCTATAGCACTAAGCCCCAGTGTCTCAGCTTCCGTTCCAACGGAATGGAGAGGAGAATCTTCAAAAGACAGTAATGAGAACACCAAAACTGGCCAGACTTTTTTTTTTTCCTGTGCATTTGAATCTTAGGATTGATAGAAATTCTGATAAGATATTTTTATTCCTGTTTAAAGCATTCACATTGTTTTCCCACATGGCTTCACAGCTGTCTAGTAATGCATGTTCTCATTCAGCAGCCTTTCTCTAAGTGAGGGCTGGGAGAGGGTCTCCTTTGTCTTCCCAGAACACACCCCAAGTCCTACTGACAACTAGAGTCCTCTGCTTTTGACTCAAATCCAGCTGAGCAGTGATTTCATTATCAGAAGTTAAGGACAATCAGACAGTGACCATGTAAGCCTGATTCTTTAGGAATCATGCTAAGAATGTTAATAATATTTAAAGTAGCACAAAAACCCTTGAAAATACTGTCAGCCAACTAAAGTGTTCATACAGACAGCAGAAAGCTCCAACAAAAAGTTGGGAAAATTATTTCCTTGAAAGTTCTGTTAGCAGGAAAAAAAACCAAAACTTTTTCCCATATAAACTTCAAATAAATTTTTCTTTCCTCTTCAGATAACCTTACTGCAAAGAACAAAATGTCCAATTCTCCTTTGATCTCTTCTGTAGCACACTTATGCATTCAGAGGAAAAAAATTCTTTAGCCCTCTGAAAGTAGAAATTGTTAGGACAAGTACAGCAAATTTAATTGAATAATTAGTTGATTAATATAGAGAGGATGGTTCTGACTGTGATATTTATTTGGTTCATGTTTAATCATTGAGATGTCAGATGAATGCAATATAAAATTTGAGTTCCTTTTTCACCCGAAGAGGATACTTGCTAGTTATCATGAAAGCCAATGTCTTAACTTGTATTTACAAGGATGGAATAAAAGTTGACTTTCCAAAGACTTCATAATTAAATACTAATAGTATAAGCTTTCTTTGTAGCTAAAAAATAAAGAAATGTATTACTGTATCCAGGACTATTCTGAAGGCAGTCAATGTTTTATGTGTAGTTGGTACTGATGTAGGTAGTAAAACTTAGATATGAAAAATCATTAGATATATTGGTAGTTTACAAGTTTCTGCTTATGTGCCCAGCTGTACAACACTACATGCTCAACAGCAGAAGACAAATTTTGATCATCAGTCCCAGATGACCTTCTAGATTCTGGAATTGCACAATATCACTTTAGTCTCTGCAATACCTAAAACACTGAGTCTGAGTAGTAGTCAATAATCATGCTATTAATTCATTTTTTTTATTATGCTGCCATTAATTCCACCAACACGACTGTGACATTCAAAGAAATGTCATCTTAGTGATTTCACAGTTCTGTGATGGATTACAAATTGCAGCCAATAGGTGGAAATGTCAAATTTCCTGTTTCTGCCACATTTGTAGCAGACTCAGCTACAGTCTAGAGATGGGAAAAGTTGGCCTGTTTCTCACTTTTTTGAAGAAAGAAAACTATTGCAAGAAGCAACAAGAGACTTGCGTGATAATCTTTGAAAAGTCTTCACAGTTAGTTTGTTTTAAACAGACAAAAAATCTCTGGTTTTGAAATTAATATTTCATAACCAGGAAAGATCTTAGATGTAACAGAGTTGGACTGACTGCATTCAAGCCTTTTAGTCATAATAATGCTCCCTTCATTTGGTCAAATATGAATGCTTATGATAATTTTCCATTTGTTTTGTGTGGGTCAGAGAATTGGATGGCTGTCTATTAAAACTTTTGGGTGTGAAGATCTATAGAAGATTATAAAGGTGGTCTGCAGTTGTCCCTCCTTTTTTCTACAATGATATATTTGATAAAAAAATTATTAGTTGCTTAGAAATCCACATATCTGCCATAGCCTTTGCCTGTCTTTCCAGTCTCCAGTCAGGTACTGACTGGTATCTTTGTGCCCCCTGGTTACTGTTCCAGAAACAGAGATGAACCACAGAAATGGAACAAGAATTGACGTTTTGCTCTTCACGTAGTTAAACTTTGCTTAGGAAAAATGTAGAAAGAGAGAAAAATAAAAAAGTTAAGTATTTGTTAAGTAACCAAGGGAAAAGCCTTCAAGAGATACTATTTATAAAAGAAATGTTAGCAAGAACACTTGGCTGTGTGGCTAAAATGACTAGATGGTCATCAGACTATAAACATCACTCATTTCTTGAGATCACTCCAACCTTTACCAGATGGTTATTAGCTTTGGGGTCAAACATGTTTTAAATCCAAGCAAAGGAACACAGACCAACCCCAAAGTCTTCTCTGCTGTTTCTGTGCTCCCTTGGAATAAAATTTTCAAAGACTAGGGGCTCAAAAGTCTCACAATAACAGTGTTCACAATGGAAAAATACTCCATATTTCTACACTATCTACCCAACACTAAGACTTATTTCTAAATTACTTAATTTTTTTCCAGATTGTAACAAAATTCTGAGGACAATTCTTTAAAAATGTACCATTTTTGTATTGCAAACAAAGGAGATCTTGGAAACATGGAAAGACTTTTTCTTGTGGTGTCCTAGAGAAGCAATGAGAAAAAAGAGCAAGATTTAAGCTAAGGATTTACTATAAATTACTAAAAAAGATCATGTAGTGATCTTATGAATGAGCAGCAGAGTATTGCTACACTTGTTTGACTGGACTTGTCTCATGTTCTGGGACTCATCCAAATGAAAGCTGTCATCCTGTTTCAGACAGCTGTGTTTATCTGTACATTTAGCATGCTTCTTCCTTTTATCCTACATCACACCAAGACGACTTCCCTTGAGTTTTCCTGACCTTGAAGATATGTCGTTGATTACATCCAAGTCCTTTGATCCTGAACAGCATCTGTCAGGCTAAATAAGATAAGCTCCATCAACAGCTCTAGCTTTTCCTATAACATGGGATTTCATTCACACTGAAAAATGGGATTATACCTAATATGGCTTTGCATCAAGCTAAAAATAAATGAGTTCAAATGCATCGGTTATTTTCTCCTTTTGACAGTACAATTGAGCAACAAGCTTATTAATTTTACAGATATGGATCTCTTGGGGGCTGACCACTGAAGACAATGAAAAGCCATCCAGTAAAATCTTTGCAGTTTGAGCCCTTGGAGCAGATACCTAACATCTTGTTATTCTCTTTTCCCCCTGCAACATGGAGTATTACCTGTAGAGAGTCTTTCTATTACTGATAAATAATAGGTTGTATAGCTTTACATGTATATTCAGCTGGTACAATAATCAGAAAGGTAATAACCACAATACTGGGCTGGATTTGAGTAACTGTGAAAGAATAAAACAAATGAACTTTAAAATTGTGTGTTACTGCTATGGTAGTAACTCAATACTAGCTGAACAAAAGGCTTGAGGCTTACAGCAGCACATATAGCTAGAATAAGAGCCCATCAAAACATGAAAATGATGGGGGCAAAATAATAGCTTGAGCAAGACATTTAAATGCTAATTGAAACAGCAGAAGCATCAGTTCATGTCCAGAACACTTAGAAACTATCTAACAATGATGGATGATGATGAAGTGGAGGAATTAGATATGACTACTGCCTCCACCATGTTTATCAGTACCTCTGCTTTCATATAGGCTTAGGTGCTCCCGTAAATCCAATGACAGTGGTTAATGAATTTACCACTGACAGATGGTTCAGCTGATATAAAAACCAACTCAGAGCTTTATGGGTTTTGTCTGTCTGGTATGCAATGTTCTTTGAAAGGATTCTGATTATCACTCTTTATTTCCACAGCACTTCTCCTTTGTTTTTCATTTGAGTATCCTCAGATCCAGGTTTTCATTGTGATTGTTTATGATTGCTCTTGGATTGCAGAACTATGAACTGGAGTCACTAAAGAGTTTGTGTAGAAATGTCGCAGTTCGTGCATTTTTCATCGGAGATATTAATGGAAGAAGCCATATTCTAAGCAGAGAACATGAACAAGAGCTAGGAGGAATGCAATATCTTATCTAGTGTGTAGACTGAAACAAAGAGGAATGAAGCAACAGTCATAAAATTGGCCTGAAATCAGAGATATGAGTTAAATCCATCTCTCCTGAGGTTTAATCAATTATCTTCACCTCAATGTTATTTTCTCTCCCAAATTGGTATTCACAATTTATACTTTTATCCAAATAGATAACCTTTCTTCAAAATTTGTACAGTGTAATAATCTACCAAAAGTCCTGTGCTATGGTCTTTTCAAGTTTGAAGCTGGTTTTCCTAGCTTCTCTGCGTTCTCCAAGGTTATTTAAAGGTATTCTTATTAGAGTAAAATATATGTGGAAAGTGAAAAAGATATTCCTAAGAATATTCTGGGAAAGTCAACTGCGGCTCAAACACACTTCTGTGGAGTCCTCATGAACCAAGGTTCTGGCTGTTAGTGGATTCCTAAATCTGTTTTGCATTGTTGGAAATAAGAGGGACCATAATCAATTCTAATGTGATTATTTCTGGGAATATACTCTGTGAAAGCTACAGACAGTCTAACATTCATCATCCCATCTGCTTATCAAGGGAATTTTCCTTGAACATGCTGGTCCATTGCTCATGTCCATTCATGGGCTTATACCCAGTTTGAGTTCAGCATGGACCATGTTCAAAAAAAATCTGTGTTTTCTCTGATGTCAGAATGTCTTAAAGGACAGATTGATGTTTCCTACCTGTGGGAGTATGTCTTGTCCACCAGAAGAGCTTTCATGATGAGTCCTGCCATGGATCAGTGAAATAGAGCACAGGAAGATTCCCTGGGGGCTAATATAGAAATTGGGGATGGAGCCACTTATATTCACCTAAGACAGAATGACTCTTTAGCCTCTTCCTTGACATGTGATATCCCATGCATCCATTGCATATACAAAATGCAAACAGCCTCTGTCTTCTCATAGACATGTCTGGTGCTGCAAAGGAGCAAATATGTGTGTCATACATATGGGCAAAGACGTGACCAAAGGCCTATGTATATGCTTCTCACACAAATGGATGTGCATTATCCACCTGGTGGAGTATACCTTTGGGGAATGCACTGTGGATGGAGGATGAACAAACCTCTCAGCTCCCAGCCATGCTGGAAGCCTTTTGGGAAAAAGAACAAGAAATAAGACTGAAGATTGGGGAAAAAATTGTCCAGGTGAAGGGTACCTTGCTAGGAGGCCAGGTTTATGCTCCTGATTTACACTGTAGACTAACTCCTGCAAACAAGAGGACCATAATACCATGAGAGTTGCAAATGGAATGCAAATTGCTTCAACTTAGCTTTCCTTCAGTGCTTTTCAGTATTTGTGCAGAGTTCAGCAAATAATTTTCATGTATATACATAAATACAACTAGATAAATCTCTGTACTCACCAAGCTGTTATTTTGCAGGAGAAAAAGAAACAAAATAAACTGCTAGGAACTATAGGCAACTCCAGCTAACAATGAATATGGGGTCCTATCTGCTCCCTGTGCTGTCTCCCTTATCAATCTAAGCTCAACCTGCTTTCATGGCAGGATCAACAAACATCTCAAATGACTCTCAGTACCACACCATATAAGACTTAAATGGACCATTATGGGACCCAAATCCACAGTTTTTCCTACAGATATATTTTTAGAAGTTACTTTAGTGGGAAGAATGCTTTATGTGAAAATCTGTAAGTTAGGTGAGGCTTTCATGTCCCTACTGGGCACCAGAGTGCTTTAATGTCTCTTTACTTGTCTTGTTTTTATTTTTCAAAATCCTCAGGGTATGTCTATACCTCTATGTAACAGAAGACCAGAGAATCACTTCAGCACTGGACTTGTGATTGCCCACATTATCCAACTGCTTGGTAGCTTCCACCTTGGATAACTCATCTCAGGCTTTCTCAATATAGTTCACTCCAGGGATTCCTCAGTAAGGGAACATGTGTGAGACTTCATCAAATTTCTGTCTTCACCCTTCACAGTCTGTCAGTACTACCCCAGACAGCTTTGAAGCCTGGTATGACTCCACATACTCCATAGCCACACCTGAGGACACAAAGGATCCACTCTGGGTTTCATGCCATGACAATTGCTGCACCCCAGTCATCACATCACTTCAGACACTTTAAAGTGAATGAAAATACATTCAGACAACCCCTCAGTTATGACACAGCATCACCAGAGGATATCCCTGGTCAAGGGATATGTCATGCAAAGGTCAATCAAAAGCATATTGGATTAAACTAACACAGTAGGAACAGGATACCACAAATACAATCACAAGCAGAAGTCAAATACCTTTGTCTCTTTTTCAATCTAACATTGAAACAAATAGAACCATGTCTTATATTATTTAATTACTTTCAAAAGACTCTTAGGCATGACACTAATGAATGTTACACAGGTCCTTTGTAATATAAACTTATTGTTAATTCTGTGTTAAATATTTCAAAGATGTCTAGCCATGAAATTAAGTATTTCAATGGTAATAGGTAATTCATTTGTTCTGAGGATACTTTAGTTTGACTGCATTTTAATTTCAAACTCTTGTCAGCCATCGATTTCCTTGGGATTATCAAAAAGATAAATAAAGATGTTAACTGAGAATTTACTTGTAAATCAAAATGTGTGCAATAAATTGAGGTTTTTTTCTGATTGTTACCAAACTTTGTCAGTATTAGAAAAAAGATATCTATGATGCTTGCCTCTGACAAACACTAGCAAGAATTTAAATAAGGGGATACACAATAGCTCTCAGAAAAAGAGTTTTTCTACAGCAAAAGGGAACGACTGGTAATCTTTCATCTTGGTTACTTCAAAAATAATAATAATTCGTATCATGTTTACTAGATAAACTATACTACATATTTACATTGGTGAAGAGATGGCATCTGCTATTCTTATTTATATATATATTATTCTCCACCGTTTTCCCCCACATTTTTATTGGCACAGGCGCGGAATTAAAATTTCTGTGGAATAAACCACAGAAAATAATAAGAATTGCAACTGTTCAGAAAGTTGAAAACATTTGATTGTTTTGGAAAAAAAGTCAGTGTATTTGAAAAGAATAACAGGATAATCAAGACGTCCTGTTTTCCTATTGCAGTCTAAGAGCCTTTTGGACTTCCATCAAAGAAGGCATTTATGGATCATCAATGTATTATTTGTGGAAGCAAAAGGAAAAAATACTTTTGTCTAGAGACAATAGTCTTGATTATGGTGTTTCTGAAGTAATAAAAATATATGCAAGTTTAGAATATATTTTTTGCCTTTTTTTTTTTTGTACTACAGACACCATCTTAGAATGCCAATTTACTGCTTACAAATATTATTTGCATATATCAGTTCAATAAACAGGCATCTGGCTGCTAAATCTGCCTGGCATTTTGGTGTTGCTAAATGAAGATTTTAGAATAAGTAAATATATGGTTATTATACTTACAAGATCCATAACATGCCAGTCCTCAGACTTCATAAGATTTGTCATTTGTGAATAATTGCCTTTAAAGTGGAGGTCAGGAACTGAAGCCAGAAATAAATTGATGTTGGCTATAGTTTGTAAACAGGACTCCCTTGTCATGATGACTTGACTGTCCCTGTTGTTTTTTTCCTTTGGCTGGCTTTTAATATTGTTCAGTTAAAATAACTACAGAGAAATTAAAATGCTGATTAGGTTTGGGAAGTAATTTTGTCATAGAAATCCAACATCTTAAGAAAACAGTCCAGGGCATTCAAAATTTTTCATGTACATCTGTAAATGTAACTTTGTGTTCAGGGTATAATGTTGATCTACATGTTCAATAGATACATGAGAAATTATTAGCCTTTTGTTAAAAAAATTAAGAAAATTAGAATATGAAGAAGCACAGCGGCTGTAAAATACTGTCCTCTAAATTTATTCATCTTGGTCAGAGAATCATAGAATGGTTTGGGTTTGAACAGACCTTAAACGTCATCCAGTTTCAACCTTTCTGCTATGGGCAGGGAATGTTCAGCTAGACCAGGTTAAGCAGAACCCCATCCAGACTGGTCTTAAACATCTCCAGGGATGGGTAGCCCACTTCTCTGGGAAACCCGTTCCAGTGTCTCACCATCCTCACAGAATTTTCTCCTAATAACTAATCTAAACCTGCTCTGTTTCAGCTTAAGGCTGTTCCCTCTTGTTCCCTTACTAAATAACCTTCTGAAAAGTCCCTCTCCAGCCTTCTTGTAAGCCCCCTTTAATTACTGGAAGGCCGCTCAAAGGTGTCACCAGAGCCTTCTCTTCTCCAGGCTGAACAGCTCCAAGTTTCCCGGCCTGTCTTCCTAGGAAGAGTGTTCCAGCCTTTTCATGATCTTCATGGCCTCCTCTAGACTCGCTCCAACAGGTCCATGTCTTTCTTGTGTTGATTACCCCAGAGCTGGATGCAGCTCTGCAGGTGGGGTCTTGCCAGAGCGGAGCAGAGGGGCAGAATCCCCTCCCTGGCCCTGCTGCCCACGCTGCTTTGGATGCAGCCCGGGATAGAATTGATTATATGGGCTGTGAGCACACATTGCCGAGCCATATCGAGATTTTTGTCCACAAAACACCTCCGAGTGTTTTTCTCCAGGGTTAATCTCAATCCATTCTCTGCCCAGCTTGTACTTCTGCTTGGGATCTATTGCCAAGATTTTTACAAAGAAAAACGTGGGTTTGGGACACAAAAAAACAATTGAGAAAATAAAATTTCATTTTCTGTTCCTGATCTTTTAGACCCAACTAAAACATTGATAAAATAATGACTCCAGGAAGTAGTGTTTCTCATTCCAACAAAAGGAAACAAAACTATCTGGATCAAACAAATGGTGAGGGACACCCAAAATCTTCTTATGAGAAAAGGAGAACATACTTACCATGTGGAACTAAGAACACCTTGTTTATCCCATGAGGATTTTAGCAATATATTTGTCCAAATCATTAGTCCAGTTTTGAAGCTATATATTCAAACCAAATTATACTTCAAATCTTCATAAATTATAGCCTTATAATTGCTATACAACAAAAGCTGCTGTTATTTACCTTTTTCCCATTAAATTATGCTTGTCCTTCCAGTGTCAGTTTGGGTTGGGTTGAGAGTACAATCTTCTTTTTTAGAAGTGAGGAGTTTATTTTACAGCATGCCATCACTTCTCTGAAGTATTCATTGGGAAGGATATGATGCCCGTGGAAGTGGGATCCCTTCCTCTTCAGGCTTGGTGGCCACCTGGGTTTATTTTTATACATTTTCTTAACAAGACCAGATTTCAGCTAAAGTTTGAAATTTGTCCAGTACCATCCCTTAGCCCAGTATGGCACAAAAGGCTGTTAACCTGGCCCATGGTGAAAAGGTTTGACAGGATTTGTCAGACCTTTGCCACATGCTGTATTTCCAGTATGATGCGACAATTGGTCAGGCAAAAGCCACGACCACTAGACAAAATATGTTAATGCTTCTTGTATAACAAAGTATTAGAATCTGTAGGTTTATAAAGGACTTTTCATTACACAGGGATTTCAAAAGTAATCGAGGGGACAATGACTTTTTGCTCTTCAAAGACTGGGGTTATGAAACACTAATTGTGAACTTTTTAGAGGGACAATGACAAAATTTCATGCAGACCTATTATCTGCCTATATTTTAATATCATTATTTCTTGCATCAGTTTTCCACACTTTCCACTGATTCTGATAATTCAGTGGTCTGCATCTATTTTCAGGAGCTCTCGCTGACATAAAGACAGATTTATATGCAATGCTGCAATGTGTTTCAGTGAGGGATAACTTTAATCATACAAGACAGTGGTATTTCGTAGATTTGTGATTAAGCTTGATAAGAAATTTTACACTGTAGATGTATTTTGTTATAAAATGCCAGTTTGACAAAGTGAAATCTGTTTAAATAAAGACAGCCCTTTTGATAAAATATTTTGGAAAAATGCTTTGACATTTAAATACCCCCACCCCCAAATCAGTAGGTTTTCATTTTAAAAATATCTTCTTTTATACAACTATAATGTGTCATATTGAAAGAAACCACAAATTAATTATTTTACAATGTAATGCAAAAGAACAGTGAAAATATCTTAAGAAAAGATGTGTTGGTTTTTGTTTTATGAAAATTTTTAGACTACTGATTCATTAATGTCTTTTTGCATTTTGAATATTTAATTTCCATTGAGAATGGGAACTTACTGTGATGATAAAACATCTTTCTTCCAGTTCTATTCATGGATGTTCACAGGGAAATTGCGGTAAAACCCCAGATATTTTGTCTGACTGTAGTTGCTGACCTTTGTCCCAAGTTTTGCCAGATTAAGTCAGTTTGATCTTTAACAGCCAGAGGTAGCAAGCTACACAAAATTGCTTCTAGCAAAGTTCTGCTCCAATTTAAGGCGCGAAGAAGAAAAATGTGCTGTTACTCATATTTATGTTTTTTAGACCAAGTAACTTTATTCTGCACCTTTGATGAGGTATATCATCATTCTTAGCTTCAAAATTAAAGTCTCCTACGTCTCTTCAGTAATTAATGTAAGTGCCAAATAATCTTTTCCACCTAGCTGATAAAAGTCAAGTAGCTTTATTTAAATGCCAGCAATCATCCTGCTTCCTGCTATCTCCTTCTTCACAACACATCCTGTCTCCCCTAATGCACAATGTCAGTCAAGGCTTCTGAATCTAGCATAGCTACTTTTCATTTCTTCATTCCACTGGGAGTTCTCCAGTTTACCCTCATTGTCTTGGGGAATGGGATTTTATTTGGTCAAAATAATTCAAGTAACCCTTGTTTGTCTTAGTAGGTGGTGAATTACCTTAATCAGTTCTACTGCACTAGAGAGCCAGAGGTCACATGGTTTTTTGGATATGGCTTTTTGGATAGCAGCACGAAGAGGAGAATGTAGGAATCCAGAGAAGATGTCTTTCTCATGGCTTGAATACATATATTGCATGCTACTTTGGCTCCTCTCAAATACTCTCAAAAAGTGAATTCTCACCTTGACCCATGCTTGCTTGCTTTTTCTCATGCATTCACAAAGCATTCTGTGGGTAAGGCCCACAAAATATATTTCCAGTGTCCGATATTTCAGATTGATACATGAATTCAGGGCCCTTTTAGTTTTGAGGGACAGAAGCCATCTGTCTTTTAGCTGTGTGCAAGACCTATGCAAAAATAGGTCCTACTGCATTCCAAGCAAATGAGTGCACTCTCTAACACTTAAAAAGCAATTATAGTGATTACTTATCACCATCATCTTCAGTGTGAGGAAAGAAGCCTTTTGCCCTTCAGATACAAACAGACCGTGGTCTCAAGCAGCAAACACCAATCTGATTATGACATTCCTTAATACAGTTCATAAGTAAAATAAATGCAAGCATCTGAGCTGTGGTGATGTTATGATGATTTAGGGCTATCTTCTACTGCATGTGCTAAATTTTCCAATAGAGTTTTATTCAATACAGACCCATCCTATAAAATACTGCACCATGCAGAAATGCCCTGAACTAGTATTTCTGGAAAGAATGGCACTGGAATTTGAATTAGGTGGGAGTGGTTAACCCTGGGTAGTTTTCATCTTCTGTTTTTGTAACTGAGGCTAGTGTCTCTGTGTACCACCAGCAGTGCTGTGCACAGAGGCAGCACAGTGCTGAACAGCACAGCGTGGACAGCAGACCAAATGGAAGCAGCACACAGCATTGCTCACAACCTGCTCAGCTGGAGATGGAGAGCAGCTATTAAACCATAAGGAACACATCATTCGAGGGGCCTCTGAAAAAGGAAAAGCTGAAGAATCAGAAAAAATTTGTTTAATCACCTTTGCCAAAACTATATTCAGCCTCTAACATACACATATGCTGGCGTACATATGCTTCTTCGGCTGTGTGAGGAGAATGGCATCTCTTTAAAATGCAAACTTTATGTAGTTTGTTATAATTATTAATATGTTGTTCCACAGAATAGTTGTTTGACTTAAAACATCCTCACAAATGCCGTTTTGCAAAAATATTTTTCACTAAAGTACACTTAAACCTATCAATTTTCAAAATCTAATATGTGATCTAATTTGTAGCTCATATGTATCTAATATATTCTTCAAATTTGTAGCCAAATGTCCTCAATATACAGAAAATACATGGGGTTAGGGTACATAAAGAGAAAAATGTACACCAGATGTACTTGAAATTCAAAGGCCACATTAGAATACCAAATTTATTTTTTTCATGGTGAATATTCACAGCACTTAAATTTCACTTAAATTCCCGTTGATAAGTCAGTAAGGCAGACAGCAAGTTTGGAGGCTTTTGAAGGGCTGACAAAATGGCTCTTAGAGGTGAACAGGATCAAGACAGTGAATGGTAGATAATACCCCAGGAGGAATTTAAACAGTCTGAATACAACTTGCAGAGAAGCATTCAATTAATAACATTTTGATCACAAACATCCAGTGTTTCCAGAGGCTTTGCAAACATTAAAACCAGTATTACCAAAGGCACGGGAAGATAATTTCACACTACTGGGAATCAAAGAGCATGTGGTGAGAGGAAAGATCTGACAGTTTTATGAACTGTACCTTTCTAGCATCAACCCTAACATGTTAATCTGATTGCTTTGTCTACAGAAACAGAAGGAAACAGCTAAGCAATTTTTCTTCATTTCAGTGTTGTTGTTATAGATAAAAGGAATAAGCAATTCATGGAGTTCTGTATCAAAAAAATATTCCATTGTCAGTTCCAAGAATAGCTGGAACTGATTGATCACACCCAACTTTTGCTTGACACATTTAATATTGAAGTGCATATACATAAAAATATTTTTTATAAAACTGGGTTTAAAATTTAAAAGATATTAATAACTTCTTTGATTAAATGCTAAAGAATATAATTTTGTTTTTACAAAGAGTTTAGAAATAAAAACTCCTGGCAACAGAAGCGCTTACTTGGAGCAGATTTTTTGCTTAGCTTTCATCAGTTCTATGGAATTTTCCATTATACAACTTGCTGAAAAATGCATGATATGATCTGAATAACTGGTGATTGATGTGTCCCAGGGAGCACAATTTAACCTGTTCCATATGAAATAGATGTCTATCTACCAGGGACAGACATAGTACAGCGATTTCCCAACCAGCCAAAAGCCTGGACTAGCATTAGAAAGGTGAATTCTTAACTTACTGAACTTTTTTTTTTCTTTTAATATAAGATTCCCAATGGTAATAAAAGCCCTTAAAAAGATTCTTGCTAAAGTCTGAAGTCATCTTTCCTTGATACTTCTGCCTCCACTATGTATAATATAAAAAAAGGAGAGAGCTGAAAAAAAGAAATTAATGTTATTTTCCTTTACAAAACTAACTAAAAAGTGAAGAAGAAAATCTACAAGGTAAGTTTTTGGGAACAATATCAAGTACTGAAAACCTGAGAGCTTGACACTGGACACCTAAACGAAGCGAAGGACTGTGCTCTTCAGGAAGTACCCATCAAGCAGCAATTTTTTCTTCTTCTAGTTTCACTCTTTGATGAAAAATTTTCCTGAGCAGTCATGTTTGTGTTGTATTTTCTATCCCAACAAATGCCAACATACATCATAAAACAAGACCATATGCTACCAAAATAGCATATGAATCTGTTTTGGAAACAAACATTGCTCTTCTGGAGTGAAAGATGGAGATCTAATTCACATTACAGTTTTCCAGGTGTAAGTTTATAAGCTCAAACATGGAAGAGATATACCCAATAAGCAGTTTACTTATGCCCACAGGTCCCTAGCCTACGGTACTCTGCCAAAACTCCACGGCTCAGCCTCCATCCTTGGGGAGGGTGGTATCAATCTGCCAGCAGGAAATAGTTCCTTCTGTCAGCTTACAGCAATTCTCCATGATGGGGCTTGGTGAGGACTGTGTGCATAATGCAGCTCAGCCCTACACGGAGAAAGTTCCAGTCCTGAAGTTATTGATGGGAGAAGTTGTGAGCTAGGGACATTTTGAGAGGCACAAGGAGAGGATAAAAGTTGGAATTCAGTGTCTCCCCGTAGTGCATGTTGTCTATTTGCATTAAAAAATAGACTTCTTACAAATACATTCTTCTATTGACCATCATAAAGAAGGATGTAGAGATTGACAGGTATAGAGTATCACAATGTCATTATTAAACTTGAAACTGACAGAGTTATTAGAAGTAAAATGCAAATTTTTACCTGAGAGGAAAAGCTATGGTAAAATCTTCATCACTGACTTCTTTTAAAACTGAGACTGCCTGCATGTTTATATAACAGATATGCTCCAGTTCCAGTAGGAATTAATTCAAAATTTTATGGACTGTGTTACAAAGGTCAGACTCTGTAATTGCAAATCTTCTATTAAAATCAGTTAATCTACTAATTCAATTTTACACTATGCATTTCATATAAGTTCTTAAATCCAAAGAACAGAGTCACAATGAGTGATTTTAGATTCCTTTAAAGACTAGAAGAAAATTGAAGGGTCAGAAAGACAGTAGAAAACATAAGTTGAAAAAAAAAATTAAAAGATCACAAAATTATTAAGCCAATAAAAAATACTGGTTCTATTATTCAATCAGCAGACAGCTAAGATTGAGTTATGTAGAGCCAAGCTTTCCTCTTCAGGTGAGTACCTTAAGCACTATGCTACCCTGTTGTTTTCACTCCTGGGCTTTGCATTTGGGGCTTCAAAATAACTCTGTTTTAATGGGAAAAGAGGAATTTCACCCATCTTCTTCAGCTCTTAAGACTATTTGACAGGACTTGGTGTCACTGCTTCCTTCTTTCAAGCAGAGGAGGAGATCAAATTGCTCCTGAGATGATCCTTGACTTCTCCTTCTACCTGTTTTTTGAATGACAGCTCTCTTGGCCTCTGTGTTTTGTAATGGACACTGGTGATGGTCAGGTCTGTTCTGACTCCTGTTAGAAACAATAAGAGAGCAGCAAACATTTTAAAAGAGGGCATATTAACTAAGCCAGGCCATTGCAAACAGAGAGGATTAGAAACTATTAATAAATAAATTATCATTAATTTTGTTAAGGGCTTAGGTCTGCAATCATGCAAATGCCTAAAACGTGTTCTCTACATCCACACTGCTTTGGGTCTGGCCGGGATGGAATTAATTTTTTTCACAGCTGTATGGTGCCATGTTTTTGACTGGTGACAAAGAAAGTGCTGATAGCACACCCATGTTTTAGCTATTTAGTGTCAAGGCCATCCCTGTTTCTCACTGTGCTGCCCCAGAGAGGAGGTTCAGGATGGCAAGAGAGTCAGTCAAAGAGATTCAGTCATTCAGGACAGCTGACCCCAGCTGACCAAAGGGATGCTCCCCATACCCTGTAATGTGCTCAGCAGCAAAATGGAGAGGGAATAACCACTGCTTGGGGACTGTCAGGGCATTGCTTTGATGTTGGTTATGGATCGCTATTAGCATGACTTCTTTTCTTTTCTTCTCCCCCCCCGCTCCCCTTTGCTTACTAGAGGGTTTATCTCAACCCAAGGGGTTTTTCTCACTTTTATCCTTACAATTCTCTCCCTCAGCCTGACTGGGAAGGAGTGAGAGTGACTGAATGGGGTCTGAGTTGACAGATGGGTCAGCCCACCACAGACACAGCATTCAAACTTGTGTCATTAATGACACATCTGCACCTAAGTCATAATGGAAACAGTCAAAGGTTGGTAAACATTTTGAAAACTGTAGTTCTCAATTGTAAAATCCTATAATATGAAGAATGCATTCATATGAGTAACATATATATGCTAAATTCATACTTATGTAATGTTGACATTCCAAGATAAGAGAAAAACTAGCCAGAATTTTTGGAACCAAAATTCAAAATTCAATAGAATTTGGTCACCTTTACAAGGAGGTTCTTAAAGGGCAGAAAACACATGATTTATTCCCATGATTCATGCAGATTACAGACTCACAGAATATTGTTAAATTAAATAAATGTGCATAAGATGTCTGTCCAATGACCAATATATTTTTCAAAACAATTTTTAGACAGTAGTTCTTCTTTTTGCAAGAATATTTTTAATAGACTGAATTGCTTAAAGTACTATGGAAACACAAGTGTTTGTGCTTACAGTATATCAAATTACAGCATTCACAGTCAAGATTTAGCTTGAACTGTAAAAAAGTTATGTATAAATGTTTCAGTTTGAAATGTATATATTCAGAATTACAAAATTTAATACCAACAAAATTTAAAAACATGAAAACAAAGGAGGGGTCCAATTTCAACACTTTCCACTTGCATGAATATTCTGGGAAAGAGAAATTGAACTTAGTTTTTAAGAAGAAATTTAATCTTTATATGAAATATGCATGTGAGAGGATACATATAAAATTTTTAAGCATTATTTATTTCAATATTCTGAACTATGACTTACATATTGTCAAAGATTTCTGACTAATTCAGCCAAACATTTATTTTCCCTACATTTTGAAATGTCACTGTATTCTGTGGCAATATAGATATAGTAAAATAAAATCTTGGCATGAGCAAAAATTCACTAATTCATATTTTCTTAAATAGCTTCATAACTTTACAAACTCCATCCCTTTTTATACCTATTAAAGTACTTTTTGTGAATAAACCCCACAGATTTAGAGTGCATGATTCAGTCAAATAACATAATTGTATACAATATCCTTGGATGACAATGAAAGCTTACTTTAAATGTGTTCATAGTCATTTCAGACTTATCTGAGCAAGGAAAAATGCAGTTTTTTTCAGTGTGATCATTGCCCACACTGAACAAGTAACAATGTTTTAATTTTGGAAACATCTGGAAATATCTTAATTTTGCTAGTACTTGTTTTCTTCATTATAGTCTCTTTTTTCTTTTTTTCCCTATTTTTTTCCTCAATGAGTAGAAACATGTGTCCAAGAACGACATTGCAGAGAACACTTTCACATTGCAGCTCTCATTAACCAAGTCTTTCACAAACACCACTAAGTATGAATGAAGGAAGAAAAAAGCAAAGCTTTCCCTTTCTCTGGAAAACACACAGATGTCTCAAGGAGAAGAGGGAAGCATTTAGGAAGCTGTGAAATTCACCACATTGAAACCAAGACTTGTACTGTCTTAGCTTCTTCTAAATGTCAAGGGGAAAAAAATAAAGGAAAAGAAAAATCTAATAACTTCCCAATGCACCAACTAGTGTAAATTCAACATCCCCTCTATCTCCAAATACTTTCTCTGGAAAGAAAAGAAACCCACAGTAAACCAGCAAGACTATCATTACAACCCATTTCTACCATAGTTATTCAAGTTTCTCCAAATTCCCCTTTTTCCTCCAGAATGAAAGCATTTCCTTTAAGAGAAATTTACTAACCACTTGAATTGGTCATGAGTAATAATCAAAAAATATCTGAATTCTTATAGTCTTCGCGTGACCACTACAACTTACTGTGTCAGTGTTCCTAAAGTCCCTGAAATCTACTTTAATCTAGAGAGAAGTGTAATCAAAACAGTATACCTACCCACTGTATAATATACTGCTACTCTAAGTCAGCACTCTTATCTCATAAATTTGTGAATACCCACAAACAATGCTGTGTGGATTTTAATAAATTGGTTTTATACAGTAAATTACAGTGTTTTCTAGGTATAAACCATACCAGCATAGGATGTCTCATTATATGAACTGTATTAAATTAGGGGTATTTTTTTGGTTTGGTTTTGTTTTGTTGGGGGTTTTTTGTTTTGTTTTTGTGGTTTGTTTCTCTCTTTTTAGTTTGTTACATTTGGAGTGAGACTTTTAGTCCTTGTGAAATAAGTCTGGAAGTTTCACTGGGTCCCAGGCTCAGGTGCTCTGGTACTCTGCCTTGGAAGCTCAGCTGTAGGGTAGGTTCCTACAGCCAAAAGCAATGAAGACCTGTGGGAACCTGAGTCAGCCCCTGAAATCTGCCAGAGTCATTTGTGTAAAAAACACCTGGTGACAGCCCTTGGTCTGTTTGCATTTTGCTCATACCTGTGTGAATCAGAGGAAACCCTGCTGAATCTGACAATACTTTCACAAGAGAGGCCTCTACAAAAAGATTAGGATGTGAAAGATCTAGGCTTTGAAAAATCTCTGCAAGAACAAGGCTTGCCTCCCTGAATGAAGTGCCATGGATTCAGGTACCCCTCTGACTCCTTACCAGCAGTGCCCCTCTGGGCTACAACATTTCACCTTATGCATTAAAATTGCCATGCTGGGCCAGAGTGGCAGCAAAGTGTTACAATTTCCACTCTAGTCCTGAATCCCCTGAACAGCCAGTTATCCAGCAGCTTTCTCCCAACTAATTTTTAAATTGATACCCAGAGTTGACTCTGTGCACTAGGGCACACAATCTAGGCTTTTAACTCAGAAATTTCATTTTCTATTATCTGTGTGTATATTTTGTCCTTTTCTAAAATGCACTAACCCAAATATATCAAGAGAGAGGCATAGAAGATTAATTTCTCGTATTGATTGTTCTGGGGAAAGAAAAATCAGGTTTAAATATATCGCTTTCTAACCTTGCTGGAATTCACCAGTCCTTAATATATCAGGAGAGAGTAATTGCAACATTTCCAATTTATTTTTTATGAGAAATGTTATGGATTTCTTCTTTAGTTAAATGATACTTTTCAGATTGGATTAATGCAGAGGTTTTCAGTGATTTTAATAATTTATGTTGTTCAGCCCCAAATCTCTGTTTACCTCTACTATATTTCATACCATACATGTTTTAAACAGCATTACACTAAAATAGTGCTCAGTAGAGCAACACGGGGAAATGGAGTGGCTTACAGTGTTCTTCCCAAGTGAAAGAACAACCTTGAAGTTTATCATATCTGACACTCTATTATATAGAGGCAACATCTGTAGGCAAGAATCCATGGACAAGGTCATATAGCATTGAATTAGGAAAGAAATTATCCAAAATGAGCTGTTTGACCAAAAACTGGAAATGAAAGATAAAAGCCCAAGAGAAGTTTTCTTTTCTTGCAGATGTGTTCACTTTTATCCTAGTCTATTATAGTATGCACAGGAAACAAACTCTCACTCTGAAAGTCCTAAGCCTATCTCTGTTCAAGAGGCATACAGACAATGACCTTAATAACAAGCTTTGATTTTTGGTCAGCCCTGAAGTTGTCAGGAAGTTGGACTTGATGGTTATTATACTTAGAAAAAAAAATTAGGTGCTCATCTAAACAGGAGTCGGGTAATTTCTGTCATTTCAAATTTGCCAATAAAGTGAACTTTGAGCAAAGGTGAGAGGATAGCTCACCTTATGTATTGCATGTGATTCTTTCAGTCTGGGGTGCTGAGTCTTTTTGGTTTTTTCTTTTTTCTTTTTTTCTTTTCCCAAGAACATGACAGGATAAGGTCTTTTGTAAAAATTAGCCTGCTCCAGCTAGTTTTTATCATCTAAACCTATAATTAATGTTCTTCAAACACTGGACTTTATCTGCTGTCTCAAAAGAGCCTTGTCTGTGAGAAAGCCAGAGACACAGTTTAATTTAAACTGTCAAAGATGAAAAGGAAAAATACGTTAGTCTTCCTTTTACACAGGTGATGAGGAGCTTCAGTCTTTGAAACAGAGAATATCAATGCCCTGTGCCAGTATGATGCTAAATAAAGTGGATGATGAAGATTGATTCATTAGAAGTGTTCTGCCCCTTGTCAGATAAGGAAAGCTGAAGACCTTGTTCGTTAATTTTTTTAATAACTGACTACAGATGGTAACAGATGTCAGCAAATAAAGAAGTATTTGAATTGAAAAACAAGTCCTTGACATTCATTTAACTTATCCAATATGAAGCAATAAATAAAATAAGGAGACTCCTTCTGCAGGTTCAAAACCTTTTGTACTATTCAGTACAAAACCTGATTGTACTGAAAGACATGGTGGATTTCACCCTACATAATTTCTGCCACCTTGGCTGGACAGAGTGCCTTGGCCCACCCTGCCCAGGGACTCAAAGGCAGTTGGAATCTCCAGGGAATAGATCATCCATCCTGTCTGAAGTGTTTGTGCTAATGTCTGTTCAAGTGCTTCCTTGACTGCCCAGGCACCCAATATTTTAGACAGTCAACATCCTTATGCAGGAGCTAGTTTGGAAAGTAGGATGACTTTACCATTTCTGTATCTTTTCCAGTGACAAGAAAATGTAGCTGACACAAATGAATTGTGTAAGAGCACTGCTGGATTTAAAAATTTCTCCAGCTATTGCAGGGGGCATTTGAGTGCTTTGTACCAGCTGCTAGCTAGGACTTGATTTGTACCTATTACAGTACTTCTCTGCTTATGTTTTGCTCAGGCAATTTTTCAATTATCCTTGAATGTCTGTGCCATCTCCCTAATTATCCATAATCAGAACTGACACTGTCTCAGTAGTTCTTAAAAATGAGAAGTAAAAAATAGAAGAAGAGTGATTTATGTTTTTTATTACTATACATTAAGGGAAAATAATAAAAATACTTTTTCCATTGAAGTCTGTAAAAGTAATCTAAAAGGATAAACCTGAGTGACTTTACTAGCTATTTTACTACTTCTTCCTTTTCTTAGAACGTAAAAGTATCTAAAAACAAAATAAAACTTAAATCCAAACACCTCATAAAAAACGCAATTATATTTCAGTTATCTGTGGGGATTGTACTGAAAAAAACATGTTGATTCTGCTGCCCTTGGCTCCAAAAGAAACAAAATAATGCAAGGTCCTGGCATTTGCAGTACAGAAAGGTAAGTGGCAAGGCCATTTTCATTCCAAAATAATAATTCTTGTGTTGCTGTGTTTATTTGAAGATGTCTTGGTATTTCAATTTTCTCCTTTATCATTGCTACTAGAACTGAGCCTCTTTTTGCATTGTTTTTGAACTTCTTACTGAGGTCATTTACCCTCTGAGCAGCGGCTTGACTTCCTGTCACTCCATGTGAGACTCTTGCCCTAGTTTCTTTACTGTCAGAGCAAGTAATAGTCCCAATGCAAGGTCTGCTTCTGCACTCTGTGTTGACAGACAAGAAGGTTAGTAACAATTTTCACAGATTGCCTCCTACTAAAATATTTGTTGAAGATAGGGAAAAACCTTGATTTAGAGGTAATGGTTCACTGTGCCATTCAGTCAATTTCTCATCAATCTTTTTTTCACCTTCAGGAGTGTAGAATATCATAGAAAAGGTCTGAACAAAGTGTTACATGGCAAAGATTCCCAAACTGGAGGATTTGCAAGTACTGCTATACTGCTATTTCTAACCTAAAAACCCCCTCTGTGGTATCCTGATGGAGACATTTTAGTTACAGCTTGTGATGGTTTTGTCTGGGATAGAATCAACTGGCTTCACAGTGGCTATTATGGGGCTGTGTGTTGGGTTTCTGCTGAACACAGGGCTGATAATACAGATAATTTTCTGTTATTGCTGAGCAGGACTTACACAGAGCCATGGTCTTTTCTGATTTTTGTACTGCCACAGTGGTGAGGAAGTTGGGGGTGCTTGGGAGAAGACACAGATGGGACAGGTGACACAATCTGACCCAAGGGACATTCCAGACCATATGACACCACACTCAAAATATAAAGTGGGGGTGAAGAAGGAGGAAGGGGGGAACCTCTGGAGTGATGATGTTTGTCTTCCCAAGTAATCATTATGTGTGATGGGAACCTGCTCTCCTGGAGATGGCTGAACACCTGCTTGTTCATGGGAAGTGGTGAATTAATTCCTTGTTTTGCTTTGCTTGTTGGCACAGCTTTTGCTTTCCCTATTAAACTGTCTTTATCCTTGCCCATGAGTTTTCTCACTTTTAGCCTTCTATTTCTCTTCCTGATCTTGCTGGAAGCAGAGTAAACAAGACCGGCCCTGACACTGAACCCTGGGAAGAACATCACTGGTGACAAAGGGCCAGCTGAATGTAACTCCATTCAACACCACTCTCTGAGCCTGGCCATGCAGGTATTTTTCACCCAGCAAACTGGTTTTCTTCCAGAAGAATGCTTGGCCTTCCTGGACAACTCTACCCTTCAGGACTGCCTCCCAAGAGACTCTGGCAACCTGGCCGTGAAACAGGGGGAAGAAACAAAATGGGAGAATGGAGCAGACAAAAGTGGAGGGAAAAAAAAGTGAATGGAAAAAAAAAATGAATGCAGAAGGAAGGAGAGAGTTGAGGAAAACTTTGCTGGTATTCCATCCTCAATGACAGCAGAGGGGACAGGTCACAATGGGGCTATCACCAAGGCACGGCAGAGCAGGCAGGGCTGTGGTGCTGCAGGCTGGGTGGAGTGAGTGCCAGGGTATATGGTGGAGGCTCAGCTGGACAAGGGCCAGGGGAGAAATGTAGGCTCCTGGGACAGAAGGTGTCCAGCTGGGGCAGAACACAGTGCCACCCAGCTCCCTCACCCCCTCTCCTACTTGCTCCCAGGTCCCTGATACTCCTGCCCCCACTCCCTCTGCCACCAGCTTCCTTCTACCCAGCCCCACTGATCTGTCCTCTCTCCTATCTCCTGCTTTTCATCCAGGAGAATCCTCAAGTCTCTCTCATCAGGGTTAGTTTTAATAACTTCTCCTCATCTGTACTCATATCTGGGAAAGCCCCAACTCAAGTGCAGCACCTTGCACTTGGGCTTGCTGAACATCATGAGGTTCTCATGAGCCCTCTCCTCAAATTTGTCCATGTCCCTCTAAAACCTGGAATCTATGAACACTGTGGAACAGCCATCCTCAGAGATGTTTGAAAACACCTGAGCTGGTTAAGCTGATATTGTCTGCTCTTGGCATCAGAAATGTCCCCACTTTAAGCAGCTTCACCAAAGCTTTATACAACCAGATGATGGAGCTGCTGAATTACTGTGTTTCAGCAGCCCACAGCGATAAGAAGTGGAGGAGGGGAGCAGCTGACTTCACACATAATTTTGTTAGCAACGCAGCATTAAATGAGGACTAAAGAGAGTACTCCTCAGATCTTATGAAGTATTGTTGTAGTAGTTTTCAATAGCTTATTCTTTCTTTTCAAATATTTTCTCAGTCTCTTGCACTTGATGCTTCTGTGTAAGAATAGCTCCTAAGAGCAGCCAATCCTGAAACATCCATCAAAGGTACTTCCTGTAGCAGTGGGAACACTGCAGCCTCCCTCATAGCTTAGTTTTGGAGGGTTTTGCCAGGGCTCAAGATGATTCCTTCAATGGGAAAATTAAACCTAGCCCCTTTCCTTCTAACAGACTTGGCAGAAGCATAGGAGCTAGAACTTTTAAATGGAAAAGCAATGGAAAGGCATGCAGTGTCCAAAACAGAGAGAAAGCTACAAAAGAGTACCAATGAAAAGCACACCAGAAACTTGGAAAAAAACCCCAAAACCTGCCAAACTCACAAGGGAGTCCACTAGGAGATTTCCACACAGAAATGCAGCTGAGAAACCATTACTGTTACTAAATGAAATAAAAGGTAATGAATGATATTAGCAAAAATTAAACCCACATATAAACATTGTCACTAGCCTCAATATCAAGTTTATGCACATTGATTCTTAAAAATACTAACTATTAATAGTTAATAAAACATGAACTTTTCATTCCTATAAATATAACTTATATTATGAACTCCCCGTAAATTTTTTTATTCCCTAGAGAGCAAGAACATCTCCTCTTGTGACAACACCCACAGCTACAAGATTTACTCTGTCACCAAACCACACCTTTCAATCAGAATTCAATCCACCATTTTTCCTTGTCAAGTATTTTATAAATTCACCTTGGCTTACTTGTTATTTTTTTCCATTGATTTGAAGGTTTTTAATAACTTTATAAAATATATATTCTAAAGTATGTGTATGGCAATTACTTGGTTCAACCAGAAGAAAAAAAAATTTCAACTAGTTGTACTGCCTGGCAAACATATGAAATTTTAAATACAAATCCCATTGTTCTTTTTTTCAGTTAACTTCAATGGATATAACTTAACTTACTGAAGAATCAGGAATAATTTCATGCTTTTCAGAGCCACATCACTGTCACTGGCTTAAGGGGAGTGTGGATGTAATTTTAAGCTCTCTTTATCTGAAAGGATAGTGTAGTGTCCTAGATTTTGTAAGTTATTTGTTATAAGAAAAGGGTATTCAGCTCATACATTTGACTTCTGAAAGTCCACATCAAGCTTCTCCCTGCTGTTAGCATGTAATCAATGTAGAACATTACTCTGCAGCTTCCCACTGGGTAGTGTTTATTGCTTGCACTATCTAAAGGATTTCCAGGAGTGGCAGGCAGGAAGCTGCTGGTAGCTTCAGGGCTCCCACAATTCAGTCACATGCCAAGCAAAGCCAGTTTGCAGGAACTTTTTCAATAGCATGTCCTTTTATGGACTCTCAATGATGTGACTATCAATGAGGAATCTATTTTTACCCAGGAAACTTTTCTCAAATAACTGAACCCTTTGAATAGCTTTACAGAGGGCAGATTTCTGATAATTCTTCTTTCTGGGATTTTTTTTTTCCTTTTTCTCGTTAGCCTGTTAATGACCACCAGGCAATAGGAAGCCAGAGTTCAATCTGATTTATGCCGACTTACAAGATATCAGAATGCTGGCTGAAAGCCTTGCTGCATGTAAGCATCCTATTGACTTCACTGAAAGCGGTGATGTTGCTACAGAAGAATTCACACTCTGGGGTTAAACTCATGGAGGACATTCACCCTATGTAATTAAAGGGCCAAGAAGAAACTTCAGCACTAAATCCCTGCCTGTTCCCAGTATTGGAAGCTGCTCTGTGACATAAAGGATACCACAAACTGAATACATTAAAGAAAGATGTTGGTGAGATTGTGTTTAGTTCAGTGATGCCTACATTATGCCCCTCTCCTTTCAATGGATCTAGAAAATAATTTTCTGGAAAATGACAAGGAAAGAAAGTTGGAACAGTTGGGAGAAATGGCAGTAAATGTGATATGGAAAACCTTCATCAAACAGAAAATTAGGGAAATTCCCATCTTTGTCAATCCTGCTGAAAACCAGGACCCCTGTGTTAAAACCATCTTATGAATCTAGACTGCCATCTAGGCTTTATGAAGATCCAACTTTCTTGCTGCTTCATGAAAAAAATGGCCTAGAAGGTCTTTACATTTCTACTATTCTATAATAGAGTCCAATCTGCAAATGGCTTTAAATAGACATAATTCCTGAATTAAGCTACAGAAGACAGATTGCACTTAAAATGTATCCTTTCATTCTTTGACCCACAAACTCAGAACTGAATGGCAAGTAGACTCCATTTTAGGTCAAGTTCTTTTTGAAGTTATTTTGTATAGTTTCCATACTGTTAGCATCTCCTCTGATAAGCCTTTGCCTTTTTTCCTAGAAACACATTTTTTCTGTATCCTCAGAGCAGTATTTAACACAGAAGTTTTACTTTGCACAATGCAAAATACCTTAAAGGAAAAAGACATATTCTCTTCGTGTTTTAGTCAATACAACTAAGGAGCACAGCTGAGATTCACACTTAGGAATGTAGCTGTTCAATGTTTTATTTATGGTCAATAGAAAGAGATAAGCATGTAAGAGAGATTTAGTTGACCCAAGTATTGAATTCCCCCATTAAGCACCATGATGACAATCTTGGCAAGCTGTGTGAGTTTGAGATAAGTATCCATGTCGCCAAACCCCAATGAATCAGAGTGAAATGTAGCTTGTTTCATTTTATTTAGGGAAGATGGGATATAGAATGCCACTGCAATCAGTGTCACTTCCAGTGTTCACATGAAAGATAGGCATGATTACTCATGCTTCTACATTATATCATCCTGTAAATTACTCTTGCTTGAAACTGAATATTATGAACTTGCAATGTAATTGTTTATAACAAATGAAGAATCATTCTTTCAGCCCTAAAGAAAGCTGAATTACTATGTTAAATAATATTGTCACAGTATCACTTCATATTAAAAACAATTACTCTAACTGAGGTAGGAACAAAAGAACATTATATACTGTAACTATACAATCATACCACACTTTTTGGAAAAAACTGTATGCTATCATAAGTTTTAAAGGCTGAACCTTTACATAATGTTGAGGAATGTACGAGATATAAAAAGCCCATACTCACAAATAATTACTACATTTGTGCATTTTAACTACGGAAAAAATATAGGTACCATGACAAATTGAAGCAAGAAAATTAGACAAGTAAATTGTGGTCAGAATTTCAACAACTTCAGCTGAGGATGAGACTCTTATTAAAATGAAACATTATCATATGCTTTTTCTTGACCTTTCTGCCTTTTTGTAGTTGAGCCTTATTCAATTTGTCATAAATAAATATTACAATTTTTCACTAGCCATCAAGTCCCTAGGTATGGAAGGACATATTTTGCATAGAGAAATGCTTGTGAGTGGATTGTGTATTTATATTTTTCTGCAGAACCATAATGTTCCTGGATGAACTTCAGCAGAAGTGCAATGAGATTAATGTCCAGTGGGTTACAGAAATGGAAAATAAATTCCAAATACCAGAAGTAGATGGGAAGATGGGAAGATGGGAGAAAATAAAAAGTCATCTGAAAACAGTGTCACTTCATGCAGCTAGTCAGAAGTCTCTGAAATGCCTCTGAATTATTCTCAGCCTGTGACCAGCCTCCATAACAACAAAACCAATCTCTTGATTAAGAGACTTAGAGTGATTGATAGAAAATGACAGATATTTTGATTTTATCAAAAGCTAATATCATTTCCCTAAGTAAAAGAAAAGCCTAAAGAAATCTATCTCCAAATTTTCTGAACTGAGCAGAGGATGCAAAGAGAATGTGAATCCCCAAAAAATGTTTCTGAAGTTTTACTTAGAAAGTTATTACCATATGTATGAGGTTAAACAAAAACTCTGAACCAGAAATAGGTGCAAAGTTAACCTGAAGTCAGAGATGGTTCAATTGATCGCACAGACATTTAGGCAGTTCAGGGACCTAATTCAGGAGTCTTCCTGGGATCTTTATGGAGTCAGTAGAGGCACCTTCAGAGAGCGACCCAGATATTAAGTCAGCTGAGTAAGACAAGTTCTTTTTTCCAAGATGTTTGCCTGTATCTCTCTATCAGCTACAGAGAGCCCTTGCAGGCTCACCTACCTTCTAAGACTCTGTGGGGTTCTGGTGAGATCTCAGCTTGGCATAATTTCAGTTGCAATACCTCTTATTCCACATGCACTGTATGACATTCTTATCAACGAATGTCATTGCCTGTTAGCCAGGCAGTGGTGACTCACTTTTTTGGAAGGAGCATAAAATTCCCACTGAAAGGATGATGTTCCAGAGTAACCCTTTCTGGGTTGAAACTCAAAGAGATGACAATACATCCAAAAATGTAACTGATTCAGGGCATGCAGAGAGTGTTTAATATGATTTCCCATCCCTTGTTAGTTCCAAAACCTGTATCTCTGGAAAACACTCTGACACACACTGTATCTACTTACACTTTCCTGCAGACTGACACTCTGGAAACAGCCTCTCTGCTAACAAAGTCATTCCTCACTTCCACACAACCCTCAATAATCTACATCATGCTTTGGTCTCCCTGAGTTTCCCTATGAATGTCCAGGCTGACAAGCAAGAGAAGGAATTTGTTAACCACTGGAATTTTAGCTCTTGAGGAAATGTAAGACAGTAAGGGTTTTGTTTACTGTTACTAAATGCACAGCTCCAAATTACATATCTTTCTAAATATCAAAGCATCACCTCTGTGCATCTGATATTCTGCCAAACCACTGGTAATTTCACCCCTTCCCGGTGTTCCTTCTGACCCTCATCATGCTGCCTTGCTTGTAAATGAGTCAGCTTCAGCTTCCCTTGATCTTTGACTCTTGGAACACATCTTGCAATACATCTTTGTCTTTTACATTGATGGGCATAAAACTGGAAGTCAGGCAGTAACTTGTTTATGACAGTTCATTCAAAATTGTGCCAGAGCTGGTCCCACAAACCTACTGAGCAGATACTGAACATTTTGGCAGGGCTCTTTGTTCCAACGCTGAACACAACCCCTACAAGATGAGAATGCCTCCTCCTCAGTTACATCTGGCAGAAGTCTACTTGCATTGTGTGTCTTTGGCAGGCTTATCATTGATTACCTTCAAAAATCACATCCTTTTGTTTGATTTAATAAAAACCCTCAAGATCAGCTATGTTTCTGTTCTGATTTCTTGTTGTAGTAGAAGGCCAAACTATAATAATTTCTTCTTTCAGAGTTCTATAAAACTCAGTTTAGGTTTGGGGGTTTTTTTGTATTTTAGCAAGTAATACCTTTAACCTAAAAGCAGTAAGGAACGATAAAACAATCATTGCATCACATCTCATTTTTCAGTATACATTATTCTTTCCAATACTATCTCCTTTCAAAAAATATTTCAAAAATTAAGTGTCCTATAAAAATGATTCCTATAAGAACTGATACTCTTTTGTCAATTAAGCCCTGTACATAAATGTGCTAATGAAATTGTGTGAGTGAGACAGGAATAGTAACTATTTTAAGTGCGACACACACTGTGAAGCTGGTACTGACATTGTATATTGTATACATTTAGTTATTCTTGACTAAAAATGTGAAAAACGTGCTTTCTATTTTCATTTTTCATGCCAACATATTGCTTACACTAGTGAATAATCTCAGTAAAACCAGAAACAAATTACTCTATCAGTATGTCATCCTACAGCCAAATTTCTTGTGATTATAAAACCATTATTGCATATTCCTCCTACGGTCCAAAAACACCTACAAGCAGATGAAAATGAAACTTCTGCTGAATCAATTCCCACATATCCTCTGTCTATTCTTGATGTTTGTGAATGTCCATGACTTCTAAATAGGAATCCTCCATTTTGCTTCTTACTTTCACGCAATCCTTTCACTCTGCTGCTTCAATGACAACATTCTTCATCAAGCATAGGTTGGGAAACGGGTTTGGAAGAAGGTGACACAGGCAGTCTCTGGGGCTGCTCCAGATACTACCTTTCATAACTTTAGGTTAGTTCCAAAAGTACAATCAGATACAAGGAGAAACTCTGAAATTATTCCATAATGCTGACATTCAGACTCAGAAGTCAGTTATAAAAATGGGAGTTGACCTGTAATTTGTCTAAGCTCTTTCAAAATTTACCTGATATTCTTATAAGTTAGCTATAGCCCCTGACTGTTAGACAAGAGAGCTCTCCAATCATTCTTTCTTCTGTTTTGTGGTTCCAAACAGGTATGCAAGAACTGACCCAGTGGCTGACTTGCCTTAGACCTCTGGAGGATTTTCTTGAAAAGAAAATAATTTAAACAAATTATCTTCCCAATTTCATGCACTTCTGTACTGGCAAATAGCAGCAGGGCAGATCTGGAATTTACATAGGAGTTCAAAGGGGCAGACAGTCAGGCTGCAGGAAAAATAAGTAAGTCCAAATTGAAGGCAAATTTATGGTCTGAGATAAATACATATTTGTATTATGTCTTCCACAAGCCTTGTGATATGGTATACCTGAGGGCAGAACATGACCCTGAATTTTAAGCAGTACTCAGCTGTATGCTTCTTGAATGTTTTCTTCTGCTGTATCATCTTATTTTTGCTTAGCTTATTCCTGGGGGGAAATTGTATTTTATTTGTTAGAATAATGCAATGTTAGGTTTTCCAGCAGAACTGTAATTCAGTGCAGTTTGGAAAAAAGCAGCATGAGGTACATCTCCTACTCTCTATCTCAACAGCTCACCTACATGGAACAGAACAGCTGTGGCACAAGCAACTTGGGGAAGGAAAGCTTCAAGGCAGTGGTGTCTTTTGGAGTAACTTGTCTAAAGGACAACTGGGCATGGCTGTACTCAACACTTGGTTCATCTCTGACTCTTTAAAGGAAAAGAAAGAAAGAAAACTGATGTGGGAAATACTTGTCCAGCCCTGGCACCCAAAGGGTGTGAGGAAGGTATGCCTGCAAGAAATGGATGTCATTTATGAATTTTTACAGGAAAAAATCCTTCAGCCATCTCTCCTACCTGCCTATAATCATCATTAAGACAAGCTTCTCCTTACAACCAGCATGAATAAACCAGCATAGAACTTGCCACTCTACTACCACATCTCAGAATTAATGCTCTTGTATTAGTACCATGAAAATCTCCAGCTCCTCTATTTGCAGGCAGAGCCAGGGCATCAGATGCCCCCATGTAAACTATACAGCTGAAATTAAGGTGCCACTGCACAACAACAGGAACACACACAGATGACAGGTCAAGGATCAAACCACCCAGTTAACCAGGAGGAAAACATTTCTCACCATATGGGTCCTTTGGTACCAACCTCCCTGCTCTCATCACCAAGGGAGACATCTCTCCTGTTTACAAAGTGCCTCCAAAAGATGGTCTTGAGAAATAAAATTACTAAATATTAGAAATCATAGCTTTTGTAGAAACCAAATCTATTTTTCTCACATTCCATTTCTCTCATACAACCATTTTTGACAAGTAATCAATTAACATTTTCTCTTCTTTACATTGGCTACAACTACTTTATCACATCATTCTATAAAAGTTTATAGTTTCGTTCAGAGTACTTGTTCTCAGCTTGTGTTTAACTTTAAAGTTTTCTGTTTTCATGTCATATTTAAATAAGGTCTTATATATCTGAAAGTCTGTCTGGTTTTCCACTTTTAGAACATTTTTTCTCCCTACAAACTTTGACTCATTCATCCAGGGATGTTGCCAAAGCAGCAATATTCCATGGGTTTGGGGCGAGCAACTCCTTTGAACCTTTGTTTTTTTCACACGAACTTACAATTTCAGTGCTTGAGTGCTTCCATTTTTTCAAATATAAGATTTTTAGACAGTATTACAACTTGACCTGCTTCTGTACACAGCTGCATGCCTTCCCAGATCAACCCTTTTACTCCGCTTTAGTGAAAAGTTCCACACATGCTAAACTGTGTGTAGTGAGAGGGCTTTTACATCAGGCTCTTGGGAGCACACAGCAAGCAGCATTTCCCAACTATGTGTTTGGAAGTGCTGGTAAATTCAGGGTATCAAACAAGACATTGTGAAAGAGGATGCACAGATCTTGTCCAGAGTGCTTGCTCCCTAATTAGAAATTTTTTTTAGCTTCGGTGAGTTTGCCTGAGTGAGACCCAGGAGGGCAAACAAGTCAAGTCCCATAAACCAGTGAGACTGTTTTGATTTTCACTACTGCATTAGCAATGCTGATATCAATGCTAATCAACCAGTAATTTTATAAATGAAATGTTATAAACCTCAGTAAGTAAGTGCACTCAGCATATGGATGTACAACACTATGGAAACAAGTTTAGTTGCAGTTACATCTCAAAAGAAGTCAGAGGGGAATTGAATTTAGGTTACACAAGCAGAAGCCAGAACTTGAAAACAAACGCTTTGCTAAAAGAGCCCTTCTATTGTTTTAAAGTCAGAGGGAGGTGTCTCCAGCTGGTGTCTTAGTTCTGTTTTCCTTACCCTTTCACAAACCCTTGTTTCATCTGTACTTTTCCCTCAACAATTACACCATTCTCTCCTATCCCAGCTTCCTGGTCCAACTTTCATCCCTTCTGACAAAGCTGAAACTCTCACCCCTGCAATCTCTATTACCCAACTTTTCTAAGCCAAATTCTTTTCTCAGAGGATTTGAGCCCTGTAAATCTTTACAGCAGTAGGGCAAAGGAACCTCAAAGCCTTGTTTTCATTCCTGATCCTTCCTCTCCCCATGCCAGTCTGTAGACAATATGAATCTCAGCAGTACTAAGAGTGCAGATGTTGTCTCCTTCACTCAGAATTGCTGTTTGAATTCTCGAGGTCTTTGCTGCAAGACTGTAGCAAACACACACTCCGATAGACCTCCACTGTGGCTGGACCTTTTGTTTTTGAAATGTTAATCTGCACAGCTCCATGACATCTGTGATGTGTCTGGCAATTTCCAAATGTTTTTATTTTCCTCCTTTTTCTAGGTAATAACAAATAAAAGTAATTTCCGCTGGAATAACTTTTTGGACAGGGGGACTACTGCCTTGACAAATTTTAAATTTCTGCTTCAACACATAGTAGGTCTAGATCAATTAAGACATCATCCAAATGCTGGGATGGCACAAAGTAATTTTCTTTATGTTCATTTCCAGATGAAATCACGGGGTGGCAACTGACACCAAGGAATTGAAAGAAGAGTCTATTTAGCTGTCAGCTTGATGCATCTGGCTGGCTGCGTGGTTATAATGGTATGACAGTGTCTTGGGGAACTACTGAATCACCCTATAACAGAAGGTTGTCTACTTCTCTGTGTGCAAAGTAATAAAGCAGTATACAGAAGAAAATATTAGACAGCTATACTCCTTAGGCCAATTTGTCTCAAAGGTATACTACAGTAAATCAGAAATAATTCCACAAACCTCTGTAGAGCTATTCCAGATTTATGTTTGCAGAGCTAAGACCATAATCTAGCTCCTTTAATCTCATTCTATCATTTTATATAGGCAGTACAGAAATAGTGACTATATGTAGGAGTTTTTGAAAAAATACCTGTTGTAAAAGCACATCTATTTTCACAGTGTTTTTAACATCCAAAGGTAAAATACAATGGAATAGATATACTGGCCACTTTTGAACTCTTTGCAGGCTGTGTATGAGATAGATGTGAACTTTCTTTGTGCATTTGATGTGCACTTTAGGCAGTGGTCTCCCTGCTGATATCTACCCTGCCACTGTGCCCACTCTGTGCATTTTCAGGAAGTAGCATCAACTCTTTATTTTTCCTTTGGATCTCCCACAGGAAGGGTATTTTTAAAAAAAAGGTTAATATAAAAAGCATAGCCCTTTCCAGTTCTTCTAGCCTTTCCAGTGAGCCAATGCACTACACAGGTCCTCTTCCAAAGGTCATATAAGATAGCCGTGGTCCCTGGAAATCTGTTAGAAAAGTCTGACTTTTGCTCTAATATGACAAATTTCAGAAGAAAGAACAACTTCTAAATGTTACCGGAAATTACTATTGATTTTATATAAACCTAAACACAAAAATTTGAAATTTGTTTTAGGCTAGTGTATAGTGTGGTAGGAGGAAAAAAAAAAAAAGCCTGCTTTCTATTTCAGAGTCACTGCACTGCAGCCATAACAAGCTAACTTTAGTGCATGCCTTTGCACCTGGTACCTCACTAAGGCAGCTGTCCTAATAGCTATCACGGCCATATATGCACCAGAGTCACTGAGATGTTTTATTTTGATAAAAAATCTAATTATTTTCCCATCAAGATTTAGCTGCTTCTTTTTTTTTTTCTTTTAATAACTATTGTAGGTGAAGATAATTTAGACTTTGAACACTGACAGGCAGAAGATAATTGCATGTCTGTGCATGAGTGGGTGACTATCCAAAAGTGAACTTTTGAACTCATAACCAAGCACAAGCTATGAGTATGCAGCCTGCTAGCTGCAAATGCTATGGGCTGACTGTAAATTTTGGTAACACTGGGACTAAATAACTGTGGCATGTCCTGATTCCACCAATTAATAACATGATGTAAGACAGAACCACCCATTAGGAGCTGCTTGTGTGTTCCCTTCTGCACATTGACTATTTAAATGGGGATATCTGGGGGCTGAAAAGAAGGTAGTGAAGATCATGACTGGAGAAAAGATCCTGGAAGTTGCAGAAGACCCAGGAGATCAGACCACTGCCTTGCAACAATAGCTGGGGGATGAGCAGGCATCCTGGCTGCTAGACCAGAGACCTCTCACATCTGAGACTTGTACCTGTGAGCAGTGGCACAGCATCATCTGACTGGGCTTTCTGCCTGTCCTTCCCCGCCAGCAGCCACCTCCCTGTGCAGAGGGACACTGAGACTGGGGAACACAGTGTTGGTGGGGAGGGAGAGGATGAGTGTGTGAGGAAATCTAGCAGAGTAAAAGCTTTAATCTCAGGGGTTCTTAAATAAACCCCAATAGCCAGATCTACCATGCATTGCTGTTTACCCCACCTCACCTGTGACAATTCAGACACAACTTGTACAAGTGTATAACTCGGTCGCCACCAACTCACATCCCCGTGCACACAAAATGCAGTAGATTGTGTTGTATTCACAACAGAAGACCATGCTACTTGTGCAGTGATAAATGACTCACCAGCAGTGTAGTCTTCTAAATTTAGTTCTGTGCCCTATTGAGGAGTTACTCTGACAATTTACCATGGTGATACCACCCTTATGAGCTTATTATCACTGTGTTTGTCTTCTCCCTCTTACTGCTGCTGGAAAATAGGCATGAATACGCTACTGTTGTCACCTGGTTTTCTTTCAAATTCTAACTTCTAAATTGCACAGAAAGAATGGAAGAAGAGAAACTGAACAAAGATCACTTAATCTTGTTAAATGTGCCTGCAAATCCCATTTGTGTCAGAGTGGAGCAACAAAAAAAAAGATACATCCCAATACCAACTCCTGTAAATCCAGTACTCAAATATTTTCAAACATGGTAAATCAAATTTAATGCCAATATGTGAAAGATCAGTCTGGCTGAAAAAACAAGAAAATTGCACAGACTTATGTGAGTTGTATTTGAAGTGAGTCTTGTTTATAATGAAGTCATCCTTGTTTGCTTGAGGCTTTTTAGATATTCTTAAGAAAGGAACCGAAAACACAAGTTATTAATAAATATTTTCATGTAATTAGACTGTGGAAGTAGAAATTTCTGTAGAAATACTGGAAGCTCATTTAAATGCTCAAAGAGGCATTTGAAAAAAACTTGGCAAAACACAGAAAAGTCTGCATAGTGTTAGTCACATTAGTAACTCAAAATGGCTAATGCCCTTTCTCAGACTTTGACCATAAAGCATGGGCTGCCATTTAACTAGAGTCTGTTTTCTCATAAGGGAGGGACAAATACCCACTAATACCGGTAGTGCTTATTGAATTTCCTTCTGCAAGTATGACATGATACAGCCAGTACAGGAGATGCTAAAAACAGCAAAGATATGTGAAGTCAAAACACTGAACCAATGTCAAATATAATTTCCGCACCTCATCTGCTCTCTGAACAAACTGTTACTGCTTTCCTTTAAATCAGTAGCTACCCACTGGCTGCTATCATTCCTCTATCAGCTCCTGGCCAGGCACACAGTTTAGATCTGTCAGGATAATCTGGGTGTCTTCAGGCTGACTTGATGTTTTCAGCTCTGTCTGAATCTGGTGGTAAAACACACAATCTGCATGGATTGTAAAGCCATTTTCTGCTTCAGTTCTAGCCTTCTCCTTTTAACTTCCCTTTTCTAGTTTCTCTTCATGTAAATCTTGTGTAATTATTTCAGGATTTGTTCTCCTTCATTCAAGCAACTTGACAGAATTGGGCACTTATACATTTGTCCATCTGCTCTGTTGCTTGAAAATTTGTCTTGAACAACATCCTTTTTACTGAGGTTTTATTCCTCCTGACTTCTTAGCTACAATTACATTACACTCACTTTTTTTAAAAGAGGTGCTTTAAAATTCTAGACATTTTGTTGTTTAGCTGTATAAAATAAGCCTACAAAGCTTAAGGATTCAGCCTGTACCACTGGCCTCATCTTGTTCTTTTCCACATAAATCAGCTTATTTCTTTCTAAGTACTCCCAAAAGCTTATTTAAACATGCCCAAGTACTTGCTGTTTATAAAACACATCTCTCTGGATGGGTATATGGACAGAGAAAAAGATAAAACCATTGCTGTTCACAGGAGTAAAGTGTGAAATTGTGGATGCTGGTATGATGCAATCCCAGGGTAAATCCCTTTCTTAAAGAAGGCAAAAGTATTTCAGATGAAAGCAGTTTTATAAGAGAGACTAAAACCCACAGGTGGGACAGTTGTGTGAAATCCAGAGGACTGGATTCAAAGGCATTAGAGTGTTTAGGGCTTTTTTCCCCCCTTATGAGAAAACTCTTCTAATGACAACTTCGATAGCAAGAAATTAAACCAACTGGAGCATGACGAAGCAAGTCAGGAAATGTGATTAAGGATAGACATAATATGGAATATATGAACTATCAGGAATATTACCGGCATGCCAGGGTAGGGGGTTGAGAGGGAAGGTATTAATCATGTCAGACAATATTCAAGGGCTGAATTTCTCTGTGCAGGGCTGGAAAGGTTGGGGAGACAGATAGCAGCAGCAGGCTGGATCCATTGAACTGATCACTTAGAGACAGCAGTCCTTTGGAAAAGAGATGGATCCTGACACAAGACCTGCAAGGCCTGGGGAACACATAGCCAACAGGAATAGTATCAAACTTAGTTATTTCCCAGGATTTAGTATAGCCTAGGACTGATGTTTTCCTTTTTGCTATCTGCAAACAGCTTTTCTGTATTCAATTTCTAAGATGCAATTTTCCAGCAGCTGCCAGTTTATTAGATTTCTGGCATGTATGGTTGTTAAAAGTATAAATAATTTGTGACTGCTAACCTGCCACTTATTCTGGGGTCAGTTTTCATTTCATGTGACAAAACCTGCAATTATTTGTGCACATTTTTTTTTCTGGCAAGTCTTCAAACACCAGTTAGCTGGTGAGCAGAAAATTATGGCTTCTTCTCTGTAAAGAATTGTAAGCAGAAGTATGCAGAGAATAGCAGCAGGATGTCTATTACATTACCAATATCATCCTCAGAGTGAGCTATGACAACAAGGATATGTCATTTGGAAAACAATCCAGGACAAAGGAATAGAAAGGAACGTGTCGACATGAAATGTCATGGCATTTGTGAAGGGTTTGAGCTTTTAATTAGTGAGGCTACAGCTATTCAAAATTACCTTCTATGGTGTATGTTTTTTACTAGTTTCTTTGTCCTGGTAGGCCACCCAGATCATCACCTCATTAATAGTTTTTTGTTGTTGATACATTTCGTTTTTGGAGAGGCTTAAACATCATTACATTTTCCTCCTTAAAAACAGAGAATCATGTAGAGACCAAAACCATTCCTCAGTGGCTAAGTCTTTCAAAAGGGGCTGGTTATAAAGTGCCCTGTGATGCAGACAGCCTCCTCTGTAACCACATAAAAATCTCAAATATAGGGGTTTATGTAGTGCCCATCATCTCACGGCTAAGATAGGTGATTACTCCTGGAAGGCAGAAGCTTGTGGTAAGTCAGCTGCTGTGTGTGATGTAAGATGTCAGCATCTAGAAAGAGAAAAATCCAATTCAAGGTGTTCGACTCCTTGATTGACTCCAGGACTTTATTTGCTAGAGCCTTTTACAAATCTCCAGGGTAACTCATTTCAGCAAACCTCAGGAACCAAAGCATAAACAGGCATAGACTGGAGATAAATAGCTGATTTCCCATAAGACTGAAGACAAAACCCCAGGAGAATAAGGATGTACAGGTGGAGCAGATATTGAGTAGGCCTGAGTGTGTAACTGTCTGCAAAAAAAGTAAAAGCCTCCATCTAAAATCTCTTCTATTATCTCAGATGAATTTCAGAGTGCATAGGAAGGAAATTTGTAATACTATTATTAGACTCCATATATATATAAAGTATTTTTTAGCCTGCAAATTACTGATTGGGTCATTTTAACAAGAGAAACTATATGACTCTCATAGATGCAGGGTTAGAGTGCATAAACTGTTTGCATCTTACTTTATGTTTCCCTTTATGTGATAGTTTTGTTTCTCATTTCTGCTGCTAAATTTCACCCCAAAGTTACCAGTGATTTGTATAGGTGTGCTGATCAGAACACATTCCTGGGGTCCTGTGTTCATAACATGCAGCAGGATTTCCTTTTAATACCAAATTTTTGTGCTGTTTAGTACATTATTTGGGTGTAATCTGTAGGAAGCAGGTGTAAGAAATTAATTGAATCACAGCCTCTAAATCATTGGGGGGGGGGGGAGGGGTGGTGTCTCATACTACCTGAGGACAGAAACACTTTCTACTAGCAAAATGGGACTGGATTGTCCCAAGAGTTGCTGGACACCTGCATTCAGCATGAGCACCAACACCTGATTGCCTATGGTGATCCTAGGAGCATCTCAGAGATGCACCAAACATCTGAATCTGCTCCAAAAATGACTGAAGATTAAGTCTTATATATCATGGCTGAGCTGAAAAGTTCCCATAGCATCTCTCAGGACAAAAAAAGCAAAATATGAACTGACACTGCTGAGGCGCCCTTGGCTTCTCCTGCTGCAGGCAGGGGTCAGCTGCAGCAAGGAGGGAAAGCTGTCAGCTGCAGCAAGGAGGGAAAGCTGTCAGCTGCAGCCTGCAGGGAAAGCCGTCTCCTTTGCAAGGACAGAGGCCCAAACAAAGGTGATGTAAAAGCATCGTCAGAGGCAAAGGACAAGAGAGGGGTCTCTGTGTAGATCCCACCCGGTTTATTGCAGGCAGAAGGTCCAGGGACAAAGACCAAAAAGTAACACAGATCGGAGTATTTTATACAGGGGTGGAAGAAGGGGAAACCACCAATGGGGATTGACTGAGGAGGAGGGGACAACAGGGGAATATCCAAGGGGAGTAACTTAAGGGAGTTAACCAACCAATGGGGCATCGAAGAGGGGAGAACTTTCCAGAACTAATCCATAGGCAATTAAGGAAAAGGCATAAACATGACCTTATACATAAAACTGGGTGAACTCCAGAACCAATAAACCTAAAACATGTAAGGTAAGAGCCAGCTGGGTCATGGGAACTCGCTGTAAACACGAGGTGAGAGTCAGGCCTCTGTGATCTGGAGGCCTGCTCGCCAGTTCTTTGAATGCTCTGCTGCAGTGGCTACTGCCACATGCACTGCAACAATGAATTTGGAAATTAACAGGGAGCCTTTGACCAGCATTTTTTTCCTTTGGGCTTTGCTTGCCCACACAGGACCACTGACGGGCAGCTACCATAGTACACATCCCTTCTATTGCCCCATTGTCTTACTCTGTTGCTTCTAAGGTCTCTTTTCTTCCCATCTCCCTATTCCTAAGTTGCATGGGAGATTCATCAAGTAAACAAGTCTTTTAGTTACAATACACAGAACTGTGGAAAAAAATGTGTTAGGGTTGGAACCAGTATAAATGCATACACATTGCTCATCAATTAATTAATTCTTTTCTTTAAGCAGTACAAGAGTCAATTTTCTTCAGGCTTTTCTTTACAGAACAGTCAACAAAATAGTGTCAAGTGTGCCCTCATTTCCCTTTCCCTACATGTGTTGGTAACCACACCATGTTACCAACAATTGTGAATAGGTGTGGAGGAGATGGACTCTCATTTTACCACTCCAGAAGCACATATATAAATCTTTTACCACCTGGCCCCCCAGCAAATATTTACACTACATGAAATGCCGGCAAGACTTAAAACAGTGGGAACAAGTGAACACTTCCATCAAAATGCTCTGCGGTGGAATAGCTGGTGATGATGAAAGTTAAATTGCCAGAGCTAGGCAAATAGTTTCAGGCCATCTGTATATTTTTTCATGCTGGAGCCATTGATTTTGAGTTTGGAGCACTACTAAATCACAAAAAATCAATTGTTGCAATCTGTGCAAAATGAAGTTGGTTTGAATAAACAGCTCTATGTTAGTATAAATGCATCCACATTGCATATTTGGATTAAATGAGCACCATTTCTCAGAAAGTATGTGAAATGAGAACACTAACACAGAAAATTTTTCAATGGGAATTTCAAAACTGTGGATTGAAAAATCTTTAATGTTCTCAAATAGTTCTGTGGTGACTTCCTGCATGTGGACTCTCAGCCCAGCACAAGTTGTCCTATGACTTTTGTGTGGGTTAGGAGTAGGAGACATCAGTTGCAGGAGAGATCAGTTTCCAACTGCACGATTCCTGGGAGGGCGCTTGCTCAATGGACACATTGTGCAAACAGAGCAGTGAAGAAAAATTTTTGCTCATTCTGCCAGTCCTACAGGGAATATTAATGCCTGTCGTTTGTTCTGTGCTTTCCTCCATGCTGCACAGTGAGACCAGCCACCCAAGCTCCAGCAGCAGGTCAGCAGAAGCCACTGGGATGCAGGAGGACTGTGACTTTGGCCCTGCTAAGTTCTGTCAGAGCTATCTGTCCCAGCTCTCAGAGCTTCTGCCTAATGTGTCCATAGGGTGAACATGACACAGGACTCACATCAGCATCCTGAAAGCAGTGGTGCACATCTGGAGCTGATATCTCCAACTCCTGAGGTTGTGAAGACACTGTAGCTGACATTTGTATGTTGAAGCTGCTGTTAACAGCTGCTTCCAGCTGGGCTTTGGGGTGGGTTTGCCACACAAACACACACAGGCACACACTCATATGCACACACAGAGTGTTCTCAACCCCTGACCCATACTCAGCCTCTTGGCACTACCCTGGGAGACTGCAAACCATGGGTACTGGAGGAGAGAAAGGGGATCTCAGCCCCCAGCTGGGAAACCGCAACGTGAAAGCTAAGGAAAACAGCAAGGTATTACAAGCATGAACAAGAGACTAACTTGTGAGGTGTTTGCCCTTTCTGTAGCTACTTAGTACTACTGCTGGCAGACATCACTTTTTCTGCACAGCAGGAATGTATCCTTCCCTTTTCTCACAATATCAGCTCAACCTTCCTACTTCCTGATTTAGTTTCAATACCGGACCTGGTGAAAGAGAAGATGCTCTGCTTTAAGTTGCCAATTGAAAATGAATCTACAAATGCAGAATAGAAACACAAAATGTGAGAGTTGGAGGAAAAGAAGAGAAAAAGGACCCTAAAGAAGACCTGTACAAAGAAAGTTCAGGTGCTGAATAATAACATGCAAAACCAAAATAAAATAATCATTGTTGCAATGGCACAGGAAATAAAAAGCAATAATTGAATTTTGAAACTTTATAGTAGATCATACTCCTATTTATAAACACTGCTGACCAGAGCTGGATGAGTCTGCAGCCAGAATTAGGTTATGCCCCTGCAGGAGGATGTCTGATGGCAGCACAGAAACAGACTCACACCAGCTGTACCCTTTCACTGCATTGCCATACCTTTTTAAGCATCATCACAAGCTGCCCAAATTGCCAGAGACCCTGAGTGATTACATGAAGACTGGCATCCCAGCTATTCCATGGCATGGTAGCCAACACAGCAAAACTAATCTGGGCTCCTCAGCACAAAACTCTGACAGCTTATCTATGGAGCTGTATTGCCTTCATGCCCTAAGGGTGTTGAGGGTGCAACCTTATGTTCATAATGTAAACAAGAACCACTGTCTCACATGCATTAATATTTCCTCTATATTCAGATGCAGTTTATTCCCACTGAAAGGAACAAAAGTCCAACCTCAGATTTTTTCCAGTGAAAACAGGCTTTTTATGAGAAATCATTTGAACTGGAAGTATTTTCCTTTGAACAAAATTTATCTAAATGGCTAACTTGCTGTCACTTTGTTTATCTAGGAGAATGACATTGGACCAGGAAGCCAAATAAGTGCTTGGGAAGAGAGTACAAAAATATCTCAGAGAAACATTGGCTTAGTTTAACTGCTGATGTAAAAGCATGCGAGTGTTGAGCCCAGCTGAGCTGTAGTTCCTTATGAGAGCTGTAAATTTGGACTATTATCTTTAGCGAGTGAAGCTGGCTCAATGCGTTGTGCAACTCGTCCCTTATTTAATATAAGTGCAATAGCTTTAATTTATCCCAGATGTCATCAAATGGTGGGACCTGCACTTTTGCTACTATGGTATGAAATGTACTTACAGCTTCATTAGAAGAGTAGCAGCATGCTATTACTCTTCCAGAAGGTGGTTACCTTCTGTTTCAGCCTCTAGAAATACATTGTATAAACCTGCATTCCAGGTGCTCTGGCTTACAGCCTTCTCACTTGGAAGGGGTTTTGACATCTTCTTCTCTTCAGTAGGAGGGCATTTTGTACAATGATGCACATACTTCACCAGTGCTTCTAGCAAAAGTAGCAAAAGTTGTTTCTAACAAAGCTCTTTGTGAATGATGACTTAATGCAATCCAGCCCGAATACTTGAAATTTTCCCATTGGCTCACAAATACAATTTGACTGGATAGGAATGTGTTGGGGATGGCTCAGTACAGCAAGGAAATTCTTCTGAACCTATGTGCACCAGCAGTGTAAAGAAATTGTTTGATTGTGCCATCAAGCCTTCAGGCTTTAAAAAGGTTTGAGGTAAGATATGATAGCTGGTTTAGAGCAGGTATTTGTTGTCAAGATTCATTTGAGACCCTTGTTCAAAAAGACTACTGTTCATGTAATCATTCTGGTCCGGCAGACATAATTATGCCTGCTGCAACAGTAGCTAAAGGAGAAACAATGACTGAATGAAGATGCTGCTTTCCATTTTCCCCATTCTACCTGTGGCTGAGACAACCTATCACAGAGCATGGCAGAAGAAATTCTCTACTCAGTCAAGTCTTAAATTCCTCTCAAATGCATATTGAAAACCTGTTTGAAAAGAGTTCTTTGATAGCATCACTTGTTTTTCAAGCCCTCCCTTTCTTCCACGTTTTGCTTCACTCCACGTCTAGACAGTAGATAACCTAAGACTTCATTTTGGAAAGCAAATGTTACTTCCACCTCTTCTTGGAGTTCTTAATGTCCAAACACGTACAGGGATATAGCCTTAGAAAAAGCCCTTGCATGTGCCCATGCTTGGGATCACATGTAAACTATTCCTACCTTCCAAGTTAAATAACATAAACCATTGGAACAGTTATAAATTTCTACACTATCACAAGATTGTATGGTGAGTTTCACTTCTTTGAAACCCTTTTCCAAAAATGAGACTCAGATGAACAGGAGCCAAAGACAACAAGTCCTACAAACAGCTTTCTATTTTCAGATAATAGCCAGTTTAACTAAAAAGACATATTTCAGTACAAAACAGACCTCCCTCCAGTTTCTACATTATCCTTAAAGCCTTTGGCTTGAGGGAGTGTTCCATTTTTTAAATTAAGGTCTGGATTGTGCCACGCCACTTTAGATATAGTGGGACATTGCTGTTCCACTCTGAGTCCCCTGCCCTGCTACTCAGCAGGTGTTTATTCAGCTCCCATCATCCTTCAGGCCCCAATGTAACCTCACAGTCTTACACATCAAGACCTGGCCTTGTAAAGAAAACTCCAGGGGATCTGGCTTCTAATACATCAAGATTTGAAATGCAGGCATTTTTCTAACAGATCAACAGGAAGCTGATATTTTGATTACAGAATGGCTTAGTGGTACAGAGTGTAAAGCTAATTCAAAACTTCCTAAAACTTCCTGACGACAGTTTCTTTTAAATAACGTCTCTTGGAAGTGGCTTTTGCTGCAATACCCATAAATTTCAAATATAGGCAAGCTTGTACTGTGCCCAGTTCAATTTTCTGAAGCAAGAAGGGTCGCAGTGCTATTACAGTGGGGAAGAACTTGCAGAGTCAGGGTGTATTCTCCATTCCCAGCAAGACCATTAGGGCAGAGCTGGGCTCTGAGGATACTGTAACCTCACCAGGGCTGAGTCTGCAGATACTGTTTGGTTGGCCCTCTTCCCAGCTGGGAGGCAGCAGAGAGTTATCATTTATTGGTGCAGAAGCAGCATCACGGTGCAACAGCTGTATTGCTTTTGAGACCTGCGACTCTCTTTCTTCATTACTCTTGCATAATGTTGTTGGCTTTTTTTCACTATTAGGTTTTAATTCTACAAGGAAGGACGCTACTGTGCTTTGGTCCTTGAGCAGCCTGCCAGAAAACATGTATTTTACAAGACTTGAAGGAGGAAATTGGTAGCATTTCCTCATATGGAGATTACGAAACCAAGCTTGTTATGGGAGTTGATGTAAGTGAAAGGACTCAGAAGCACATGGAGTTTTTGTTTGTGCTCTAGAAAGAGAGTTCAGGCAGTGTCAGACATTGGGGCCAGATTAATTGCTCAGTGTGCAGGGTACAGAAAACATTGTAGCATGGGGTGTCTTTATATATCAGTGTTAAGTTTACCTTATTGGCAGCCATCTCCAAATGAAGTCAGATTCAGAAAAGAGACCTTAGATTATTTAGAAATTTCCTGCTCCATTCTCCATTCCTTCTGCTTTGACAATGAAATAGTTGTTCTAGATTCAGCACAATAATGCCTTTTCGTATGCATACTTTCTGCTTCTCCCCACCCTGAAACTCCCCACGCCCCCCGTCCCCCGAGAAAAGATAAGACTTTCTCTATTATTACAAAGCAAGCAATAGTCACATATCAAAACCAAATAGCGAAATTGGTTTACAAAATGGGTTATTTGGAAAATATACTGCAATTGCTAGAGATGGGATTTAGTAGTACAAAAGAAGCACATTCAATTTGGGTTTTAAGTTTTTCATATGTTTCAGCTGCCACAAATCTGCTCTGCTGTCAGAGAGACTATTTTGATCTTTATTGATTGAGAATTTACACTGGTGTTTTAATATAAAACCTGTTGAAGGAATATCTAGAAACACACTTTTTCTTTCTGTAGAGCTGATATGTGAGAGGAACTGAAAGTTTCTGGCAGGTGAAAAGAAGTGAAAAGAGTTGAAAAGAAGTCTCCATTCAACAAAGACCAGAAAGTCAGCTTTATTCTTCTCTTATACCAACATATATTGACAGTGATTCTATTGTAGGTAACAAAGTAAAACCTCTGTAAAATACATGTAGGTGTGACCCTCCATTCAGGCTTGAATGAAACCCCAGCAAAGGCCATGCTGTGGCACAACATGTTAGAAGAGTGGTAAAAGGTGTCTTGGTGTCATCATGTAGGGCTGAACCAGATAGATTATTAGATTGGTGTGGGATTTTTTTTTTTTAACATGGCATTATTATGTCATCTCTGTTTATTTTTTACTCTACCATTTATCCTCTTAGATTTTCCCAAAGATGAAGGCAGCAATCATACAGGCCAGCTGTGGCCAAGAGATGCTCTTTCCATCTATAGAAGCAGTGAAGAGCAAGGGCTGCTCTGCACAGAGGGTAGGTAGAGAGGAGGAATGGACACACACCACTGTCAGGGTTTCTTTTAACCTGGGTCTTCATCATGGATGGATAAAAGTCAAAGCCTGGCAAGCAAGAGTTGGTCTTTGGGCTCTAGTAACAGAAGAGGAGAATTCAGAAAGAAAATTGCAGAATAGGAGCTTTGGATAAGAAAGAGAAGTGGACTCTAGAAGGGCAACTTCAGCAAATTTCCATAAGGGAAGATTAAGCTAGGTGCAGGATGCGCTGTGGTGAGTCTCTTATCTTGAGTTTATCAGCTCTGAAAATTACTCCCATACATTCCATGCTGAGTAATTTTGAACTCAAGCCAATGCCTAAATTGTGTGACAGAAGTAATTTCAGTGGGGGAGCACTATAATCACTGCTGCAACATCAGTGGAAGAAAAAGTTGGAGGAAATTTCAAAGACAAAAAAAACCCTACATATTTCACAGCTTTTAGGAAGGTAATTCCCATATTGCCATCTGGGACAGAACATCTACAAAGTGTTGCTTGAATTGCCTGGTATAGAACACCAGTTCTGTAGCTCCATTTTCTGACGGAGGAAAATTAATTGATTTCTTCTATATTCCACTGTTTGCTGAAGTGGGTTTAATAAATTAGATCCCAGAGAGAGTCTATGATGTGTTTTTAAACAAACATAGTGAAGTATAGCTTAACCTCAGTGATCATTTATGCCATGTTTATTGAGCATGACAATAGATTAGATAATTACAGCCAAGGACTTCCTCATTTCACCAGAACTGTTAGCATTAAATTTAGGTTTTATTAAAAGGCATTCTTCAGGGGAAATATGAAATCCCATTCATTAAAGTTTGAATTTTGATATAATTTTTTACTTTTTAAGACTAGCTATAGCAAGGAATCTTCATTTAAGCCTTTTGCAGTGTTCATTTTTAAAATTGTATTCAGCAGTGTATGTGGGAGCAGAGGTGGTAATGAATAAAAGGTGTGGGGTAATGTTGGGAGGGGATGGTGAGCAGAAGTCACATGAGCAGTAAAATAAGAAGAAACCTAATAATACCTAGCAACCTAATGGAAAAAAATTGTGCATGGCAACAGAAATGAAGGACTTAACTGCAACGAGAACACTTGCCAGCAAAGGCAGGCAAAGAGAAATAAAATTCATAACCTTACAAGCCTCAGAAATGTGGGGCGGGAAGGAACAAGAATGAATAGTTTAGAAACCTGGAAAAGCCACACAGCTAAAACTTGTCCTGCACCAAACCAGCAAAGAGCTTTACTAATTTTCATAGCTATCAGTAAGGATGTGCATTGACTTTTTATGATCAAAGCTGGAGATGTAACAAATGTGTGGTCAAACTTGCCATTGTACTTTGACCTTCAAGAGGAAAATTGAGCTGAAATAATTCTGTTACAAAAAGACAGGGCCCATTACCTGAGTTAGAAGAAAATATGCATTCACATTCCTCATAGAACAGGACCTACCTTGTCTTACCAAGGACTCCAGGTTTCTGAGAGTGTAGACAAAATTCAGCTAGTAAACAGCAGCAATGCACTATCAGAAAGTGGAGATTTAGATTAGCTGGTAGCAGAGGAGCACGAGCAAATTCATCCTGCCAATTAGATGCGCCTATGGGACGGTTTAGCTGGGGGTTTAACTCGCTGACATCATCATGTTTTTGGAAACAGAGCAAGGTGCTGACCTCACAGCACAAGAAGGGACATTTGCCCTCAGTCCCATTTTGAGCAATGATATTGAAAACCTCTTTGAAATGAGTTCTTTGATATCATCACTCATGGCAATAGTTACATGCAGATTAATTTTCAGCTATGCTAATCTTGGCCGCAAATGCTATGTAATCTCAAACCTTTTCAAAATTCTACTCATTGCAGCAAAGGTAGGAGAGGTTAGCATAAGAGAATTGAAAATAAAATATCACAAAATGAAAAAGTAATTTATACTGCTCTGGGACTTTAGACTGAGAAGCTTTAATCATAATTATAGTCATATGGCTATTGCACCATGGGACTGTGGGGCAGAGCCAAGATTGTTTCAGTGGCCTAATTATATGCATGGGGAGAGTCTCCATTATTTGGGATAACTGCAACACTGATGATGTACCAGAAATTTAATTATCATGTGTTATTTTGGACATCTTCACTCTCTTTGGAAATCCTTTTTCAATTTTTTTTTTTTAAATTTAGCTGTGGCAACAGCTTTTTAAGTAGAAAATAATCTTGAAATATACCTCAGAAACCACAGTTATTTCTTCATTTCCCCAGGAAAGTTGAAACTTCAATATCCTGAACATTTTGAATGACACTTTCAAATGCAGGACTGAGGAAGATGTTAGACCTGGGGCATACATAAGAGATTAGTAGTTTATAAAACTAAGTTGCAGTTTAGTTAGCAATATATAAAATTGAAACTCCACTCCCCTCTAGCTGCTGGAAAGGAAAAGGAGCTTGCTACTTTTTTCCCAATTTCAGGAGACTTCTTTAATTTAAAAAAAAAGCTTTAATTTTTTTTTATGGTCTGCCCCAACTTTGAAGTTATCTTTGTTTACAGCCTCACTGCTGTCTTGCACTTATAACCTACTCATCTGACCTCAGTCGCAGGTCCCTCCTTTGCCATTATTTTATATGGACTTTGAATGAGTAACATGGTTGCCACTACTCTCTCTGTCTTGTCTGGTTTATTGCAGCTGGGTCCCTGCTCATTAAGTGCTGTCTGAGCTGTTTGTACACACCACCCACTTGCTGAAAACAGAGTCCAGGAAGCATTTTCTGACCCACTTCTGCTATCTCTGCTCTCTGCAGAGCAGCAGCACTGTGTGTAGGTAACCCCTGCTCCTTGGTGGCCCTTTTTATTTTTCACTCCTTTTATATGGCTTTGCGGGAGCCTTGGGAAGAAATAATGCTTTGAGAAAAACAATGGTAGTAATTTAAATGTAATAGTCTTTGCTGGTTTCCTTATTTCAGACTCAAAGGAAGTGTAGGATTAGGGTCATGATTTTCATTTAATGTATTATTAAGTTTTATGCGAAAAGATGAGGTAAATTATTTTTTGTGAAAGATCTTTCATTTCACAGGTGTGGGAAGTTATTCTTCTGGATTCCAAGTAAACACTTATTTCATTTTTAGTTCTTAAGAAAAGTGATACTTTTATTCTTCAATATTTCTGGACATTGACAACACAGCAAAGGGTTTTTTTGAATTCTGCTACAGCATATTGGAGAATTGTGAAAGAATTACACATCCTTATGGGCTTTTCAGTTTCCATATGCCTTCTGTTTTCTGGCTTCAGCTTCTCTAGGATAGCTCATGTTCCAGAGAATGGAAAAATAATTTTTGGCCACTTTTCTCTTGTAAAAGCAAAATAATCTGATCTTTCTGATAGGTGGGTTGGGAGTTCCAAAAATATTCTTTGTTGGTTTTGATAATCGTAGTCTTAACACATTTCATAAGATTCACTGGATGTTCATTCCTCAGCACTATGTTTATTCCCTAATTCACCAAAGGCTTTTTCATATCCTAGGTATGAATTATCTGTATTTACTGCCTCATCATTACTGAACAGGTTGCCTTCCAACCAGTGACAGAATCGTGTCCCTATGACATTGTTTCCTTATGGATTGGACGGTTCATGGGCATAAACAGTTTTCTTTTCCTAGCATTTGCTAAAGGCAATGGTCCTCAACCTAGGGCCTCTTGCCATAAGAGTGAAAAATTCAACTATGATGTTATTGTATTTCTCCAACTACTCAAGATGCACCAGGAAAATACACCCACTTCAGTTTATCTGTCATAGGGACTACCTTTCCTGGATAATATTTGGCCAATGGCCTCTACATTATGTTTTCCAGTGGTTTGTGATGGTTTTGTACCCTTGAAATAGCTAAGACTGAAAGACAGAACTGTTCCATAATGGAAAGCCAGCAACAAGCACCTCTTTTTTAATCCAAATTTATTCTTCTCCTTTTTTCAGGACCTTCATGACAGAGCTGATTTCATAAAGTCTCTTTCAGATGCATTATTCTCTTGCTCCAGCTGCTTCACATCTTGGTGAAGAAGGTTGTTCAGATTTGCTTATTATTGAAAAAGGCATTTCTGAGTCTCAATGCTGTCATCATGTAGCACTTCAAGAGCAGAATGTGACAGAATCTGAGAGATTGCAATAAAACCTAAGATCTGTCAGATCTCTCACAGCATCCCTGGGTCTTTCATCTATTTTGATCTAGATACTCCCTTGAAGTTTTAGTTTCCCTGGGACTGTCCAAATTTCTTCATAAGCCAACAGATTCCTAATTAAGAGGATCTGAGTTTTCCTCAGCTTCAGTATGTCTATGTTTAGTCCAATATCCATCCCTGAACATTTGCTTTGCAGTGTTATGGTCTGACTTGCTGTGGCATTACCATGTAGTACGGTCTTTTCATAGGACATTTACTAAATTGAAATTTGGTCTTTGACAGGGGGAATTCTGCTCAGAGATTTTATGCAAAAATCAGCTTCTGATATAAAACTTTGGTTCTAAAAATTTTCTTTACATTTACAAAACTGCTGGTCTGTTCATCAGAGTATAAGTCCTTTTCTTTGCTGGCTTGCCACTAGTCTCATGACTTCCCCATCATCACCTGTACATCAGCACCATGAAATACATCTTTATAGTCTGATAAAATTCCTTACAGGGCCTTAATTGACTCTACTCTTTCCTCTCAATTTTGCTTTGCAGTAAAAAATGTGATAAGAAGCAATGCATAGAAGAGCTGCTACTGCTCCCAGAAATGTTTTGTTGTGAACAAGAAATTTGTGTTTGCCTGTAGGCACCATCATAGTTGCATAGTGTATCCCTAGTAGCTGCATTTCTCAAGTCAAACACTGTTTGCATCCTTGCACACAACTCCACTGGATGCTTCTGCCTGGTCGGCACACACATGCCTTACTCAGCTTTGTTTGCTTCTTAATTAGATTTTATTCCTCACTGTGAGTCTCACTAGCCCCCTGACCATATGTCTCATAAAGCACATGCTGGATTATAAAGGAACAGTCCTACTTATTTCTGTAAGAAAACCCTTTGCAGTAGGCACAGGGAGCACTCCAGCTAAATACAGAACACCATGTTTTCTTGGAGAATTCTGTAAGTAATATTCCTCTTCCCAAGTTCTTTGAAAACTGCTCCTGTCTTTTTCCTGCCTGTATCTTCAGCGACTAACAGTAAAATGACAATTTATTGCTTTTGACAGTACTAACTCTTAATCATTGATGCTAAGTGATTTCTCAATGTATCTAATTGAAAATAATTTTTTTTTTTTTTACGCCCACAGAAATTCAAGGGCTAGAAACATTGTTGATTTTCACAGACATTCTCTTATAAGACTCTTGGCTTGGGCTTTGCAGCTACATGCTTAATAAGTGAGTTAACCTGAATGAAACAGAAAGCTTCTAGCTCTCACATCAGAGTTTATCTCATAGGAATTGATATCTTTATATCCATTTTACAAGCAGGATGCGAGAAGACAGTGGCAAACAGAACAGATAACACCTATTTAGTCAACATGAAATGTGAGTTAGATTTGTATTAGCCACATTAGATTTTTGTAATACCTGCTCTGCCACAGAGTCAGGAAATGTGTCAGCTTGCTGTTCCATAGAAATACAGTGGTAAAAATTCAGGTTTTAAGAGCTGCACTGCAGTCATCTGCCCCCAGAAGACAATCACTTTTTTAGGTGTGGGTGCCTTTGTTCAAAGAACAGTGTCCATGTTTTACCAGAAATGAGGACTTCCGTCAGAATTCAACATTGGAAGTTATCTTGGCAATCAACTTTGATTTTAAAAATGTTTTTCCATGTAAATCACAGTTAGTCTGTGATGGTTTTTTCTGACATTTTCCTCATTTGTTCCCTTTTTAAAAAACCTTTGATGTTTAAACAGATTACATATGTCATCCAGAGCTTATGCCATGGACAGAAATGACAACAAGAAAGAATAGATTGGTCCCAAGGCACTGAGTCAAAACTAAAAGCCAAATTATTTAACTAAAATTACACAGATGAAAAAGTGAAAAATCAAAGTACTAAAATTAGAAATAGAATGGATAATAAAAAAAAAGAAAATATAAAATTGTATGTGAAGCCAATTATCCCATCTACTCCAAGGATACCAATGAGCATCTGGGATATCCAGCTCCACGCAGTCTCGGTAAGGCTTACTTAAATATTGCTGGAGACCCTTACATCCTCCACTTCCAGCCTCAGGTCATGGTTTCTCTGCTGGTACATATTCTTGACTGTGGCTCAAGTTCTTGCTGTGTAGCTGCCCTCATAAAAAGCAGATGCAATTTATCAACCAAGCAGCTCTACCCTGCCAGTAGGTCATGGCAGGCACAGTTGATAGACAGAACAAGAGCAGAGTCCAGTGTTTCTTCTCCTGGGCTGCCCTTAGGTGCATTTCACTCCTCGGGCAGATGTCCTTGGTGTGACCAGGAGAGTTACACATTTGCCTGGCACAGGCCTTGGAGGAGCCATATGTCTGTATGGCACCTTCCTCCCTGCTGGCTCCATGGGGACCCAGGGCAGGCTCCTCCTCCAAAGGGCTCCTGACAGAGACGCCTCTGGATTACCTCTCATGAGGAGATACTCTTTGGGCCATACCTAAACACAGTCTCCTAAGCATTTACAAGGGGTTTCTTCTTTGTACAAGCCCTCACCAGCATGTTCTTTCCACACAGGCACAAAGCCTCTAAAAAGCCCCAGCTTGCCCAGTGCTGTGCCAACAACTCTGACATCAGTGCTGACTGCTGTGTTTGTCTGGAATGCCATCATCATCAAAAGATGGGTTGTGAGATGTCAGTCCATGGTTGTAAAAGATTTGTCTTTACTGAAATGGGACAGAAACTGGAAGAGACAGAGTAACAACTACCAAAAAAGTTTCATGCAGTTTCTCTTTGCCTACTCTCTCAGATATCCTCAATAGCTGGTCATAACAATAAAGGATAGAAATAAAGTAATAGATACTTTATTTATGAAAGTCTAAAAATAATCAAACCCCTTAGATAACTATATAAGCAGAAAAACAAAATTCATGTTTCTCTCTCTGTCTTAACTCCTGAGGACTTCTCAGAGACCCTTAACCAGAAGGACTCTTTGTGTTGGTTCAGTAATACGTTTACCACTAAAATCAGAGGGCAACAGAAAAGGCTGGTAAAGAGCTTTAATTTGATTTATGACAAAACTGATGGAAGTAATCCAAGAATGCCTAATTTTCTTTTTTACTTTTCCATTCTGGTGGTTTGGGGACTTCTTCCCTTATGCACCCTTCCCTGGCAGGTTCATTGTTTGTGTCTTTTACGGGGCTGAAATCTGCTTCCTTTTAGGTGTGCTTTCCTCTGCTCATTTCCCTCCCACCTTTCATTTCCTTTTTATTTTTTCTCCCTTACTGTTTCTGTGCTTCTTCCCACCTCATGCATGTACACATGCACACATGACCAGATACTCAGAGTCTTTTTGATATTTCCTTTTCTTCCCTCTCATCCCTTGTTTTTCCTATGAGACAGCCAAGCCAAAAATGCCACAAGAACAGCTTGTGCTCATGATATGTTAATACTACAAAAGCAGTCACAGTCACTGTATTTTCAAGAGAGGCACAGATGATAAGTCTTTTTCCATTGACCACAGAGGTTTCTGCTTCCTAAAATTCAAAAAGCTGTCCTACTTCCTCCTCTGTCGCTTAAAGTAGCACAGCTGCTCCCTTGCTGGATGAAGACAAGTCTCAGAAGGGCTACAATTGCAGATGCATATGTCCATGGCAAAAGTTCAGGTTAAAAAGGAGTGACCCAACAAATGTTCACCTAAGTGTCTCATAAATATGAACAACACAGCACCTGTCTGTCACAAAATGTTTGTAATCTGAATTAATCTGAGTAGATGACCAGGCACACAATGTATGCAGAAAGAAATGGACAGTCAAAGAGAGCAGTGAGAATTATTTGTCATCATGATGGGAGCCAGGCTTGACACATCTGCACTGTAAACAGTTTCAGAGAGCCAGATGCTCAATTCCTTGACAGGATGAATTCTTCCATGATAGTTCTTATGTTTACAGAACACATTAAAACATTAACAAAGAAAAGAAAAAAAAAGTCTGTTGAGCTCATTCTCTGGGAGGTTAAATTCCTCCTCTACCTCCTTTCTAGCTGAAAGACCTGCAGACCTTGTGCCACTGAGCTAAGCAACTTTTAATTGAGTGCATGTATGTCTTTAAGATTTCATCCTGAAATCTGCTTCTCTTTGATGTAGGAGAGGTATTTGATGATGTTCTTCTTTTTTGGAATTCACATTTTAAGAAAAATTTATGAATCTGCTGTCCACATCCAATTTCAGGGACCATATTCCAGTTCTAACATGCAGGTGAACAGATATTCATGTCTGACACCTCTTTTTACAGCACAAGTTTTGTAGTTTACTTTACCTTTCCAACAGATCTAGCTGTTCAATCCTCCAAAGAAACATGCAATGATACAACCTCATGGTCTGGCACAGATTCCTGAAAGGGGCCTGCCATTAAAACATGTAAAAGTGAAGTCAGAATCATACACCTGGTAACAATTTATGTTGTAATGGACCACTGGTGGCCATCGAGTCCATACCCCACTCAAAGCATGCCTGTAACTTTAAAGTTACACCCTAAAAGCTGATTTACAAGGAATAGTACAGGAAGCTGCAACACAGAGACAGAGATAGAAACGTATCACTGCTGCTGGATGCAGAAGGAAGTTAAGCTACAATCGATAGCAGAAAAAGGGAAGAGAAGGAGTCAAAAGAGTGCAGACATAGCAGCATGCTTATTTTCCTACAAGCCAGACATTTGTCCTCTCCAGCACCAGAAATGAAGCTTCCTGAATACACTCCTGTTGTTGACACTTTTCTAATTTTGCCAGAAAGCACTAACAGGCTGTAGTATCAGGTAGAAGAGGAAGGAGGGAGAAAGGGAAGTACTGAAAACAGAATTATTCCCTGAACTGCCATCTCAGTATGTGAGGACTATAACCACGATAACTGCTGCATGCATTGGAGCTTTATCTACCACTTGCATGTCAGTTGCTAACGGCTATTTGAGGCATTTGCAGTTGTCCAATTTTCTGCCATCATTCTGATGGCAGATGATGAAAGAGGATGCAACACTGGAAGCCAGGGTAGAAAGGGGTGGGAGCATGAGGATTGGTGAAGTCACACTGAACTGGTCTTGGTAGCTGGACATAAACAGTTCTATATTCCAGGAATATCTGGACCCTGTAGCCAGGTACACTGGTCATTGGATATAAGTTCCCACTGATCAGGCAACTTCTGAGTCATGCCTGCACTTATTTTTGGGCAATGAATCCTGTTGGATTTGAGCAAAACTTTTAATTCTGTAATCTCCCCCCTAGAAGTTAAACCAGGCCAGGATGTTGGCAGTGACGCTCACGAGAACTTGTCTCTGCTCTTTCCCAAGCCCAAAATTTGCAGGTGGAAGAAGAGAGAAGATCTACCCATTATGGCACAACCCTCATGTCCTCCTGCCTACCTTTAGAGCAGCACTGAGGAAAGAGGGAAGGGGGGCATCTCTCTCTGGCAGCAGCACTGATTGACTTCTCTTCTCCAGGAGGTAGGAACTTGCAGAAGGCAGTCATGCTGGGATGTCACTTCCCACTCTCTGAAGGCTAAAGTTTCTCTGTCACATCAAGACTGGCTCCAGCAGGAGCCAAAATAACATTGCATGTAGTGAAATAATGGATACTCTGCGTAAGGTGGGAGTGCTGCTGTGCCAGGTCAGCTCTAATCAGACCATTCTGCTACTGGCTTTGCAATGAATCATTCGGTTACTGGAAAGGCAGAAATTAAAAGGTGCTTTTTGCATCTTTTTCTAAAAACTGCCCACGTAAGAAACAGCACAATATAAGGGGGGGAAGGAGACCAAGCTGTGGGAAGGAGGAGTGTGAAGCAGGCACCAGGATATCCCTCTGTGCACACGGCTGAAAAAATTTAGTCACTGTGGGAAAAACTTTGAAAATACTTGTTTTTAAAGTCATTTTTGCTCAATTAGAGCATGGTCCTCGTATTATTACCCAGCATGCAGCACATTAAAAAAAAAAAAAAAAAGGCTTGTACTTTCAAAGTATTTCTTCAGGGGAGATCAAAATGCTCCATGAAGAAATGGGAGCAGATAAAAGAGCATAGCAAAGCTTCTGAACCTACATTTTCAGTTATGTTTTTTGTCAGCAAATAATTTGCTTAAACTCCAGACTGTCACAAACAGAGGACAAATAAATGATTTATGTTGTACATAAAACTGCAAAAGCATCATTCAAGTTCACTGTTTTCTAGTAATGTAAATACATAAATTTCACAGATGGCTTCTGTCTAAAGAATCTGTGGCATCCTTTAGTACTCTCTGTGCTCTGCAAGGGAAGAATAGTGGATACTAGTTATGAAGAACAATAACACCATAAAAATGGGAAATGATGCAAGGGCAATGAAGGAAATAGAATATGTTTTCACAGTAAGCTCAGGCTGTCGTAACGCCACAGTTTGGGTTACAGAGATGTGCATTTCAAGTAAGAATAAAAAAATTCTTTGTAATAATGTGCATGAACTTAATCACAAAATTTTGAGAGAAAAAATTATCAGACATTGGAACTTTTCAAATTTCAAAGAGAAAGACTTCATAAGGTATTTCTTAACCCTAATTTTTGTCATGGTTGGCTTTGTTTTTTGTGACCTAGCTACCAAAAATTTGTATTCTTGGGCATCTCCTGCCATTACATCCCAGATGAGGGTGGCTTGTAGTTCTTATTAAAAAAAGAAGTTTTTATTTTTAATCACAAGCTGACTAATATTTTCCAACAAAAATTATCTCTTTCTTCAGTTCCCTCAGCTACTTTCTTTTGCAATGTTTCAAGGAACAAATGCCTGCAGGCTGAGCTGTAAGCTACACACTGCTCATCCCCAAATGTTGGGCTTTACCTCTTCCTCTTTCTCTCTAATAGTTTCTATTTCAGTCCTGGCTAAGTGGAATGAAAAAGGAACTTCAAACTCTAGCCCAAAGGCCAGCACTGCCCGTTTTAGCCATCTGTGAAACATCTCCTATTTTAAGTACATGTGTTGGCCTTATCACTTCAGTGCCATAACCTTATTGAAGATTTTCAGCTCTGCTTTATCTGCAGGGATATACTGAGCTGCTATCCACCTGGGAACTCAGAGGAGGGCTTAAAAATTGTGACTTGTTCAGTTTCAGGATGGAGATTTGACTCGGGAACTGAAAATTCTGACAGCCTGCAGCATGGCAGGAGGGCAGCGGGTGCCCTTGTGTCACCCAGTGAGATGGGGTTGATCTCCACATGACACTTAAACTCTTTGTATGAGACTGTTGTCAGGAGAGAAGGGACACCCTGGCAACTCAGCTCCAAAGGTTCCCAGCTGAACCTGAAAATGGCTGTAACTTCCAGCAGCAATTACACCCCAGTACAGGGACATAGCACGTCTACACAGAGCAGAAAGGGAAGTCTGAGTACTGTCTCTGTTCTGTGCTTGGCCCCTGACTGTTTCTGGAACCTAAAACAATCTGTCCTCATAAAATATGAGAGTTAGTAAGCCACCAGCTGCATGACAAAAAGGAGGCAACATTAGCCCTTTCTGCTTGTTATGTCCTTTCTAAAGTGTGAATGCTTGACTTATAGTGTTTTTCATGGTGCTTTGATGCCTGCATATCTATGTCTATGTAAAAATGTTTGTTTGGCAACGGGGAAGAAAAAAAAGTTATTTTCTGAGGTTTTGGCAAAGTCGTGCAAAAGTTTTTTCCTGACCAAAACCAGCAATCTTGAGTACAAGATAAAATCAGTTCAGAAGAGGGAAAACCAAAGAATTAGATAGCTGATATCCAGTTTCCTGTTTTCCTCCACCATCACAGAACAAATAAGAGGTGGATTTTAGAAAGACAGGAAACAATGCAAGGCAGTTTGGCAGGTCAAGAATTAAAGGTCTTAACCATGTGTTTGGACGTACTAGAAGACACCTTTCTGATGTAGTAATGGTGTTTTGTGTGTAATATAACCATGGTTATATACACACATGCTGTGTGCACAGATATAACAGCATGAAATTCTAACACCAAGTGCATAAATAACTGTGCATGATTGCACTGAAGAAGGAGAAAGTAAAGGTCAGATAAAGTGGATAACTACTGTCTATCTATGTACATGCTGAGAAGATTTCCTGCCACATACCATAGTGTTTTACCTTCCACTTACTAGGAAGCTTGTTGTGGTTTCATTTCCTGATCCTATTCCTATGTACCCAGATGTTAACCTCACTCATGTGCTTTCAATGTGGCTGGAAACAGCCATGGAAATGAAAGCAAATCAAAGTGAAAAGGAGGTGGAGCTGACACTATGACAGATCTCACAGAATATTACAAACATGCTCAAGGCATACCAATGTCCACAGAGTCACATCCACTGCAGCATCCAGTGCTCTGAATTCAGCCCCATGTCTGTAAGAACCATTACACATTCTGCCATACCAGCACAGCTTTTCAGTGTTGGAGTCACTGTGATTGTAAGAAATTTACATATTTTAACTTCACTTTTTTGGCTTTAGAATGTTAGAAATTTTTTCTTTTGAAATATTTGATTTTGAAAGTCACTGCAAAAAAATTAATATATCAAAACAGAAGGAAAACTCATGCCTTTTTCTTTTTAATGTTGTAAACCGGAGAGTAACTATGAAAAGTAGGGCTCAGAGCTTATCCTTCACTAGTCTTTGGATTACTCCTGATTCCCATATAGTGGAGAAATCATCAGCTGAAGCGACTAGTCCTTTTACTGAGCACAGGGTAAGAAGTGATGCTGGAGTACAGCAACCATCAGTTAACCTGGCCCTTACCTTCAAAGGCAAGTGAAAACTACCCCACTGACCTTTATAACACAAAGACATCCAAGAAGAAAAAGTTGCATGCATTCAGCTCAATAGAGAGGAGACAAAACAGGGATGCTGTGTTTCCACAAACAGAGACACGCTGTTAGCATTCAAAGAAGGCTGCTGGACTTTGTAAAAGCCTGGGCTTCCTCGCCAAGCTGAACGTGTTATCCATCTTCCATAAAAGTATATAAACCTGTTTCAGCCAGTCTTCCTTTCTGAGAGTTTTCCAGATTCCAGTGTCTCAGTGTAAATTATTTTGCACTAAGAAAGTTAAGGTTTGCTTCAGTTATTTTGCATTGTTTTGCTTAAATAGTCTTACATTAGACTGACCCAAATCTTTCATTCCTTAGCAGGACAGGGAAAATTGGCTGAGGAGAAAAAGGAGAGATAACCCAGTTCATGAACCACTGAATTCACTTGTGAAGAAAACATGATTTGCTTCATAAGACTTCATTCTGGTCAAAGACAAAGGCACAGTAATCAAATCACTTTTGGAGTGTCCTCTGTGAGTACAAGACTAAACCCAATGGTTATTCTGAGCTAAATTTTGGTATGAAAATATGACGCAGGAAAGTTTAGCTTCAGCTGTGCATTTAGAAAGCATGGAGTGAACAATGATTTGAATATGATATTTCTCTAAAATAATGAAAACTTTTAATATTAACACTGAAATTTATGGCTTCTTAATTTCCATATTATTTTTTTTATTTTTAATTTAAAAGTAGATTCAATAATGCACAACCTACTTCTGCAGAGCAGTTTTGGGGTAGAGAGAGGTTAGGGTTAAAAACCAAGTCAGCAAAAAGTTTTCATGGTCTCAGTGATAGAACACAAGATACATCTAAACACAGTCCAAGACGATCTGCCATTCAGACAGAAACTCTCGAGTGTATTTTAACCACCTGTGTAACCATGACAACACCAAATGTAGCAGAATCTACCCCAGACCTTGGGTGAATGCCAAAGTGGTGCTCAACCCATGCTTAATTTTATCCTGCTGCTTCCTGATTCTAAACCACATTACACCTGTCTTGGCTGTGGGCAGATTTTTGACTGCCACATGGCACCCATTCCTTAGGATGTACATCTAGTCCCTGAAGGGGAAGGAAGACATGCAGATGCTGCCAAGCTGCCTGCACGTGTGCAGGGAGGCCTTGCTCCGCAGGGCGCTCAGCGGGATCGCCACCGCTCCCGTCTGGAAGGAATAAGTGAGGGTGCTTCGCAGGCAGTCAGCAACCACACAGATTCCTTCCAGAGCTACAGGTGGCATGTGCAACCTTGTCACATTCTCCTTTTTCTAACAGTTGTGTCTTGGATCAGTGAGGCCACCTGCTTGAAGGGCTAAAGAAATAGTGAGCAATATTTGTGGAGTTGAAAGAATATTTTTGTGAGAGAGTCTTGGCAGCTTGTCTGGGTACAGAAAACAGAAAATTTTCTCTCTGAGTAACAAATCATCAGATGACCTGTTACTACCTACTAAGGTGTAACCACCAAGACGCATTTTTTTCAGAAACACTCGTCATGTGTAGGAGGCTGGCAGAAATGCTTCAAGAATATCTTTTCTAATACCATTGAAAACAATTTGTCGTCTGGCAGCAAGTGTAAAGTAACCCTGTTAGATTTCTGATTACTAACTGAGACTGGTCCTTGGAGTCTCCTTTGGGGTCAGAGCTGAAAGTTAGTTCCCCTGGGTACCAGAGAATGATGTAATACCCACCAGAGCTGCCAAGAGGTGTTTTCAAGAAGAAATATCTAACACTTTTTCTTCAAATCCACCCTTGTCCACAGTCTAACAAATACTCATGTGTCTATTGGCCCAGTGAGAGTTGTTGCCTGTGGTTTGTGGAGAATTTGTGTAACAAATATTAAAGTATGGGATATACTTGAAGTGAAAAAAAAAAAAAAAAAAAAAAGTCTTTCAAAGACTATTAAGACAGTTTCTGGAGAAAAGGGACCATGAAAATTGTATTATTTAGCTGTGCACCAAGCCTTGAAATGTCAAGAGAACTCATTCAGACATATAAAAAGCACATGACTGATATGTTAGTCTGTTTGAATAGCAAAGCAACAGAGCATTAAAAGCCAGTATTTGTGCCTTTTCCTGAGGTTCAGGAGGAACCCAACACTGCCTTTTTATTATGCTGACTTTATTCCATCTGAATATAGAGTACACTTTTTGCAGGTTTGGAAGAATATTTTTTTTGCTGTCTCAAATGCAATGTGTCCTGGGAATTCTGTGTAAGCCTGCACTGAAAAAGATTCAGAAGAAAAATAATGCCTTACTTTTCTTTCTGCCTTCCTGCGAGTGACCACCTCTGTATTCCTAGGATAACACAAGTGTATCTTTTAAGAGTCAAATGGTGATTGATAAAAACTTTATAAAAACTCCATAACCATTTCTCTGCCAGCAGCAACACATCCATATATAGCAGTGATGTGGGCAGTGTTTTCAAATCACATGAGGACCTGGGAATGGGAAGTAATGTTTAGTCAAAGAGCAAACAATTTTATACAGTAGCAATAGAAAATTGGATTAAACTTTTTCCAAAGGTAATCAAATTCAGGAGAAGTATCCTTGAAGAATTTAGGAGCTGCTAAGACTGTGGTGGGAATTAGATTTGTTCTTCTACCTTTTGTTCCGTGGATTATGCAAAAGGTAACAGAGCTTGCTTTATAATTTTGAGCTTCTGTACTAAAAATGAAAATGATTGCCATCTCCTTTCTAGGCTGTTTTGCTAAATACTGCAGAGAAAAGCTTCATGATTAAATTTACTGAACTTGTCAGGCTGTATCAGAAATACAAAGAAGACTAGCTATAAAAATCTTCATTAAAGATAGGGAAGAGAAAGTACTGCCTGCAACACTGCCTTGGTGTTTATTGCTCGACATAGAAAAATGGTTGTACTTAAAAACCACATCAACCCAGAAAATCAGAAGGCACTTCTTGTTTCCTGTTCACGAGACTCAATGGAAAGAAGAGTCTAAATCCATGCCTGAAAATGGAAGAACTATGACATGAACGCCTTGAAGAGACCATTCCTGCTGATATGAAAGATTTTCCACTCTTTGTGCCTAATCAACCCAACAAAAATGCTTGACATCATGTTCCAGAGAATAATGATTAATCTGGTGTTTACTGAATTCAAAACATTTGAGATTTTCACTGAGCATGTCAAGTTATCCCAGCACTGACTTGGCAATAAAGGATAAGGATTTAGTCAGTTTTATTCAGAAATATAGCCTAATATCTGCAAAGTTGTGTGTTTTAACATTGATTACATAGCACCATTCAAATGCAAAATGTACTTATTACAAACATTCTTTGGTAAATATCATTAAATAACTGCAAGCATCAAAGGACAAAATGAGATGTCTCATTTCAAAACTTTTATCAACTGTGGTATTGCCTTCAAAAGTATGGTTTTAGGGAAACTATTAGGAAATTACTCTGCAAAAGCTAATCTGCCCCTACTGAAAAAGAAGCAGCATGTCTATTTCGTGGGTTTTGATACATGTTTTGGGTTTATAGAAGCTTCTCTTTTTATTAGTCCAGGAGAGAAACAAAAACTGTCACAGTATTGTGTTTAGTCCAACACTGCAGCTGAAAAAAAATACTGATAACAAGCACAGAATTTCTCATTTAGATTTCCAAAATTTATAGTATTACAAGATTTTCATGTGGGGTTTTTTTGTCTTTTCAGCCTGTCATTCTTTGGTAACAAGTGTCGACACTAAGAACTATGGATTCCTATGAGGTCTTCAAGGAACTGAGGTTACAATACAGCAATCTTTAGGTAGAGAAGAGTCTTCGGAGTTTCTTCAGTTTACCAGCTTCTAAGGCTGATCTGATCTCCCTGTTTTATTATTCTGTGTTGTTGGTTGGTTAAATTAATTTAATTATGTGTTAATATTTATGTGTCTGACTGTTCAATGTTAGAGGGCAGGAGTTGTTACCTTCGGCAGAAAGCTTCATGTTAAACTTGTGAATTTGGACAGCTGTCAAACTTTGTGGCTCTGCACACATTTCTCCCTAAATCCCGTGTTTCTCCCGATACCCTGACCTCAAAGGTGCACTATGTGTTTTTTGTATTTCACTGTAGACATGACACAGAATTCTGTTGGATGGATACCTCAATAGATTCGTGGTATACAACTGGTTTCTTGGATGTCCCAGCAGGTCTGTTGGGGTTCTTGACACCAGCGAGAAGCAGCTGATGGAAACTCTGATCTAGGGGAAAATAATGTAGTTGAGAGCATTTGGAAGCTTGGTTGCAACAATAACAGACCAGGCAGGAACTGAATGTTTTTGTTGTGGAGCACATGCCAATTGATGTGGCAGTGAATGACGGAAGTTGTAGAATGGAGACTGAAAAATCTGTTTGTTCTAGACACAGAGTAGAAGGTCAAATCTAATCTTGTTTGATCACTGGTGATTCACAATCCTGCTAAGCAAGATAGTGTTCAGAAATAGGCAATGGAACATTTTGCCTGCCCTGTCAGCCATTGGGATCCAGAACATATGGACATCTTGAAAAATGGAGTTGGCGCTGACGTCTAGCCCCTGTGAAATGAGTTGTGCTCCTATTCAATGTACGTTGTTGTTACCAACCTTTGCAACAAACAGGAGAAGCCTTTCTGCTACTGAGAGGCAGAGCACTCTACATCAGGACAGGGTTCCCTGTGAGGGAGCTGCTCCTTCTATCTCCATCAGTTCTAGGGAATAAACAAGCCACCAGTAATGTATCACTTTTTATAACCAAAATATTCAGAAAAAACACATTAAAAGGTGACAATTTTTTTTAACGTATCACATTGATATCAGAAAAGGCAGAACAGAAGAGGTGTCAAGAGAAGCACTAAATGTGAGTAAGAATCAAATGCTGATATTCAAAGGGCACTTAAAATGTTATGAGTGATGCATGGACATAACACAGAAAAACCTGAAGGGACAGCAGGGAATGATTATAAAAGCAATGACAAAAGTTTTAAAAATCTATGAGTAAAATCAACAGAGAAGGGAAAGGCTTGAGAATTCACATGACTGTTGTTGACCAAAGTAAATGAACCTTCCTCCAGCTTGGAGGGGGAAATGAAGGCTTCTGGAAAGTGCTCTCAATTGATATTTTTGAAACAGCCATGTATTTAATAAAATAGCACTTCTAATGGAGCACAAACTTTCTTTGGTTCTCAACTATAAACGTCATGCCAGAAAATAGTCCCTAAATCTGCTGTGTATGTGCTGAACTAGGAGAGTCCTGAATCACACCAGTTGTTTTTCTGCTCTTCTCTTACTCCCATGCTTTTCTAAAGTATTTTGATAAAAATTGACAGACTATAAATGTTACCTGCTGACTTTTCAACAGGCCAAAAGAATTGACTGAGTGCTAACCCTATCCTAAATTGTGCTTAATAAAATCAAATTTGAATTTTTCTGCTTTTGCTTTCGTAGATTTCATTAATAAAATTCTAAGACAGTAAAAAACAAAATGCAGTCTGAAAGTCAAATGAATATAATTATGAATGATAATGACAGATCATTCAACTATAGAACTGCATCAGAATTTTTTATAAACTTAGATAAACAAACAAATCCATTTGCAAATTTATCTAATAGCTTTCTGTAATAGGATCCCTGTTTACCCTTGCACTTACCAAACATTTTATCATACTGTGTGCATGTTATTAAGTCCCAAGATGCTCTTTAGTGAGATTGATTTGCTAAATTGAGTCAATTTTGCTTAGGTCAAATGGAAGTGCTCTGCACCATCTAAGACAGAGTTTTCATCATACAGAAGATGGTAGCATCATGCACCATTCTGCACTAATTATGTGCAATCCAAGGTTGCATCAAACTGCAATTGCAGCTCCACACTGCTGTGATGTGGGGCTTGAAAATCCTTAATGGAAAAATTCACTCATCGAACAAATGAATAGCCATTATGTAAATATGAAATAACAGTACTAATAGTCAATACTCAGCTCTTCTCAGAAGGAGTGCAAGTTAAATATAAAAAACATTTAGCTGAAAAGCAAAAAAACTCATGTACTGCATGACAAAACATTTCCAAGCTGCTCATCAGCTCTGGTTCTTTAGCTGATGGTAAGCATATGGAGGAAACTAAACTTCAAGATAAATGAAGCCTGAAGATTGAAAAGCTATGAGGGATTATGTGTATTTAAATAAAAATATTTCCAAAAGCCTGAAGTGTAACTTGGATGACATTTCCTGTCATTGTGGTGAATTTCTAAGTAAAAAGCCTTTCTCGAAAATTCTCTTACCCAAACTGCTCTGCCTGAAGTTCTCCTATTTTTAGGGTATCCTGGTGAGTGCTCCAGCCATGCTACACACCACCATGGATGTTCCTAGTCACTCAGTGAGGTCTTAGGATCCTTCTTTCTCTAATTGTACCCAGGGCTTTTCTGTACTTGTAAAGGCAAGGTCCTTACAAGATTCCTATACAAAGAATGGAGAAGCTGTGGACAGAAAATAGGATCCCACAGCTCTCCTAGAGATGAGTATTGTCTTGGTCTCCATGTGTGGTGTTGGCACCTAAACTGGAAGCCCCCCAAAAATTTTAAGGATTTCCTTATCAAGGGAACTGGACAATTCACTGTCAAATTGAACAGCCCTGGAAAATCCAGAGAAAACAGTTGAGAGAAAGACAGACAACATGCACAAGAGCCTCTTCAGTCGACTGAATGCAAATATACTGCAGATTTTGGCCCTAAGCTTAGCAAAACTCCTTCCATGAGGGCTGTGACTCCTCAAGTTGGAGGAAAAGGCTGACTTCCTTGGCATGTCTCTTCATGGAAAATCCCAAAATACACAGATGCTCCCACAGAGCTTTAGGACTGTTCCTGCTTTCCCTTTTCTGTCCTGACAAAAAGATGTGAGTGAAGAAGCGCTTCATGTTCTTGCAGACATAGCTGCCAGTTGCAACTGGCATTGGAGACAGTTGTGGGAATCTCCGATTCCAGAGAAGCAGAGTGGGTTTGGGAGTGGCTAGGTAGAGACACCACATCAGCCATCATGACCTTCCCTGAGTGCCAGCAGAGACAGTAAGATGAGTTACATCCCTCTTTTTCCTCTTTTAGACAAGTGTTACTGTTTTTAATCATTGCAATCTCACAGGCTGCAATAGTCTCCTAAGACTTCCACAGGTTCCTTAAGCCAGAAAAACAACGCACAAAATAATGATGAAATCTGTGAGGGTGTCCAGTGGGTCCCAGGACTGGGGCATTTTACAGCATGGATGCAGCTGGGTTACTGAAGTACAGCATAGCCCAATCTACATCCCACTTGTCCTGGAGATGCAGAAACACTGTCTGGAGCAATTACATTTGTCAGGATGAAGGTAGCCTTGCACTAGACAGGTGAAATCTCTATTTTCCTGGTTTTTTTTTTTTTTCTGTATTCATCTATGTGTATACCACAATTGTGTCTTTTTAAACTACAGTACCCATAAAGTATAACTCCATTGCAGTCAACTGGTACATAATATTTTAAAGAAGGTGTGAGAAGACAATCAGGACTGGTGGTGATTTAACTTCAGCCAGCAACTCAGCCCCCCAGAGCTACTTGCTCACTCCCTCACCAGCAGGATGGCAGAGAGACATGGAAGAGTTACAGTCAATAAATTCATGTGTTGAGATAAAGACAGTTGAACAGGTTAAGCAAAAGCTGTGCACAAGTAAAGTAAAACAAGGAGTTAATTCATTACTTCCCATCAGCAGGCAGGTGCTCAGCCATCTCCAGGAAGACAGGGCTCCTTCATATGTAATGGCTACTTAGGACAACAAACACCATTATTCCTATCATCCCCACCATCCTCCTTCTTCCCCCAGTTTTATATGCTGACCATGACCCCATATGGTCTGCAACATCCCTTTGGTCACTTAGGGTCAGGTGTACCAGCTGTTTCCTCTCACAACTTGTGCACTGCAAGCCTCCTCACTGGTGGGGTGAGGAGAGAGGCACAAAAAGCCTTAACCTTTTGTAAGGGATGCTCAGCAGTCACAAAAATATCTGTCGTATCCACACTGTTTCTGACACAAATCCAAAATATAAATGCACACTAGCTACTTTGAAGAAAATTAACTCTGTCCCAACTAAAATCAGTAAAAGTCCAAAGTCTGCATTATTCGTTACTCTTGCTCTTGACTTATTGTTTAATCCTTCAATATGAAGTTTTAAATACATGAGGAACTTCACAAGACAAACTAATGAATTATTATTTTAATATACATTAACCAAAATTCCACTGATTGTTCTGAAGCACAGAAAAGAAAATTATATAAAAAATCATCTTTTACTGGAACACAAACACCTCTAACCAGCTGAATTTCTTAAAGCACCTTTGCTTTTAATTTGATTTTGTGCAGTTTGCCTGTCTGCATTTCAGGCATCACTGGGCCACAGTTAGCAAATCGAAAATTAATCTCCCTTCTCTAATAGTCAGACTTCTTCCTCAGCTGAGTGGTTTGGAAGGGATGGAACATGCACCAACTTAAAAATACTATAAAAATTACTTCAGTCATGAGGATGCATCAACTTCACAGTGCCTGTAGCTCTATCTTGAGTCAAGTACAACCCGAGCAGCTCATTATATTCAAAATCTAGACAAATGTGCAGGCACAAACCTCAGCTTTCTAATCACAGCCCTACTAAAGAATTCATGTTAGCAACAGAGCATTTTAAGAGGTTCTACACAAATTTTGATAGTTGAGATAAAAACTGAACTCTCTATTTCTTTGTTTTTTTCCTTCCATAATCCAATCATCACTACCTTTATATAAAAAGGTAGTGATGAAAGAACTTATCTAGAGCTGAAAGTACTTATCTACCGCTTCATTCTTGCCTATATTGGGGTTTTATTTCTTTTCTTCTCTCATGAGCACTTCTGCTATTACAGTAGAGGTATTCACAACCCAAAAGCCCCCTAGAAATCTCTAATAAGTTTCATGAATGCTGGGGAATTTTTCTCCTCTGTGAAGGCCCTCTTATTTGAATACTGCTAAATCATCTAAACTGAAAATTATTTATAAATTAGTTTTGCAGAACAAAGTCTTTGCCTTTAGAAAAGTCTGAATTGCAGTAGATTACAATTTTTTATTATAGAATATCATCCAATGTGTTTATAAAGTCTTTATTTTAAATCTTTATTCAAATTATGTCAATTGAACATAATATTATACTGCAAGTATTGGGCAAACTTCATTTCAGGAAGCACATAAAAATTTTTATTTACTTTTTTTTAGTAAAAAGCTATTTAATACAGGTTTGTTGCCCTTCTAGTTATAACCATAAAAGCAATCTTTTTTTAAACACGATAAATAACTAATTATAATATATTTTCATGCATATTTTCACACACATGTGCTAAAATAACTCACACTTCTTTTACACTGGATTTATGTCAGACAAAATAGTGCATGTTTTCTTGCTTTATGTTTTTTCAACTGTCCAATAACATGTTTGGGGCTTACTCAGTTCCCCTTTTCAAGTATTTTCACATTATAACCCCTAAAGACAGACTGGCAGCTGGGATCTCATAACATAAGCATCAAACCTACATGAACTGACTTCTAACTTTAAAAATCACAGAACTAAAAGGGATTACAGGTAGTCATTAGGTCATGCATCCTATACATAAGCAAGTTTTCACAGGAATTGCAGTCTTCCCTCCTATAATTTCATTTTTCTTTGTCCTATTCATCATGGAAATAAGGCAGAAATTACCATCTTCTTTGCAACACTCCCATATTTGACTACTGTCTTCATAGCCCTTGCCTCTTAATCATTAAATAATTTTTTTCAATCTTTCAGTGCAGGTCATATTTTACATTTTAGTGATCATTCTTCATCCTTTTCTCTGAATTTGTCAGATGCTTTTATTTAAATGCTTGTCCCAAACTGGGTTACTGTTCTGTTACCTTGACATTAACAAGCAGAGGGAAAGCAGTGTTTTATGACTTACATACTTATATATTCCCTGAATGTAAAACAATAATTCTGCCTTTTCCATTTGGGTTTTATGCTCACAATGTGATCCACTGCAGCCCCAAGATCCTTTTCTAAAGTTTTGCAATTGAACTAGGTATTTGTTTCCCATGAGTGCGTAGTTGATTCCACTTGCCCAAGAATAATACATTACACTTGTTCCTACTCAATTTCATCTTACTATTTTCAAGTTGCTTAGTCAAATTTTGAGGTCAGATTGAATTCTATAGTCTTCTCATGCCACCCAACTCCATGTCACCAGAAAACTGAATGGAGATATCTTTCAGATAATTAGAAAAAACCTGAACAAAGGCCAAAGAATCATCTCTGGTGAACCATACCTGCTTTCGTGTTTGTTGAAAATCACGCTTCATCATTTCATGGCTTGTGAAACCTCTCCAACCCTTCTGTATCCACAGTATGTCAGTGATTTATAGAATCATAGCCTAGCATGGGTTCTGCTGGAAGGGATCTTTGAAGACCATCTAGCCAAACCCCCTAATATAGACCACATTTTTTACAATTTGTTACATAGCATAATACAAAAAGCCCTAATAAAGCCAAAATAAATCATGTTCATGTTCTCAAATCCTGTTGTCCTGCTGTAGAAGGAAACTACATGGATTTGGTTATTTTGTATTGGATGCTACTCATATCCTTCTTGTCTTCCAGTTCTAACAGTTTCAGTTAGTTGTTCAAGCATTATGTGAGAGCAGAAATTATGTTACTGGTTGAATCATACCCTGATCTTCCTTTCTCCTTATTTGAAGACAGGCAGTAGCTCTCCCTCCATTATCTTTCCAAGTTTCAAGCCCATTACACACACTGCAGTGCAACATGAGTATCTCTCGGGGTTATCAGCTGTCCACTGCTTAATTTTTGTGGCAAGCTTGCCTCTTTATGTCTCGGAATATCCTTAGACCATTCACAAACAACCTAATATATCCCTCGACTGTGCAGCCCCACTTAAGCCAGTGTTTGTTGACAGCTAACCCCAGAGCAGAAATTGAGAAGAGAAATATAGCTCATACCTCTTTTGATGTTAAGTCATTTATTCCCTCTGTCCTGGAGGGGAACAGAGCACCGACCTGGGCAGCAGTCGGCGAGGTAAGAGGGCAGGGCTTTCCATCCTACTGGTTTTATCACAGACAGGGGGAAAGGTGATACCAGGGGCGGAGATGGGACAAACAACCAACCAGATCAGAGCCCGGGCTGCTTGAACCTAAGGTAGACCTGACTCAGTCACATGGCAAGGACCCGGCTGGGGGATGGGGGCCCAGGGGGATGCAGCAAGTGTCCAATAGTTCATCATGTTCTTTAAATTCATTTGGAAAATCATAATCTCTTGCCGACTTGATAAACCGTAATCTTTAAATTGTTCCTTTTCCATTCACAGCTGATGTTTTTATTTTACTGTACTACTTCTCATTCTTCAACTGATCATGCTTGTAAGGACCAAGGCAGAAAGTTGCTACAAAATTTAACCTTCTGAGTATCATCCAGCAATAGCTTTTCCTCTCCACTAAGCAGCTGACAAATTCACCCTTTCCTTCATCTTCCCTGTGTTACAATTGCATGTCTAAATTGATTGATATCTCTTGGCAGATGAATCTTGTTTTGAGCTTTGACTTTTTAAAATTTTGTTCCTACATGTTCAGGTTATATTTATCACTCGTCCTCAACAGCCTGACCTAGTTTCTGCTTCCAGCTTGATTCTTTCTTGTGTTTAAGGTTCATGCACAGTTCATGTTTTAATCAAGCTGATCTCTTACTGCATTTTCTCCCTTTTTGTTCACAGTGGGGTAGAATATACCTGTGGGTGAATATTGTCATTGTGTGTATTATTTGAAAGGCACTAACCATTTAGCTGCATTTTTCTTCACATGAGATATTGCTTACCCATTCTGTGAATTTGTTGAATACTTTCTATGCCTCAGCTGCTATACTTCTGTTTTGTCCTGAACAATCATGAATCTTTTTTTCTAATGTCCACTCTTAAATGGACCTTCCAGCCTCAAATTCTCATGCATTCCTCACCGTTGTGAGCAAACATAAAATAATCTCTCCTTTAGTTGCTTTCTTCTTGAATCAGAAACATTTTCCCTGATACAATCCAAAGATTTTCCAAGAAAACTGTTGTATTCATTTCCCAGCAGACATTCCTCATTATCTCCAGTTGCATTCTACCAAATATAAAGGTTCTTGTAACTTACCACGTTTTTTTTTTTTTTCTCTCTGTTCCTTTCTGCTTATAGTACAAACCTTGGAAATAAGATGCAATTTAATGCTATATCTTGCACTCGAACACTGTTTTTGGAAAATTTATGTCTAGCACATGTTTTGCATGATGGAAATACAAAAGTCATTTCAGGACAGTGTTTTCAGGATAGCTTCAGTCATTGACAGAGCCCATGAGATCTTGTAAGTGAGGGCATTTCCTATGCTGCTAATATGGGATATGGCATTAGGGAGTGAATGTGTCAGCAAGCAAACCTAGGTAGCCCATGCCCACAGTCTATCTGGGGTTTGTCTGCAGGATGTGAACACTGGAAACCAGTGGATTCAGGAGAATGCCAGGCTGCTAGACCTTCATGTTTATCCTGTTTAAACTCATGATAATCTCGCTGAATCACATGGAAGGGAGAATACTGAAGAAACCTGCTCAAGTAAAAACAAGCCCTTTAGAACATAGCTGGGTCTTCCCTAGGCACTTCTTAATACCAAAATCTCAAAATATGAATCTAGATAATTTTGTTAGTTTGAGAGCTATGAGCAAAAAGAACATCAAGAGAAAGAAAGAGAGAAAGGAAAGAAAAAGAGAAAGAGAGAAGAAAAAGAGAGAGAGAGAGAAAGGGAGAAAGGGAGAAAAAGAAAGAAAGAAAGAAAGAAAAGAAAGAAAAGAAAGAAAGAAAGAAAGAAAGAAAGAAAGAAAGAAAGAAAGAAAGAAAGAAAGAAAGAAAGAAAGAAAGAAAGAAAGAAAGAAAGAAAGAAAGAAAGAAAGAAAGAAAGAAAGAAAGAAAGAAAGAAAGAAAGAAAGAAAGAAAGAAAGAGAAGCAATGTAAAGAGAAGGTAATTCTAACATACTAAATGTAAACTGTATTTTATTTGAATGTGGGGGTGGTTTATAGTTTACAAAAATACAGGATGAGAGTAAAATAGTGATTTCATAAGATTAAAACTGTCATGTACCAGCATAGAGGCCAAATATCCTTAGCAGAAGCAGATGTGGAAGCTGTCATTTCAAGTCAAATAATTACTCATCAAGCATAATGCAAATGATAAAATGTAAAGTTTGCAAGATGAAGTAGATCCTGAGCAGGCTTCTTGTATGCAATGACATAAATACTGTCAGCATGAGTTTGAAATTACCCCACTGCAGTCTTACTCAGGAGCCACAGATATAGTGCCAATGGACAAAGCATTTCAAGGGAATAAAACAAGCAGAATATAATGATGAAGAGTTTTCCTTTTCTTACTATATATGTAGCACAAACTGGCTGTACAATATAGGCCCAAAATCCCCTATTCTCTATCAGATCATACATAGGGCTTGAAATTATATCTTAGTATTTCAGCTTTTGTTCTAATAAGAAGTGTTTTGGCATGCTGAGTATTTTTAAAAGTGTTTAAAAACTTAACTTGATGTAACCATGATCTTGAATTCTGTGTTTGTAAAGTTCTGGAATGAATAGATGTGAAAAGCAAAATTGCTCCATATAGCATAATAAGGTCTTCTTTTCAAAAATGGTGAAATAAACTTTTTGACCTTCAAATTCTAAGTTTTAGATATATTAAGTGAAGAGGATTTTTAAATCCTGGGAACCTTTGGAGGTATAAAACTTTAGGAATATAAAGACCTGCACAATAAAACCTCAGCATCTTAGGGACCTCAACAGCTTACTCTCTAGAATAAACACCCCTTGCAGGAAGCAGAAAAATGGGGAGGATGCAAGAAATGAGCCAGAATTCATTTTTCCAGAAACTACTTAAGCCATCTCAGCAGTAAATAACAGGTATATACACTTGTTTTAGCCATGTAAAGATTAACTTACTGCTAAAACATTAGAACGCTTCAGACTAAAATAGCTCCTTCTGTACTGAACATAGAGAAGCCTCTCCTTGCAAGTGCCACAAGGAATTTGTAAGAACTTAAGTTAACTTAGACTTACCTAAGTTTCTAAATATGTCTTGCATCAGTAACAACCTCTTTCCTTTAATTGCACTGATACCTTATGAAGTGCTTTATTCTTCAGTCACCTGTTGAATTGTGTGTCTGTATGTAAATTTTTAACAGCTGGGTCTTGGACTCTTGGTGTCTCTGCTATTGATTTCTGATACTCGAATGTCACAGAGCAGGATTAATCATTATCAGAATGACTACAGTGAGATGAAAATATTTACAGGACTGTCTTCACTGCATGTGTGAGAAGAGTGCACTGTAACAATGCAGTGGGACTTACATAGCCAGTTATATGTCACTGGGGTGAGGGTGGCTTTCCTGTCCTCGTAGAGCACCCCCTGGTCACATTGTCAGGGGAAGTAATGGTGGTGAAATTGTTCTTACATCAAATAGGTAAGAAGTTCTTCATCATGGTTTATAAGGCCTCTTCCTTTTGTTGTAGAAAAGAGGTGCTGGTTAGACATTTTAGTCTCTCTTGGAACCAATTTAAATCGGGAGCACAGAGGACTCCTTTATTTTGACCTATTACTAAAAGGCTCTGAAAGTGCTGAAATGTGGTTTTATCACACAGTTTATGATTTGAAACACCTGTAGCATATCCAGCTCCTCGTACAGCTCCCCAAATCACACCCTAGTTCCTGAGATTAGATGATTAGATTCCTTCAGCTCCTGTGCATTTCCAAGAAAAGTGCTCATCCTTACTGCCAGCCCTAAGCACTTCTGTAACCTTTCTTTTTTTTTTTTTTTTTAATTATGGCTTAAACAGAATAAAATAAAGTCTTCTATGGCTAAGAGTAGAAAGTAGAAGAGCAATATGTGGCTATCTAACCAGAGAAATAGCAAGCAGAACTGCCTGAAAAAGCCATAAGAAACTGTACAGCAAGAAGCATGCATAGTAAAACCTATATAATAGCTATAACAGTTAAACATGGGAAAGGAAGCATAGGACTGAACAGGCAGACTACAATGGTAGATTTCCCTTGCACAGGTGTTATGTCAAAAACACTTCCCTATCAAAAAATAAGGATCAAATTCATCTTTCTGTTTGTATACTCAGAATTGTACATATTTTACAAGTAAAGAGCTTATAAAGCATAATTGTTCTATAAGTAGGAAATCAATCAAAGCCCAGGTCTATTAGAAATGGAGTCTTGCTCCCAGGTTCTTGCCTGTCATAATGGCCCCAACTCCACATCCCTAGTGGACCCATAAAAACAAGAGGCAGCAATGCTGTTGATATCCTAGACAAAAGCATGTGCTGAGGCACCAGATCCTTCACTTTCTCCTACCTGGGCCATTGGCTTGGGGCTCCTTTCTTCCCAGGCTTCAGCAGTCATTACAGTGGTGGTAACATAAATGTCTTTTTAACTCCTGCTTGTCTTCCAGTTTGTCTTGATGTGGGTCAACAGGCCAAAGCTTAGCAGGGGGAGAGAGGTCACATCTAAGACACAGTTTGTATATTTTTCTTTTAAAAGAGACATAAAATGTTCACTGCAAAACTTAGCCCTCCGAAAATAGTCTTCTAATATCACAGATAACAAAAACATTCGGTACACAGGTAGTACACACAGTATAGAATAAAAGAATAATTTTATACTGTCCAGGGATGGTTAATGTGTGGATATTACTAAAAATTATACCATTAAATATTTTATTTCATTCTTTCTGACTATTGTATGCTTGTCTCAGAGTTCCATCTCCAGTGTATGAGAAGCATTTGATTTTATACTCTACAGCATTACTTGATTCCTTGGAGCCTGATCTGGTCTTACAGCCTGAGAAGAATGAGATTTTGCATAAACAGATACAGTTATAAGAGACCTTCAACATTCTAAGGAGACTTTAGTACAGAGACTCAAACTATTTATGTGATAAATAAAGATACAAAAATGGAGGAGCTATCCCACACACAGATAATTCTGCCTTTGTTTGACTTGGGGTTTGGGGATTTCATTGTTTCTAATGGTTAAGCATCTACCTGTTGAATCAGTCTTCCTCAAGCAAAGGAGACAGCAATAGAGGGAAGAAGGTGCTTCTGAAGATAGCCAAATCTAAGCTCCAATTCACCAAAAGTAAGCACTTAGAGATTGACATTAAGAAATTTTAAAATTCATTTTAGATGGAGTGGATCTCCCTCAGGAGGTTTTCAAAAGCATCTGACCTTTCTCCCACATCTAAAAAAGAAATTTATTTGTATAAAATTTGTTTGTTTGCTTATTTGAAAGAGAGAGAGAAAGACTGGGGGAATCAAAAGGCACTTAGGATGAAGACCCAAGTGCTGGAGCTACAAAAATATAGTTACTCTTTCTTTGGTAAAGCAGAATTTGGGAAAAGTTTCTGAGAAAAAATGCAAACAAGCTAGCACCATTGTGCAATAAAATAATGTTCTGTCACTTTTTTTCTAAACTTTCTTGCCACTGCAGATACCTGTAGGAAAGCAGTGATGAAGGTGAAATAAATATCCTTCTAGTGCTAAAGACTGATAAATTAGGTCTGTATTAAAGACAATGGCATTGATATATTCTTTACCTGAGGTTTTGCAACACTTCTCATTTTTTCTCCCATCTGCATGTAAGAAAGCACATTAAACTTTTCCTAATAAGTTCCCAAAGCCTTGTGTTAGTGTATGGTACAAAAAAGGAAGACAACTAAGAAGTTAGTGGGGCTAGACTACACAAGCAAAGAAAGAGCTGATAAACAACCACTGTGCCCTGAGGCAGTTTGTTGTAGTGAGAAGGCAATGCTTGGCCTGAACTAAACTAGACAGTTGTAATGCCAAAAATGAAGTAACTCCTGGCTTTAAAGCCCCTGAGAGTCGCTAGAAAGCTTCTCCAGACTTCAGATTACACTGTAATTTATTTTCCAGTGATTCTGTAGTGAGTAAATAGCTAACTGCCATTAAGGAAATGGAGTTGGTTTCCTGTTCCTGACACAGATTACTCACAAGACCCTGGATAGTCACAGTGCAGTACTGGAAAAGATAAAATTATTCTTTGAGTGTATCAATGCTGGAATATTAAGCCACCGAATAGTGATGGTACCAATTCTAAGGCTGACAGTGGAGAGGTCATAAGTGAAGTATGATACCTGTAATACAGGAAGGATGTGTGTAAGTTAGCAACATTTAAGAACACAAATAAGTGTTTCCCAGTCCACAAAAAGAATTTGTTGAGCCTCTTGAATCATCTATGAAACAATTAAAAGACCTAATTTCTTCCTGAAAGTACTTGCCAAGGAAAAAAACAATAATGCAGAATGCAACAGGAACTTCTAGCCAAATATTCTAGCCAAATACTGATCTGAAAGCAAAGTATATTTTTGTCATGTTATCCATAATCTAGTTATTTAATGAATTAAATCATTTTGTGTTTACATTTATTTAAATATTCTGTATGAGTTTAAAGCATTTATTCCACACCTTAAAATTAGTTATTTGATGCAGAAATTATCTGATATGTGATAATCTGAACCACCTAATAACTTGGCTCTTCTGTTTTTGGAATCTCATGGTTCTGCTGCTATTGCAACTTATCCACCTCCAACAACTTCATATAACATGAAATCATTTTTAGGTGCTATTACTATGTTGTTTGTTTTACAATCAGACAAAAAAAAAGCCCATTCTTGGTATCTACTCCTATAATACACAGAAAGTATGTATTTTAAATCTCTCCTCTCTGTGTCCTCATTAGAGTCTATACACTCAGGAGCCAAGGGAATGCTACCCATGACAGTGGCTCTTTTATTGTACTGACAACAGAGGAAACACGGGAAAACTGGCTTACCTAGCTTAAAATCACCTTCTGGAGGTAGAAGGGGAAATGAGGGGAAGCTTCAAAAGGTCCACAGTTAACACTGTGTACAAGTACATTGGTAGTACTGAGAATAGAGACCTGGTTCATGGATCTTACAGTTCTAGAAGCTGAGATGGCTGGACTTGCCAAGAGCAGAAACCATAATGATCTCTTAGAGCAACCAAATTGAGAGTGGAAGTTTCCCTTCCAGGCTTTTACGACCATCTGAGACAAACAGCTTTTTGCAGAAAGAGATGGGCACACAGAGAGATGTCCTTTGTTGCATTCTGGCTGGCTGTGAGAGCCCAGAGCTGGGAGTTGTGCAAAGGTGGCCCTTCTGGTGTCAGAAGATCTTGTTAGAGCCTGTAAATTTCTCATAATCCTATTTGTACTCAGCATTTCCTACTTCTCATGTCCTTCCTTTTCTACAGGAACAAATTTAACTTGTCTTTTGAAATCTCATTACCGCAAAATTTCTCTTTCCTGCGTCAGCCAGGCCTTACTGGCTGACAAAGAGAGAAAACAAGTTTTAATAAAAAGTAGGATTATTAAACTGGAAGTTGTTTACACACAGACTGGTATACTCAAGTTAGAGCATGCACTGCAAGTTGCCCAGCTGCTGCTCTGCCAAGAAGCTCTGTGCGTGCCAATTGCCCAGATTTGGGGGCTAGTAGGAGATCACATACAGTCTGGCAGGTGATGAAATGCATTGCAAGCAAAAGGAAGTGGTGGGGTGGCACAGATAAAACTGTAGCAGTGTTAATGTAACAGAGCAAGCAAAATAAGCTTAAAAACACATGCATCACAGGGTGTAGAAAACTTAGCTTCACTCCAGCAGAAAACTATTCTGGTTAATTCATGCAATCATTTTGCTATCACTTGTCATGCCTGCTCCTAATAACAGAAAGGCTCAAAGTACTATTTTACATCTCTGACAGAAGATACTGAATATTAATAAGACCACCAACAAGGGACTATTCGGGAAGGCATCTTGCTAGCTGGAATTCCAGAAATTCCTTCTTGCTATCTTAAGCAAAGATATCAGCTACAGTGAAGGTATTTATCTGATGTGTTCCATGAGACATATGTGTGACATGGAAGGAGAACACAGGGTTCCTCAAGCTCAAGTGTTTTCTGAGGAAAGGATTGACATGCATAACTGATGGTATTTTTCTGCAACTAGCCTGTCTGCCTCAGTTTGCTGTCCTTCATGGACACAAGGAGGCTGATAATGGGGACATGAAATCAAACAATATAAAACAATTTGATTCCTCAAAAGAATTATGTAGGAAATGTAATGCTTGGTTCCTTCCAAGCTTTGTTGATTTTAGCTTATAATTTGTAAGGATAAAAGCTGCTTCTGGGAAGAAATGGAAATGAATATACTGTCAACAATCCAAGGATTATTCTCAGACTGACTGAAACCCAAAAAAGGTCAGAGATGTGAGCAACACAATCTGCTTTTCTAAGACAAATTGGGAGTTAACTGGGAAGAACTCACTGAAAGAGAGGAGAAACGTACACAGAAATACTCAGATTTTTTTTCAAGGTAGATGTACAAAGTAACTGTTTCCTACAGTGAAGTTAAGTCTATTTGTTTATCAAAAATTGTGAAGTCAAAAACTGATACAAAGAGCACACTTTCTTATATGGATTCAAATTTATTATTATACATACATCCAATTAAATCCACAAATACTTGTTTCCCAGAGAAATAAGATTATTATGCCTACAGTATCTACAGATCACAGACATTGTTAATCAGAAATCAACAGGACCTTACATTTGCATTTAATTTCCTATGGCTTTATGATTTCAATGGGGAAATTCGACAACAAATAAACAATTTATGATTCGCTATTATGCTGCTGTGTACTGCAAAAAGAAGGATCTGATCTGTGAGATTCTTCAGCCTTTCATGAAACCCTTGCATCAAGAAAGATAATGTTCAAAATATGAACCGACCTAATTAAGTATGTGCCAGTTAAAATAAATTACATACACAAGGAGGTACTGAGGTGAACATCTATTGGGTGACAGAAAAAGCAAGTAACACTATCTTGGCTCATCCTGGAACCATTAAAACTACAGAGAGTAATATTTTTCAGAAGAATTCATATAGATTACTCCAGCTCTAAGTGAAAGATTATTCTCTTCAATAAATCATCCTGAAGTTAATTATTTCCAACTGACTTAAAAGATCCATGCTGAAGCAGCAGTTTTTAATTGCATTTTAAATGATTCATTCCTTTATACAGTCATTAAACATATATATGATCAGTTTCTTAGATGACCAAAATGTTAATTAGGGAAGGTTTTTGAGTTTATTAGAAGGCCTATATGAGGTGGGCACATATAGGTCCACCTCATATAGCCTTCAGTTGGCCCACACCCCTGTACTGCCTGAAACCAGGCTTCAGCAAGGATCAGCTGCAGACAACAGTTCACAATCTGTTAGGTTAACAGCATTTTGCAGCATTTTTTATTTATTTGCTACTGCAGAACAAATTTGGAGCAGAGCTAGCTTCAGATTTCAAGTAGTTTTTTTCCCCAGGAAATTACTTTTCAGGGAGAATATAAAAATTTTATCCTTGCAATGAATAGTTGTGGCTGAATATTCTGGGCTTGTCTACTTTTCAGAAGTTTTTATAATATAATGCAATGTCTCTTACAAGGGAAATCTCTTCCTGTTTTTGACATTCACAACAGAACTTGCAATCAGTAGATTGAGCCACCTTTTTCATTTATTACTGCACAGTAGGGGTCAAAGCTGGGGATTGAAAGGGTTAAAAACTGTCTTTTGGACAAGTCTAAATATTGTGCCATTTGAAAATGGTATGAAAAACAACTTGCAGTGCATGAAGCTGAGGTTTAAAGTGCAAATACTTTTGAAGAACCGTCTAGTGTTATATACTTCCCTAGATACCTGCCATATGGATATTCTGAGACAGGACAATAAATAGACTCTTGGTCTGATCCAGTTTAGCCCCTGACTTCCAGACCATAAATTGCAGGAGTGTGTATGAAGGAATCAATGTAACTACATTTGTGAGCTCTACAAGCAACAAAGAGAACATGAGAAACCACACTGAAGATGAAAATAGCATAAGACTGCTCAGAGGCTGGAAATTACAAGGAATGACCAACTGGATAAGAGGTCTTTTCCCTGGGAAAGTGATGACTTAGGAGGACAATATGATGGAGGGCTGAAAAATAGCCATGTCAGGGAGAAGGTGAATGAGGAAAGATCCTTTTCCTATACAAGAAGTGGTGGTTGTCATATAAAATTATGTGGCAGGTTGAAAGCAAAAAGAGGAATGAAGCCCTTTAACATGATTCAGCTAAGTCTTAGAATTCTCTGCTGCTAGATGCTAAAGGTAGCCAAAGTTCACAGGTGTTTGAAAAGTAACTACATAAAGTCGTGGACTAGAAATCCATCAAGCATTATTAGAGACAAAGACAAAGCTACTGGTTTAGAATCTGAGAATGGAAATAGGAAATACCATTGCATGTTTGCTTTACATTCATGTGCCTCTGCAATCTTCCCTTACTTCTCCCTTTCTTGCCTAAACTTCCTTATTGCTCACTTAGAGAAAACAATACTGGGCTAAATGAATCTTTTACTGGACCTGGCAGACTTATTTCTAGAAGCTCCTTGTTCAACTCACATTTTTCTTCATTTGCTTTTCCCCTGAACTACACAAGTAATTGAACTGTTGAGTACTTAAAATTTCAGAAGGTAAAAAGGGTACCATGCCCTCCCCTGTCACAACACATTAGGAACTTTCTCCTCAGCCACTGAGTTTCAGCTCTAAGAATCCAAAGAATGGTAAAAGAAGTGGACAGATGAAAAATTGAAAGATGCCAGTGGTTGCTTTAATATTTCAATAAAACAAAACCAAGAAAAAATCCCAGTGTCTTTAACCTAGGGCTAGATATGTTCATGAAAACTCTGTGGTACCTCTCAGTCCTACAGCTCCTAATAAGGTTGTTGTCAGCCTTGCCTACTCCTACCCCAGTCTAGGTTCAGCCTCTGCTGGGATCATACTCCACTTTGCTAAGCCCTGCAGTATGGTTGGTAAGAGCTGCTCCGGGGTACAGGGCCCTGGAATGCACCACACTCAGCAGCAGCAGGGCCCCAGGGACTCTGCTGGAGATGCTGACCTCACTAACGCTGTCAGGAGTGAAGGGGAAGGCAATTAGGGTAACACTAAGCCCCCACAAAGATCACGGGGTAGGGACTTTACCAACAATTAAAGGAGAGAAAACAGGACTCTGAGAGTGAAAATATTCCAGAAAGTCAAGCTCTTTGTCTACCTATACAAGAGAATAGTTCTGCTGTTAAAAAGTCAGAATAAATTCTGATTTTCACCACTCCAGTAAATGTGTATATGCTTTGTAAAGGTTTACAAAGAAATAATTGTGTTAGTGTTCTTCCTGGTTATGCACCCGCATCTTATAATGAAAAAAATAGATTATAATGTCTTTGTTGTACTACATTGTTCTATAACTGAGAATTAGGTTGTGTTTCATTTTAAGTATTTTCAAAAGATACAGATAATTACGGCTGTTACTAACAGCACTGAGGCAAATGTGAATTCTCAGGTGGGCTTTTAAGCCTCATTTCAGCATGTTTGATGTAGAAACAAATATTAAAAGTACTCTAGTATTTTTCTGTCAATGCTTTCCTGAATAAATTTTATTAAAACTATAGATGCTTTTGGTCTTCCATGCAGAAAGTATAATGGAAACAATTTTAATCTTAAAATTACTCATTGAGATGTCAAAGATTAAATTAGAGATATCAACTACCCATCCTTTTCTCATTTATTTGCAGTTGGTCATAACAATTTCAGACAATATATGTGAAATAATTCATCTCTACTATTTCCATTTCTGTGTTACGACACAGTTTAGCAGATTTTTAGCTCAATTGCAAAAACTAATGGTGGTCCATACACATTCAGAATGATGTGTGGTTCCCAGCAACTACAGGGCAGCAATACAAAAAAAAAAAAAATTGGTTACTTTCTTCAAAAAATGAAGGGAAACTGCATGCATTATGGAAATGAGAGTTTAGTGCAGTATTGGACTGAAAAAAGGACAAGTCCAGTTCCTTTTCAGCTAGTACACAAAGATATTCTACGATATGAAACAATATATAAAGTAGATATTTTTGAGCTGGAGAAAAGGCAAATGAAACAGAGAGAACTAAAGGCTGCAGCAAAATATTGTCTCTAAGGGAAGATTTTTTTTTCCTTCTGCATAAACACTTGAATAATTACTCATCAGCTCTTGAAACTGGAAATTTGCAAAAAGCTGTTGAGTGTGGCTTTCAGTAGCATAAAGAGCTAAAGCTCTTCAGGGTCTCAATTACATCTTTGCAAGAGCTGAAAAAAATGAAAACATGCAGATCGTTCCAATATATGAGAACACCTTCATTTACTATATATTTGTCAAATGGAATAAACTACCTGTGATGACCATTGGAAAGTTTTAGATAAACAAAATAGGCTTCAACATGGGAAAAATACTGTACTATCAGGTAGCTGCAGCTTTGCTGGGTGAGCTAATTATTCATGTAGAGACGTTTTCTAAATCTGTCACTTCAGACAGTAATGGCTTCTAATTCTAGAAAGCCATTTGCCTAGAGCAGTAGTTGCTATTGCTCTAACTTAGCAACAAACCCAGCACAACCTCCACTTCTTCATCTGAACAAAGACACTTGGCTTTCACTAACTATCTCTGTGTCACCAGCACATTTTTATATGCCTCACATGTAGAGCACTTAACCACAGAAGAGATGGCTTAGACACTGTTAGGTTAATATCAATTTGCCTTCCCTGTCCTCGTAGCAACATTTTTAACAGAAACAGGCCAGAACTAACACCTGCTGTAAAAATGTGCCTGGCTTACAGGTAAGTTCAGCCCATGTCCAGTTTTGCAGTTCCAGCACACCTCTGTGTTACTCATTCTTACACCCTTCATGCCTTAACACTTCAGCAGCACATACTATTCAAGGAAGTTTTTGCAATCTACTTTTCACAAAAGCATCTTTGTTTAACCTCAGGCCTAACTTCCACTGTATCCAGAGTGGAAAACCTAGGCTTCAGAATAAACATCTGCACACATTTCCTACATATAGGCAAATGCAAGCCAAAGTTGGAGTTCAGTAAAAAGGATAAAGATGGCATTCTGTGGAAACAGTTTCTCTGGACTCTGACACCAAAGTTCATCCTCTTTGTTCCTGTCCCATACCAAAAGACAGCCTTTTGAAGACTGGGGTGACATTTGCTTTCTTCCAGCACTCTGGCACCTTCCCTGATCACCATAAACTTTCAAAGATGATCATGAGTGACTTTGCTATGGCATCCTCCAGCTCTCTCAGCACTCATGGATGCATCCTGTCAGGGCCCATGGATTGTGGATGTCCAGTTTGCCTGGGTGTTCTGTAACCCAAATCTCCTTGACCACAGGAAAGTCTTTCAACATTCCTTTACCCTGGTCTCCTGGGTAAGAGATTTCCTGAGGGCTGGTCTAGTCAGTGAAGATGGATGTAAAGAACGAGTTTGCTTACTCTGCTTTCTCTGCATCCTCTGTTACCATGATCCCCTCTCCATTTGGTAACAGAACCACATTATCCTTAGTTGTCAATGATGCATTTGAAAAAGCCCTTCTTGCTGTCCTTGACTTCCTTGGCTGGATTTAATTACAGATGGACTTAGCCTTCCTTGTCTCATTTCTATTTAACCTGACAGCCTCTCTATATTCATTCCAAGGTGCCTGATCCTGCTTCCATCTCCTGTGTATTTCCTGCTTACACTTGAGTAATGACAGGAATTCCCTGTTCATCCACCCAGGGCTTTTGCCCTCTTTGCCCAATTTCTTGCTCATCAGAATGCATTCTTCTTGAGTCTGGAGGAAGTGATCTCTAAAAATCAATGTTCACTACAGGGCCTGTTCCTATGGGATTCTTCCAAGAAGATCCCTGAAGAGGGTAAAGTCAGCTCTCCTGAAGTGCGCAGCCGCAATTTAACTTGCTGCCCTGCTTCCTACTCACCAAGTACTGAACTCCACAATCTCATGGTCACAACAGCTAAGGCTGATCCCAACTTTTACATCTCCATCAAGGCCTTCCCTGTTGGTTAATATGAGGCTAAACAGCACACAATTCCTTGTGGGATCCTCCACTACCTGAGGCAGGAAGCTGTCATCAATACTTTCCAGGAACCTTCTGGACTCTTTGTGCTTCTCTGGATTGTGTAGCTTCTTCAGAAGATGTCAGGGTAGAAAAATCCCCAACAAGAACCAGTGCCTATGACCTGCTTCCAGCTGTCTGTCAAAGGCCTCATCCACCTCCTCCTCCCGCTCAGGTGGCCTGTAGCAAACACCCACAGCAGTGTCACCATTACTAGTCTGTCCTTTTATCCTAACCCATAAGCTCTTTTTACTTAAAAGTTTCTTGGTTGATTGAAACCAGTTCATTCAGAACTACCTCTTCTGGTATTCTGTATAATGGGAATGACTTACTGATTTCAGTCAGTGACTCTTATTCCCCTTTGCTGCTATCAAAATTAAGATTAAAAGTAATTTCACATTGTCTAAGGATGCTAATTTAAAGAAACATTTTGTCCCCAATTCCCTGTATTTAAATGCTGCAAATGAAAAAGTGGAAGCTATTTAAGACAATATCAAGGGGGAAATGGAGAGCACAACTGTATGGGTTACAGTGAGAGAATTATAGCCAAGATTGTGCTTAAAGCTGCAATGGGGCCTTCTCTTGAAGAGTAACCTGGTAAAACACAAAGAGACAAGCTACTGCAACCTACTGCTTTTAATGTTGTGTTTGTTATTGATCCAGACAGTATCAGCCTTCACACACCAGGAATTTGTGGGGTGGGTAGGCCAGGTGCACAACCTCTAGGAACAGAGAGATTGTCAGTAATGACATTCTTACTTGGCCACATCCCTTTACCATAGCTGAATTCCACACTGTCCATCTGATCTCCATACCAGTTCATACATACTGGAAGCAGAGCCTCATTAAAAAGCAAACACCAACTCCAGTGAGTGCAAGTCCAAGCAAGAACAAAGGAATGACCTGAGTGCCACGTCTGTAATTCTCCCAAATGCATATAGGTAATGTTCTTAGGTAACTCTGTAAATGCAGTTTAGGAATAAAAGTATTTAATGAAGAAGACACTTTTAAATGTGTTGAAAGAGTGCTAGGATAGATCTTAGAAAATACTCCTCTGGTATTCATCTAGATATTCTGTGTACATATACCACAATAGATAGTAAGAGATTAAACAGTCAAAACACAAAGTAACATGATGGTATAAATTCATACCAGCTGCCCATCCACACCCATAAAAACACTGTATTTCTAAAACCTAGGTTACAGGTTCAGCAAATAGCTGTAAGTTCTGAAAGTAAAAAAGAGAATACTGTTTTTGCCTAAGTTTTCATTAACATCCTGTAGTGACAGCAAATTTTGTTGAGATCAACAAAAGTTACAGTCATCCAGTACATCCTGGAACAAGATCCAGATAGCTGCTATTAAAAAGTCCTAGATACAAAGTCTAAAATGGAAAGAGAAGTCTATCACAATCTATATAAATCAAAGCTCTAAATTCCAAATACTGTACTAACTGCATTGTATAAATTTAATAAGGTAAGAAAAAAGAACACAAAGAAAGTAATAGTCAACATGATTACAAATGAAATTATTTAATTTTATTTGGAACAGTGTGAAAAATTGTACAGATTCTTTACTAGATGGAATTTGTAGGCTTGTTAGTTCAGGAGAAGTATAAACATTTTGCTTGTCAGGTCTGTTAGGAATAATGACCAATTTCCCTTCTAAAACTAATCAAAAAAATATGAGCAACAATTATTTTTTCTCAATCAGGTCTGGTCAATTTACATCTGGTGTGTTTACAAGCCTGTGTAATTATTAATGCAGCCTTCTCAAAAATCTGGGATCCCTGGGGATGCTCCAAAGGACTGGAAAAAAACATAGACTTTTTGGACCAGGGTTAAAAGAAAATTGGGTAATTTAGGAACTTGAGGCCTGCCCACCTGACAATCCTTAGCCATCCATTCATGTAGTTGAAAACTAGATCTCCAATGTAATAACTAGTGGGAATGATATCAAACCTTCGTGTCACTGTGATGTCCATCAGCACTGATGTATAGAAATTAGATCCACTTTTACTAGGCTTTGCTCTTTGGTTTTTAGAAGTCAAACTGTGGCATAATGTTTAATAAGAAATCATCTTATGAACTCCCATGCATTTTGACTGGTAATTGGGACAGAATTCTGGAAATACAGGTGCTCCCAGTCATGGTTTACTGAACATAAACTCTGGTGACACTTAAATCCCTGGGCCTGCTAATGCAAACCTTGCACAAATTAATGGAAAAAAACAGAGGATAGGACAATGTTGCTTTGCTTTGGTGCATTCCTTTACTAGAATGAGAAATATTTGAAATCAGAAGTTCAAAAGACATTGATGAATTGAAGAGGATTTAGAGAAGAGACAGGAGATGACTAAAGGAGTGAAAAACATGCTTTACTGACAGAGCACAGAAGCTCATTCTGTTTAGATATCAAGCTCCTTCTCCTGGCACTAGTAACTCCATTATGCTGTAACCCTGTACAGATCCAGCTGAAAGTAGGTCTGCCTTTTCCTGTTTGCTTGTAGGTTTCCATCTACACCAGGTCCCTGAACTGGCCCACCCCTTGGCCAGATCAGCAGTGTCAACACAAAACTGGTTACAGGGACAAGTGGCAGGAACTGAAGGAAATGACAGGAGAGTTCATCCCTTGACCAATGGAACTGCTTCTGTACATATCCTCCTGCAGAACACTCTACAGCCTTATGGTGAAGAAGACATTGCATTCACCCTTCTGGGTGAAAGCCAAAGCTGGTGACATTCACAGCCTAGCAATTAATCAGGCACTGTGATGTCTTCTTTTGCACAAGCAGAATCATCCATGAAGTTAGATGACAGTCTAAGAAACTTCACTGCCTGATTTAAAGACTCTGTTCAGGAAAGCCCTACAGTTTATGCTATTTTGCACAGTAGACCATATGATCTGGACATTTCTTTCTGTTCTCAAGCCCTAGGAGGTGATGTGTTGGAAAATATCCAATCTGATAATTAGCAAGATGAAACTTTTCTTCCAGAAAGAGAAACACTAGTGCATTTGTATACATATACTCTTAATCTAACACTTGCTAAAGGAATTGGACTGTTTGGTCCAGTTACCTGCAAGTGAATGTTCTTCAGCCTCTAGCATGATACAAATGAGTCTAAGAGGACAAACATGGTAGCTCTCCACCAAAACTAATAAAGTTATAATTCTCACCTATAACAGAAAAGGTGCCTTTACCCAGTGTTATTATAGTTTACGCAGGACTTTTTGTGTTTTATTTAAACCAGAAAATTTTAAAGAGCTGTAAAATGCTTTTTAAGTGAGCTTTACTGTCCCTTTAGTGCCATGGCAGATAAACTATTAGACAGACTACTGTAAACAGTTGAATTTTTCCCATGTTCCAACTATGCCATGAGATGGCAAATGAAGTGCAGACTGTGAAAGCAAACCCTGGAAATAAGTGGGTCAGAAGTCTAGAGGAGAAGTGCCAATTTGTGGCTGTTGGGCTGCATGAAGCACACCAGAATACAAATGCTGCCCCTTTATTCCAAGAAGGCACCAGCAGCAGGACTGTGCTGGCTCAGGGACTAACTACTGTGCTACCTTGGTCGTGGCCGGGAAGGAAGCAAGGCAGAAGGGGCAGCTGTGCTCAGGGCCAGTGGGTATTCCTGGGGCCTGGGACTCAGCTGCCCACCCAGCTTGGTTCTGACTGCACAAGGGAACAAGCTGAAAGGGATTGCTATGGAACAATTGTGAATCACTACAAGACCTCCTGGTGCTTGCAGCTTTCAGAAATATTCATGCCTTGAGCTGTCAGCCATCGCAAGATGTGGAAGTGAATCTTACAAGGTGGGGAAGATTAGGAGATTGTGTACAAGACTATAAATTTGGGGGAAAAGTGCATCATTTGTATCCTTTACCAAAAAAAAAAAAACCCAAACCCCATGGCATTCTCAATACAGTCTCTGCCCTATCAAAGGGAAAAGCTTTAACTTCAGGCTTCTAATAATCACAGGCTTTGCTGTAATATAAGGACAGCTTGTCACTAAGCTATTTGGAAAATATGAGTCAAAACCAAACTACATCCAAATCTATGGAAGTCTACATAGTTATGAATATATGCTTTTCTAAAGGACCACTTATTAAGAGTGGATGTGACCTTAAAACTCAGCCAAGACCAGGAAAACAGACAAAACTGAGATGGCAACATTGTAGGTTATTTCAGTTATCTCTGAAACAAAAAAGAAAGGTTGCTCTCATCACACCAGCACTGCATTCCCTCCTCAAGAATGTGGGAGAGGACTGGAGGACTTTTCCTTTATTATACTTTATTTTTTTTTTTAATAACAGCCTGCTCCTTAATTAATTAACCAAGGCTCTGTCTTTACCTCAAAATTACAAATTAAAAACATAGATCACATGGTCTTTATCAATTGAACTGTTTTTGTCATCCCAATCTAGATATTCTGGCTTCAACGTCTTTGGCTGAACTTCAGTGAATTTACACTTAAATTCTAGTGGAGAAAACCATTAAGTTGCAAAAGCCAAGTCAGAGGCTACATGGAGCTAAGCATTCTAATCCTAGTGATTCCATGATTCTATGATTTCTGTATGCTCCCATGTGAACTTCCCTACCTTCTGCATTATGCTGAAACAAAAAAGGACTATAAAATGTTAACCAGAACCAAGGTGTACCAGTAACTTTGTCATTTCCCAGCTGCTAAAAACTGAGCTTTTTTGAAGGAGAAAAACAAAAAAATTTCTTTCATCCAGATGATACCAAATAAAACCAAGAATAAGCAAATGTCATCAAGGACTTTAGCCTCCCAGGGCAGGTTGGGTTTGCAAGATGGGAGTAAAGTGTGATTTTATTACTTGGACTATAGAGCAAAATATCTTTGATTTCCTGTGATACCAAGAATTTTTCCCAAACTGCATGAAGCTGCTCCCACTTTGTGTAACAATTTTTCCTAGCCTTTATTTCCTCACATAGACATAGACCTGCTTCAAATCCCTAGCTCACTGTCACCAACTTTTACAGAAGGATTAAATGTTCCATAGTGTGTGCTAAAAAACTTGTAGAACAAGAAATCTGTAACAGAGTTTATTTTATTCCAGTTTGAACACAGTTGAGAACAGAATGGGGAAGAAATGTGATAATTTGACCAACTACGGTTTTGACTGTCACAGCAGTAGTGTTGTGTATTTCCAAAAGACTACTCACAACGGTGGCATTACTACTTCAGCAGTCATACATATGAGTTTTGTTTAGCAGCAGGGGAAAAACACATGCAGCTCATTTTAATGAAAAACAAAATTAGCATTTGGTTTCATAAAACTAAGTACTTTCTAAATAAATAACACATTAGCACTAATATTTCATTAAAAACTATACTGAAGATTTCCTACCATAAAAAAAAAAAAAAAAAAAAAACCAAAAAAACAAAAAACAAATGCTGCCTTGAGGCAAATCTTGTCTTTGGAAAATATTTTCCTGCACACTTTGATTCACACTTGGAAATGCTGCAGAAATTAGGAGTCTGTATGTATTTTTAAGACATTCTAGCATACCCATTAGTTTGACTGACTGGCCAGAGTTGGAAAAGTAAGAATGACCGCCTGCCTTCTCACTCCCTAGGGATTTAGTACACTCAGACTATATAGACAGTGCCAGTCATTAATCACAGTATTCTGTTAGCCTTGCTTCCTACTGAAATAAAGCTCATGTACGTGCATTGTCCATTTGGGTGGACATCTGTCCCCCTTAACTTCGGAGCTGATGGGTAATTTAAACACAATCAAAAGAACTGAAAACCTCACAGCTGTTATGCTCTTACAAAATCTATGAATACTCATGGCTGGGTAAAGGAAAGGAAGAAGAAAATCTGTAGTTCACTGGAGGAGAAAGCCAAAATTCAGCCATAACCTTCAGCCTAGCAGAAGCTGGTTCTGTCAAGGAATGTCCCACCTTTCCCAAGTAGAAATGGAATAAAATGGGCAGGGCTAAGCAGAAGTGCTAGTACAAAGAAAATGGGACCCAAGCCTTCAGAAAGGCAGACTCAAGTTTTGTTGCTTATAGAACAACCTCCTTTCTTATATTATTGCATGATAACAAAGCTCTCAAATACAATCAAGCTGTCAAGTGAAACAGTCAATTAAACTTCCTTCAGCTGGTTCCTTTTCAGTATAACCATGAAGCTACTCAAGAAGAACTGTTAAATGCAAAGGCACTTCACATGGGGATTATACTAACAAGTCACTACTAATTTTCTATGAAGCTGAGCACAGGGTTTAGGAAGAGTGTGCTACAGATCACAGGGTAGCTAATGAGAATTTCTAGATGCAATTCTCTCAGATCATGTATTACCTTAGGTACTAATGTTTCTTTCATTAAATGTATCCCATGCTATTATTCTCCAGCTTCATATAAAACATCAATGTTTGACTTCAACAATTACTCAGTGCTATTCAAATTAAGCTATATATCACTATTTCTTCCTGAGGACTGACTGACCAGCACTACAAAAATTCTCTGTGATGCTTAAAAGGAAATTGATGCAGTCTGAGTGTTATACATTTCTGTTTATCTTGCCATGGCTGTTACTAGAGGTCTCTGTATACATAATTTTCTTTGCTCTGTGTTTTGGCTTTATGTATTAATTTGGAGTCTTTGCTGAAGTTATGAATATGATACTGTGGGAGAGCAAAGCTAACAAGTGCACAGAGAATAAAAAGGACAGCATAAACCACACAGGTGAGTTAATATTTAAAGAACAAAAATTTAATTTGGTATGCAACTTTTTCCTAGGAGGATCTTTATTTTCAATGCTATACATGTGAAAATAAGAATGAATAAGTGGCTCATTATCTACATGTATAAAAATATAAACGTCCTATCAAACATATGCAAAGTCACCCTTCATGATATGCATCACTGAAAAGACTTATGCCTTAACTTCTAATTAAAAGAAAGACTGCCTTTGTGGGTTTTATAATAGCACTTGTAAATGCTACTGCATTCATCCATAAGTACATGAACTGTGAACAACAACAGCTACAAAATGTATACAGGACTCCAGTATTGTGCCTTTATATTTTTGTACATTTTCATGTCAACAAGCCAGAAGAGTCATTGTGTTCATCCATTCTTTGAGCTCTCAAAAGAACAGGCCAGCGAAACTCAGTGACTTTGCCTTCAGCAGTTTTCCTTTTAAAAAATTTACTGCCATTACTAAGTAACAGTTCAGAAAAATATCATCTTCTGTGGCAAAGCATCAAATTACTATTATATTCACGGCACTATCATTTTAAGCCTGCTGATGATATTGATAATGAGTTATCACTAAATTAAAGGCCCATTTCTTAACACTAATTACTCTTAAAAGTTTTTAGCACAAAGACTAAAGAAAATCATCTGTTTATATTACATCCATTTTTTATGTAAAAATAAGAATTACTGGGTCATCTGCGAAGAAAGGGATAGACAACCATTAATCAAAAGACGGGCAATCTTTGTTTTAGAGATGCACTCAGCCACCTGGAAGTTTAGTTACGATTCACATTCAAGCAAATATGTCGTTGATTTCAGTTCTACAAGCTGATGATACTCATATTCAATTTTTCCATAGAAACAAGTATAAGAAACTAGTAAAACATTACCATGTTATGTACATAACATAATGTGAAAATGCTTGGCTAGATATATTATGAAATCCTGTAGCACTAAAATGATTAAAAAACTAAATGATTCGTGTAAAATGTTTATATACTGTATATATATGTACACTAAATCACAAGGTCAATTTAAAACTGCCCCTATTCATAGCTCCTATGATGGATTTAGTAAGCTACCAGATTCTTAAAAAAAGAAAGCTAGAGCAAATTTGAACACTTTACTGAAAACTGATTTTATACAAAATCTTAAAAAACATACTTCAGAGTTACTTAACAGAAACTAGAAAAAGACAGTCGTTTTTCTTGAGAAGGGCACTGTAAAGACCTAGTAGCTGTGATCCATGTCTTTTCACTTGTGGTATAAGTTAAGCACAGAGAAGTCATCTCAGAGTAAGGCAAAGGACAAACAGACTTAATTCCATCCTCAGGTCTCAGGTGTATTGGCCTCTCACTGTATCTTATTGCTCATCTAATTTGGCAGGTTTAGATTTCTACTCTTTTAAAAATACTCCATTATACAACTATCTACAAACAAACAGTATCCACTACTTCCATATGCACATCTTCATTTTAATCACATCGATAAACAACCTTGCTAATATTAAAGAAAAAAAGCCATGGTGATGAAAATTACTTTCATTTTTAGGTAGTTGTCCATGCACTTAATGAAAGACCAAGTGGTGAACAGAGACTGAGCACTGAAACTCAATAGAAATGTATCTATAGCTGTTTTCAAAGGAATTGAGGTTTTTTAAAAAAACCTACCATGAAATTCTTTGGTTAGAATACAAGTGCTAGCAGTATTTCTAAATTTAGAGTTAGAACTAGCTAAAACTAGAATTATTGTTCAAGAGTTTTAAAAACATAACATCAAGCCTTTAATATGTACTGGTAAATTCTTCAACACTTCAGATATATTTAGGATATTTTCTGTGATGGTCTAAACAGGCTATAAACAGTTTTAAATCAAGTTTAGGTTTTTAAAGGAAAGTGCTTTTATACTCCAGACTTCAAGAATTTATTAGAAAGAGCTGCTCAGTCTTCCCTACTGTAAAACCTGCGGCTCAGATCATCTATTCCAAAGCAGACTCTGACTGTCTCCTCTGGGAAAGACTTTTAGACAGCAGTAACAAAATACAGCTCAGAAGGGGTAATTTCCCCTGAAGAAAGTTGGCACCATTCTTGTTTTTCTAAGGACAGAGCTCAATCCTTTCTAAGAAGCAGTAAGTTTGTCTAGGAAGAGGTACGCAATTCTTAGCGGTGTCAGTGCCCAGATAATACTGCTAGGAAAACTATGAAAATGGTTCTTAAGTGATTTTTGTCATCTGCTGGCTTCAGAGTTTTACAGCACTAACATGACACAAAGTAACAAGGGTTCTCTCGGTGACATTTATAATGTACATCTGCTCTAATTCAAGGTAGGTACATGATTTCAACTTCCCGGGACCCAGGCCCAACCTTTACTGAGGCAAGCCTGGTTTCACCTCATTCCCATCATTTTCAGGGTGTTTAAGGAAACTATGCATTGACATTTATGTCCATATTATAGCCAGTAACTTCAAGAGAATTATAAGGACTTCAGACCACCCATGGAGGTTACAATTCACAAGCACTTTAATTTTTCAAAGTGTCATTGTTTTACCTCTCAAGGGATTAAACACATGTCTCTGAGGACACTTCATAGTCCAAAGGTTGGTTATCCAGCAAACCTGTCCTTTCATATCAGCCTTAAATGTTCACTGTGCAGGCCCTGGTCCAGCTTAACAGCCTGGAAAAAGGAGTTCAGAGACATGGGGAGCAACGAGGGGAGATGGAAGCAACCAGTTGTGAAGGGCCACATGCATGCCTCCTACAAAATTACTCATCTCAACAAATAAAGTACAAGCCAGTGCAAAGCCCTCACAGCCAGGCTTCCCTTCTGTGAGACAGTCCTTTGCAGACAGGCATCATTTTGATGGGGGAGAGGGGGAAAGAGGGGAATTAAAAATGGACCATTTGGGGTCTGCCCACCAAGACAAACTCCCTTGTTAGGGTAATGGGAGAGGAAAAGATAGCCATTGTCATGCCATCTTCAACAGAAGTTGCTCAAAGCAACTTTAAAGTTTCTCAGCGCCTAACTGGATGATTTTTAAAATGCCCCACCCTGACAGAGCTATACTTCAGCTCTGCGTGTGGAGAGGGACAAAGACTGGGTGCACATGCACGTTTTTGTGGGATGAGTATTTGTCTACCCTCAATACTTCTCTCCTTCCTCGCTACCAACACAGCTACTGGGAGATGTGGGAGGGAAGGCGATGGTGGCTGATCAGGGACGTGGTGGCCAAGCAGGGACACGAGAGCCGAGGCACAACACAGTGACCTCCTGGCCCCGGGGCCATCAGGAGCTGCTGCAAGAGGGGTGGGGGCTGCGCCGGGGCTGGCCCGCCTTGTGCGTAGAGGCAGACACAGGAGTGAGAAAAGCACAGGGAGACACAGCCCCCCTCCGCATCCTCCTTTCTTCGGGATGGGAGGGGACCGTAGGTGCGAGGGTGTGCAGGGGCGGCTGTCTTGTCCCCACGCCACAGACTGGGCGGAGGCTCAGTCCCGGCAGAAAACATACTCGGTGTAGCTGGTCCAGATCTTGTCATCGGCAGGACCACCCTGCTCGGGGGCAAAGGCGCAGGTGCCAGTGGAGGAGCAGGCGGCCATGCGGAAGCCGGCCTCGGAGAGTCGGTCGAAGGCTTGCTCGAGGAAGTTGAACTTGAGGTAGTAGCGGGCAGTGTAGCGCTCGGGAGGGCGGTCGGGGTCGCGGCTCTCGTTCAGGGTCTCCCCGAAGACCTCTTTAGCCAGGGCCGTCTTACCGCAGACAGTGATGCGGGCCACCCTCCGGAACTTGGCGTCAGCTTGCGCCTCCCGCCCGATGGTGTAGGAGCCCCGGTAGCCGATGGTGATGTAGCCCGAGCGCCGCCCGCCCGCTCCGTCCAGCGACTGCGAGGGCGTGAGCAGCGGCCCGCCCGAGGGGCTGCGGCTGGCGGTGGGCGACGGGGCGGACGCCACGGCCCCGCCGCCTCCTTCCAGCGGCTCGGCCTCCAGGTAGCCGAGGAGAGGCGGCGGCGGCTCCTCGGCGCAGATGGAGCCGTCGCGGTGCAGGGCGGCGGGGCGAGCGGCGACCGCCCGAGTCTGCGCCAGGCGCCGAGCCAGGTCGGGCAGCTGGAAGTACTCAGCCTCCCGCTGGAGGCGGCTGCGCTCGGGAAAGTGCTCGGGCAGCACCAGCTGCAGGTCCCGCAGGTAGTCCAGGATGTAGCGGAACAGGAAGCCGTCGCGGTCGAGGAAGAAGCGGCCCTTGCTGTCCCGGGGCAGCTCGCTGGGCTGCTGCTGCGAGAACATGCGCCAGAGCAGCGAGTCGCGCACCGAGACCACGGTGCAGCGCCGCGTCACGTACACCTGCCCGCCCACGTTCAGCTCCACGATCTCCGGGAAGGACGACCAGCCGCCCGTCGCCGCTGCGGCCGCCCCGCTGCCCGGCGCCCCGCTCCCCGCCGCGGGCGACACGCCACCGCCGTTGGGCAGCCCGCGGGCGCTGTCCGCCAGGGCCATACCGGAGCGAGCCCGCCGGAGCCCACGCCCTTCCTCCTCCTCTTCCTCCGGCCGCCTGGGCTACGGCAGGGCCGCCGCCCTCGGGGGAGCGCGCAGCCCTCCGCTGACTGCCCGCCGGAGCCTCCCGCCCCGTCTGGCGCCGGAGCCGCGCTGCCGCTGCGCTCCCCGCGGCCGCGCCTCTGGCCCGCTGCCGGACAAGCTCCTCCGTCGGGCTGCGAACGGAAAGCCCCGGCGCTGATGGCAGGGCCGTGTTTATGTAGCGCGGCCGCACCTCGCGGGAGGCGTGGGAGGCTGGCGGGAGGCAGAGCCGAGCGCACGGGGAGGGGAAGGGGACGGCCCTGCACTGACGCAGGGTCCCCCATCGTCGTCCGTCCCCCACCCCCCGCCCCAGTCCTCCTTCCCCGGTTGCGGTGGGGATTGTCTCGCCGCCCGGTGCGCGCCCGCCAGGCTCGCCTCGCCGTGGGCGAGCACCGCGGTGTGCGTCCAGCGGGGATAAAACCTCGGGGGTCCCGCCTCCCTCCCTGCCTCCCCCAGCCCCCTGAGCGAGGCTTCGGCTCGCTCCTCGGCTTCTCCGCGACGTCTTGTTTCTCGCAGGCAAGAAGAGCCCTCTGTTTGCCCCTAGGTGCTGTAGCGGGCAAGCGGCGGGATGCTGCTGCTCTGCCGAAGGAGTTGTGCTGTACCCCTGCTAATCTTCCTAAGGCTTGTCCCAACCTCCGCCAAGTGAGAATCCGGGCGAGATAACCGTGTCCTGCCCCTCCCTCCTGTCGCCTTCGCAGGAGAAAACGCGAGCCTGTGGTGCTGCCCGCTCTCGTCTCACTCGGCTCCCCGGCCTGTTTTGGGCTTGCAAGACATCCCCATCACTACGCAAGTTTTTAACGCCTTGAAGGACTTCGTGAAAACCCCCGCCGATCCGCATTCCCGGAGGGAGGCTCGGCGATCACACCGTCGGATGGCATCGAGAGCGCCGTCCTAGGCGTCCCCCGCTGGCCGAGGGAGGACCCTGGTGGCCAGGGACACCCCGGCGCCGATGCGGTCCCCTCCAGCTGCCTGACAAGCGGCATTTCACCGAGAGAGCCAGGCTCCTCGTGTCTGCGTGCATTTTTGTGTATTTAAGTGCCCTTACAGCTCAGATTTAATTAGGATTAATTAGGTACATCGGGTTCTGCGTGAAACATAAGCACCTATTTAACATGAGTTGGTAGAAAGCATTTAAATTGTTTCAGGCTTTTGCTTGAATTTATTCTGCACTTCTGCGTCTCTGCAAACAGCAGTAAAGAGCTGCTGCCTTGATACATTCAGTTGCTCTCCCGTGGGAGTTCAAGCGTGCTTTCTTCCTCGAGAGAGCAGCTCAAAGGACAGGAGGGTCTGAGGAGTATGAAGACAATGGTCAGTGCTCTCCTTTCGTAAGGGTGACGAAGCCCTCTCTGGACTACCCTGCTGCAAGTGCCCCACTGCAGTGGTCTGTGAAATGGAAATCAATAGATGCAGAGGCAGGGGGTAGAAGTCCTTCAAAAAATGAGAAGTTGGAATGGAAGGAAAGGCAGGTTGGTTCTAAAGAAGCAAGATAAGTTTGCCCAAGAGAAGAAGAGGAAGAAGAGGGGGAGTTGAGAAACAGAAGTTTTGAAAAGGAAATGGATGATAAAGAAGAATGATGTGTCTAGGGAGAGGTGACAGGGAGAAACTGTGGTCTAAGGAAGGAGATAGGGTGTCTAGGGAGAGTGGACACTCAGAATTTACAGGAGTTTCATCTGAACAAGACCAATAATATGGTAACAAAGATGTGGCTTGCTCTTGGATGTGGAAAGCCAGTTGCCAGGACTTTGACCACCAAGTATTTTCATTTGTGGGAGTGAAATGGCAAAGTAGGTTAATCTGATGCTCTGCTGACATTTTGTTACAAGAGCTTGCTTCTCTTTTTTTCTTTCTTTTTTGTTTTTTTTTTTTAATTTTATTTTTTGGTTTTTTTGTTTGTTTTAGTTTCTTTGGTTTGTTTTTTGTTTATTTGTTATTTGTTTGGTTTTCTTTTTCTTTTTCTTTTTTTTTTTTTTTTGAGCTAAATAGAAGAGGTTAGAACAGTTTTGAAAGATGAGGCAAAAATAAAATTATCCTGAATTAGGTGGCTTTGTTACCCATTTAACACTGATTTCTTTGCTAGAGGAAAAAAAAAGGGGGGGGGAAATAACGTAACATACACTGCCACACACAGAATCTTTGTTTTCTTCCTGTATACTATTTCAGGGTCAATTCACCAGAGTAAAAGCACATGAAATTTTCACGAGGTGGTCTGCTGGTGACAGTTTTATGGAGTTGTTTTTACTTCTTGGTCTCTTAATGTGGCATCACCCCCCACATCACCCTGCTCCCAGCCATACTTAGCAAGAAGCCACCTCAAGAGCCTCCCACAGATTTGTATTTTAAACTCCACTTCCCTAGTGTGGGCTCTCTATTGAGAGCACTGTGATTAAACTGTGCACCCAGAGGATGAGATCATATAATGCTGGAGCAGGTGCTTATTCGTAGCAGAATTTACAGTGGAAGATTTTGTACCTTCCAGCAGGTGAGTCTTAACAAATGGTCCCATATAAAAAAAAATGGAATCTTTAATTCATCTGTTAATTACAATTATTTCATTTTTCTGGCATTAGGTGAGCATTAATGCCGGTTAAGGAAAAAAAAAAAGGCACTAACATATTCATTAGATTTGAACTTTCTATTTGTCTTGAGCTTTGTTAGATTTGAGACCAGACTTTGTAAGACCTGAGCTTAATGGATTCTTCCAGAGCATATTTTCAGAAGCTTCAGAGATAAGTTATGCTGCACCTTCAGACACTGACTCCCCAGAGCTTTACCTCAGCCTCCCTGCTGTCTCGTGGGAGGTCAGACGAGAAGGAGCCACCGTGTTCCTGTGCAGCACCATGTGATGTCCAAAGCCACGCACCTTAAAGGGATGGGGGGAACACAGCTGACACAAACACTTTATTTGGCTCACCATCCCAGGTCTTTTTTTAAGGGCGCAAACCAGTCCATCCCACTGCAGTGTTCTCTGTGTCAATGTGAGGCAGACTCCAGACCCCCCTTCAAAAGGGGGCAAGCAGCCCTCTCATAGGAAGGCACTGTTCAAACAGCCTGTTCAACAGTCCTGGGCAAAGACCCAGCTTGCAGTGTTTGTCTCTGAGATAGATGTCATTTTCTGGGCTTAAAAACATGCCCAGCACTGAAATAACTGTTTTCAAGCTACATCTCTTCAGAGAAATTATATTCTGTGGGCATCTCACTGCTGCTTTATGCCTTGCCTGGCTGCAAGGCTTTGGTTATTGTAACTTCTTACGTCAACAGATTTTTTCTCTTTTCACAATATGTTCATCTAATTTCTTCTCCATTTCCTATTTCTTTTCATTTGGCAACGTTTGTCTCAGTGAGGAGGATTGGACTTCGTCTGTGGGTATTACAATGGGTAAATATATCAACAGTTTTGTACTTATGTGTCAGTCACTGGGTTGCGTAATACAGTCATAGTGGTTTATTCTTATTTTGTGTGGGAGACAGTGAAACACTGGTACATGTAGCATTAAAGGCTGCCACAGAATGCCTTCTGTCAGGCACACAGCCCCCGTAAAGGGCATTAAATATTAAATATGGTCTAATGAACAGGCAAGGCTTTATGACAATAAATGTGTCATTGAATTTCTCAGTGTGCAGTACTGGGACATTTCTGAGCAATAGCTCCCTCAGTTAAGACAGTCACATTTCAATGTATCCTATTAGCTGCTGACCAGAACTAGCTACGGGCACACTGTGTTAACCTGTCAGGATACAATAGCTTTTCTTCCTTTTATATTTTGAGAAGTTTACATTGGTTTGGGGGATTTGATTTAGTTGTGTTGGGGTTTTTTTATGGATTTTTGTTTGTTTGTGGGGAGGTTTTCGGGGGAGGCTTTTGTTTTTTCCATGTTTACAAAGATGCTTCCATCACGGTGGGCTCCTGTTACGTGTTTTGAGCGGTACACCCACGGATGACCCCGGTTTATTCAGGGAGGACAGTTTTCTTCACAAGCCATGGAGGAAGGGTAACACCTAGTGGGAGTAAATCCACATTGCAATTAAGAAATACAAAGGGTTCCGAAGTACTGCCATCATGACCCAAGGCATATAAAGAGAAAACTATACTTTTTTGGTAAATGTAAACTATTAAATATTCAGCTTCTTTGTGAGAAACTTAAAAGAGCAAGAACACATTTTATCCCTGTTCTGAACTACAGTGTTGGTTTATCATTTCTTCTAGCAGTCTTTGCTGTGTGAAATGGTATAATATTGCTTAGAAATACCTAATTGCATATGACTGTGTTGTTTGAATTTTAATATTGAATTCAGTGAAATATTTAGCCTTCTGATAAAATCATCAAAATGAGTTAGTGATCTAAACTGAACTGGAGGTTCAAATATGCTCATTTAAGCTTCACAATCTTGTTTAGAGGATACAAGAAAAAGATTTTAGTAGTCCCACAGCAGAGCATATTGCCTAAGAGTCTGGAATCCTTTGCAATTTTGGCACTTATATGCTCTCTAAAATGTGTGCAGTTCCATAGGTTTGACTTTGACAGTTAATGGGTGGCTATTAGCCTGAAACCTTTCCCAGTTCCGAATCATTGTTCAGCCTCAGCATTACACTCACGTAATATAAAGTAAAACTATCAAAAACTTGAATTGTGCATTATTCCACTCAATGACAGAAGAACTCAACTCCTTCTAAAGAGTGCTCTCTCTCTGCAAACTCAGTTTCACATGCTGTATATAGCTAAACACAAATGCATACATTCATAGATTTCAATATTTTATGTGAATTGTAATGAATGTTACCTGTGAAGTTACATCTGATGATATCTGTTCATAGAGATTGTTTTGTCTCCACATTTGCATATGCAGTTGAATACATTTCGCTGGAACTGCATGTTCAAGGAAATCCAGCTGCTGTGAAAATCCGCATATTCAAGCATGAAAGACATTGAAGAACCAGAATAATATAGGCTGTAAGGGACCTCAGAAGGTCACCAAGGGTTCATGCACTTTCCTCCTGCCAGGGTGCTACCGATATTGCTTTGGATAATTTTGTGAGGGCAATGTTCTGCAGAGTCTGGGGAAGAGGGAGGGAGAGAAGGAGGACAGGCATTACCTGTGTATTCTGTGTCCTTGGCCAGGACAGAGCTACAGAGTGTGACTGAGAAACATAATCAATTGAGCAATTAGTGAAGGTCAGAGCTGTGTTAATTTCCTTCAAGCACCTTTGCAAAAATTGGAAGACAAAAGGTGCCCTCCCAATGTCATGGGGACATTCAGGTAGTTTCTGCCTCGGTAAAGAAAAGCACCGAAGGGGACACCTTCCACACACATCTTGAGCATCAGTGAATTTGGAGAACACGAGTAAAGAGGCTATGCACCTTATGTCAATTGTGGAAATACTCCCAGCTGCTTCTTTTCAGGTGATATCTAGGAAAATGCGATACTTGATCTCCTGTTTCCCTGTTTCGGTTAATTGTTGGGAAGTTACAGGCCTGTCCGATACCAAAGGAGCAGAGGACAGCTGTGTCATTTTATAACATGCAGTGGTGTGATATTTTACATGCTCAATATGAGAGGTTTTTCTCCTGTGCTAAATTACTCACAACCCCTATGGAGCAGCTTTAAATCAGGGTTCTTTTTGTGAGCCTGGGCTCTCTGAAATTAATCTTCCATATCTCTGTGAAACATTTCATTCATGTCTTCAAATCCTCCCTCAGCAATTCTCCTATCTGTGAATAAATAGCATTCTGAACTAACTTCTACCACAGCAACAACAGAAAGACAACCAGACCTCTGCAAACTGAAACTACATCCATCTTCTACATTAATCACCAGTGTGAGTCAAGAGCCTTAAGCTATCTCTTAGAATTTAACAGTATGAGGATTCAGCAAAAGAGCTCTCCTAATAGGGAAAATACAACTCATTATCTAGCTAATTAGGATTAAAAAAAACCCCACCTCTATTCCCCCTGCTTACCAGCCTGCCTTCCTGTAGGGTTGGATGGGCTTCAGAATAAGTTTTAAAAGGGGTAAAAGGGTAAAAGCACATTTTTTGGTGCTTTCGGATACAATCAAAAGATAACAGCATTAATCTGCAGAGGAGCAAGTTAAGGGCTGTCCGTAAGTCTATTCTTCTAAGAAGCTAATCATAAGGGTGGTATCATTCCTGGGTAGGAATTCTGTCCAAGAGAAAATACCTTTTAATGAAATTTTCAAAATGTACAGGTCTTACTTACACCCTTTTCTTACAAAAATATGTTTGAAAAAAGGAATTAAAATGTACTGATATAATTACTCTTTTCAACAGAGTGATCCCTCAAAGGTAGAATAGTTAATAATAATGACATTGGTGATTGTGTGCTTCAAATTTTTGTATTCACTTTAGCTGTGATTTGGAGGTTTACTGTTCACTAATCTAGCATGTTACAAAATCATAACTGGTCAGTGAACAGTAATTAATGCATTTTCTTTTGCTTTCTGCCACTTTGTACCAATGCAAGCTGTGCTCAACCAATGTTAATTCTTTAAGTTAGACTCAAATAAGCAAATGAAATGCAATCATTCATTTCAACAGACTCAGAAATTTAATGTACTGCTTTGTTCTCGTTGCACCTTTTTCTGTTGAGAACAATTTAAAATTCCTGTTATGTTTAATAGAAGAAATATCACAACCCTTAGCAGGGATGCTTACAGCATCTGCAAATGTATGAAGGAGGTGAAAGCTTACAGCAGGCACTCTAGAATAGATAAGTTGGCAAATGATTTTTACTACCTTAGCTACCTTGCTTGACTACCTGAGAAAAACATGTTTGCACTAGTTTAGTTTTTTCTCTGTTGAGACCTAAGTTTGTATCCCTGCTGGCAGAACTGATTTTATTGGTGTCAAACGCTGCTTGTTTCATACCCCATGTAAATTACTGAGTGGTATTAGACTGTCAAGGAATGAATGGCACCACAAGGCTTGTGCAGTGTTTCACAGTCACCTGCTTGCTCATGTCCCATCAGGGTATCAGTCCTGAAGGATGCTTTGAGTAGAGGTGGTTCCACCTTTCCACTGTGTTTCACAGCTAAGTGTCTCCCCACCAGTCTTCACAATCTCTCGACACAGACTGAATGAAATTAATGAAGTCTTATTAAGATAATCACTGTTCACGTCCACAGAATTGAAGATTAAAAACAATTTTTATACACATAGAGAGAACCTTCAGTGTTAGCATAGTCAAACTTGTTTCTCCTTCTTTGGCCTCACAGCCTCCTACATGGTGAATGCAGCTCCAACAAGCTCTTAGCTGCTCCAGACATCCTGGAAAATATCCATTCTGTCAAGACCTTGCCAAAGTACATGTCACCACTGGCTATAACTAGAGTTCATGCCAGTGAGGACATCTGTGAGTGAATGCTGTAATTAGATCCTCTTAGCTCCTGCAGGCAGTGAATCTCAGCTGTTCAACCCATGCCAGAAAGAGATGCTGGACCTCCTATTCACTGATACCCTTCCTGACCTGCTATGTAAAATAATGTGTCATGGAGAATACATTTCAGTTACTTGGCAGGGGAAATTATTTGCTCCTAAACTGCCAAAAATCTCTGCCTAGAGGGTGAGATGGCAAACAGCCTTCTGTTAGGGCCAAAGTTGAGCTTACCAGAACATTTCCTTTAGCCCTCATCCTTAGCAGTGTTTCCAAAACTTCTCCTACCTGTTATCCACTGCATAAACCAACCTGATTTTTGGTTTGGGCTGAGCCAAACTTGAAGCAACCTGGAATCAACTTAATCAGGCATAGCTGATGTTTCCCAGCTTGCTGATGTGCCGTGCTAATGAGATGTTATTGCCTGAAGTAATGAAAAGCATCTGTTTCTTACCTGTAAAGAAAGACTGAGGGTTGCTTCTGTTTGTTTGAAGGTGAGTTTGGCAAGCTTGTCTTCCTTAGAAAAGTTCACTGCATGTGTTTTGCTCTTGGCCTCCTGGAGAGGCCCTAATAGAATTCAATTAATGTGTCTAGAAAATTCTGGATGTGCTTTTCTGTTCCAAGGGTTTACATAGGGAGATTACTGCTCTGCTTTGTAGGGATTTCCTGTGAGATATTGTCTTTCTATGATCCATGTATGTATATGCAAGTAATACATTATCACTAAAAGGAACATATCAACAGAATAAATGTTTGAGAGACTGTTTGGGACATGTAAGAGATACATGGAAGGAAGAGTGTAAGTGTTTAGATTTCATGAAGTTTTAATGAAGCAAATGTCTGGATTTACAGAAAATCACAGCCACTTAATTCCAGCAGCCTACAGAGTCTTTAAGCCCTCGAGAATATAGGAATTAGATTTTTAAGAGCCTCTCTTCTCTCTGTATACTGCAAGCTGTTGAAAAAGAAAAGATTATTTATTAATTGCTTATGAACCAAGAACAGAGTTATCTTTCCTGTGTCAGCAACATGACAACAGCAGAAGTATGTGCCCCAAAGTTACACTGGAAAGAGTTATGCCCATGTGAAGCAAAGTGTTTATTTGTTTTCACCTTTTAATTGTTCATGAGTGTTGTTTCATGAGTATTGTTCATGTACAGTTCTTGCCAAAATGCCCTTCTCAGAAAATTGGAAGCTTTCTTCATTATTGTTTGTGTTTTTTAACTGAATGCCAAGAGTCTAGATTTCATCAGAACTGAGTCCCTTAAATAAAATCCTTTCAAATAAAACAAGCAGAAAAAAATCTATTCGTCTCAAGGAGGTTAAATCACATATAAATAGGCTGAGATTATAGGATGGATCTTAGTGAAGGGGAAGCTTATCTGAGAAGCAGGAGATAAGCATAAAGCCTGCAGTCATAGTGACAGTAAAAGGCTTCTGAAATAAGGAAAGATCTCTTTGTAAGTCAAGATATTGTTTGTGACTGACAGTCTGAAAGAGGGAAAAAATTAAAACTGCCAAGTGTAAGGATTATTAAGAGGGAAGGGGAGAAAGGAAGAAATGAAATGTGTAGCTAAGGAAATGTGAAATATGTATGGAATTATTACTTCTGTATTTTATGAGCCCTCAGGCCCATCTTTTCAGTGTTTTAGAGGAGTACAATAGCTACATAACCGTGTATTTAATACCGTGTATAATACTGGTATCTATTATATGGACAATAAATGGGGTTATTCAAACCTGTTTGATAGTGGAGTGACTTTAAAATACTCATCATTAACCTACCAAGCGATCTCCCTTCTTTACCTCTCAGCCTCTGTCCCCAGGTCAAGGCTGTTGTGGCTCTCTCCTTGATTTCTAGTGGACAAAGGTGATGTTTTGATCACTAACAGTTGACACAGGAAAGCAACTTTTTAGGGAGGTTCTGATAAAACCTCCTTATAATAATAAAATTTCATTTACTAATCTCAGCTGGGTATTGTCAGTAAGCTTAATGGGAATTTAAACCTTACAGACCACACCAGATTAAGCTAACACCTAGTTTGTTCCATTCACCATACCTACCTCTTATTTTGAGTGTTCTTGTAGGGTTTAAACAATTCCTCTTCTATATAGCATTCAGCTTACTCAGAGCACAAAATACTAGGTTGTTTAAAAAAATTTATGACATTCTAACAACTCTTGGTTGAAAACAAAGCTTATTAGTGGTCTTAGCCACACAACTTCCACTCAGGTTAATTGGAGCTGTTTGCCTAAATCTTGGACTAGGTGATCATTGTAGGCTGTATCCAATTGAAATATTCTGTTCTATTTTCCTCAGCTCTGAGTATTTCAAACCTTGTTATTATGCAAATCACAAATCTATCCACACTTCTTCTGGCAAATTGCTGCACAGGAAAGCATAACTAATTTAATTCATTAATCCCTACCCCTGAAGCACAAACATCTATCACCTGAGCTAGTAAAACAGTAGTTGGGTTTGAGGTCTTTCAAGCTGCTGCATCAGATTGAGAAACAACATACTGTTAAGTGCACTGGAAGCCTGAATGTGTTTTGTCTGCTAACATTGTTTGAATAAGAAAATATGTAACCATATACCCCATGTAATTTTTTCTTATCTTCTGCTTTCCATCTTTACCAAGTTTGAACATTATAGTAGCTTTATATATATAATCCCCAATTTTATTCAATGATTTCTTGATTTATTTATTATTGTTAGTAGCAGCCATAGTAGTATTTTGTGTGCCATGTGTTCTAACTAGTCTGGGAATATCTTGTTCAATATCTGTGTTAAGGTTCACAGTAGTTTTCCTTAGAAAGGACTCTTGAGTATGTTCACAGTGCTTTGGCTGGGCAAACCTCCTAGCCTGATGCATCCAAATGAGGACCCAGTTAAATACACTTCAGTTAGGAAATGCCAGGCACCTGGCTGTCCAGGAGGTAATGCTGTACTAGTCCTTTTCTCACACTTGAGAATCATGTCTGGCTGGGGTAATATTCTTTTGCTCCACTCTTGTTCAAGCTGCCAGTGCTAGAAGCTAACCTGCCTGAATTTGCACTGCAGGAGGAAAGAAATACATTGGAATGCATTTGTTTCAGTCGGCTCTTTTTTGACATCCCAAAGAGTTTCCAGGCATAAATAAGAATTATTAAAGGCAGCAGTAAACGAGGGTTCAGGTTGAGGGATTTGAATGATTCATGAGCAAGGACTCTAATAGGGAAGAAGAATGGGCTTACAGAGTGGCGTTCATACACCTCGGTAGAGAAGCAGCAGACAGCTTGACTTGATAAGCAAGGATGATCCTGATTCAAAGCATTACAAGACAAAGCGTGAGCAGGTGTTAATGCCACACTGTGTGCCAAGCACTGTTTTTAATATGAAAAGCAGTTTTCTTTAGAATCTAGCACAAAGAGGTGGTGTTCCAAAAGCCTGGAAGCAGATCTTTCCCAGTGAAATCAACATGCAAATGGTAAATATAGAAGTTGAAATTTTGGCCTCTCAACTTGGTGGCTGTAGTTCTCTACATTTTTTTGCCAAGATGTGTGACTGGCTACACAGAAAGTATGTCTTTCCATATGCACTTCTGAATTTCATCTAAGTGCTTTCTGGAGGAAGATCTGAAATTTAATTTCCCAAATAGTAGTTCCTTTAAAATTTACATAAGCATTGTTGTAAGAAAAAAATCATCACCCTCGTTCAGTTTCTGGCAACTTTTGCAACTCGGTAGTTAAATCACAGATTCTAATCTAATTCTTTATTAAAATGTCATCAAAAGTTCCAGCATCACAGGCCTAGCTGTTAAAATCCAAGTATAGATTCATTAACACTGATTTCATAGTGACCCTCAGGTATCCTTCACTACCCAGGTCTGTTGTGACTGAATTAATTTGCAGGAACCACAGCTCTTGCCAGCCACAAACATCAGTGCCCCATTTCCACAAAACTTTAGAGCAATTATTATTTGATTATGATAAAGCTATTATCTTTTCCCATTAATGTTATTTTGGCACTACAAATGTTGTTGTGGTTTCTAATGTGATCTTAAAATAGTGTTGCTTTAGGTGCTGTTCTGATAGTGTTTATCAAAGGCAAGGTGTGTAAGAATTTCAGCTGTATAGGACGGGTGATGCAGAAAAAGAGTCAATACATGTATTTCAATAGGATTTTAACATATTTTTCTCGTATATTATTCTTACCACTATCACTCATGCCTTTCTTTAAGGACAGCATTGTTAATATAAAGCCTTAGTCTGGTGAGAGGCTAACTGCCTGCTGTTCCAGTAAATTTCTAACCAAACCCTCTACACTGAACTAGCCAAAGAAAACAGCATCAAAGCATGGGACTAAATTGCAAAACAGGGTGGCAAGAAGGCTTGATTTCTTCTTAGAACTGTGACAGGACCGTAATGGTAGCTTATGTTATTACCTGATGCTTTGCAAAGAGCAAAGTTAGTATTTAATTTTATGGTAGATAATTTTCAACGATAAATTTTTTAACGTTTAAAGTAAATGTGTTTTTACAGTACATACCAGCTTTTAGCATCCAAGCTTTAAGAATTGGACTCAATGATCTTTGTGGGTCCCTTCCAGCTCAGAGTGTTCAGTGATTCTAAAGGAGAGCTTTGATGCCCCTGGTGAGCATGAGAGCCACGTCCCTGGGAGCAGCAGGTGGCAGTGCTGTCTCCGCTCTCCGTCTCTAAGGCACTGCGGTGGCACAGCTGGAAGAAGCCATTTCACTCAGAGTGTTTAATAGTTCAGGTTCCTGCAAACAAGGGCACTTCTGCTTATAGGGAGTGACAATTGGCCTCATCAAGGTGCTGTGAACTTGCCCTTCAGGCTGAATTGTAGCCTTCTTTCTCCACGACAAGTTCCTCCAAGCCATGCACATAGCATTTGCTCCAGTTTATGTAGCAAGGGGTAAAGGTATGGAGCAAGAAGTACAAGTGACTTTTCACTGCTTTTAATTTTAACCCAAGATTTATTTAGCTAAAAATGATTGAACTGTATGTCCTTACTGATTTTGTTGGCAGCATCCTCTGTCAGGCACAGTTGCCACTCATTCCTAGGGGTTCTCAGCAGTAGATGCAGCAGCAGTGTCAGTGACAGGAGCAAACACTGCTCCTGCAATGAGGCTTCACCACATAACTAAAGACCCATCAGGAAGGCAGTGGATGGGATGTCTGGCCATGCCTCTGTCTTCTCCAGGTGTGCAAACTCTGCTCGCAGGCCGTGGCTCTGAGGTCGTGTGAGGCCGAGTGGCTCAGCCAGGGTGCTGCTGGCTCAGGAGCAGGTTGTCTTTCAGACAGAGATAGCTGAAATGGTCCAAGACCCAAAACACAAAATGAAAGTTCAAGCAATGTCGATAACCAGGGGTCGAAAACCAGTGCTCACCACCTCATGATACTCTGCTGTTTATCAGCACAGACTTGCCAAAAGACGTCTGCTACCTGCAGGGAGTGGGAGCAGGACTGGGGGAGGAACAGGGACAGTGTGACAGCCACTGCCTTAGCTTGTTGGAGAGTGATGGGGAAAGGAATGACTTGTTGCAAACGTGTGATGAGAGTAAGCCAAATGACAGGCCTTCATGATGAGTGTGATCAAGTGGCATTTTCCTTCCTTTTTTTAATTCTCCTTTTTTTTTCCCACTGTATTTGGAACAAACAAGACAAGAGCAGAACAAATAAAAACAAGAAATGTCATCTGTGGTCTCTGTTATCCCAAGAGGGCTCACATAAAGTATGAATTAGGTCACAGGAAGTAAGATAAAAAGCATAACTATAAACTAAGAAAATAAGTGAAGTAAAGAATTTTCCTTTCAAAGGATGAGATGTGAATCACCGAGGTCAACACTTTCAAGACTTGTTAAACTAGATGTCTGCCTAATCACCAAAGCATTTCTGTCAGCTTCTTTATTACATGACCCAAGGTTTGCTGCCAGTACTGAGAAAGGTGAGATAACTTGTGCATCGTCTTGCTTTGGACACAAATAGGCTGTGTCTGGCGATGGGGTAAACTGACAATATTAGCACAGATCAGCATTAGATGAGTGAAATTAAATTAAATGGACACATACATACAGAGGTCTGGAAGAAATGCACACACATCTTCAGAATTTTGTTTGTGTTTTCAGAGAATCACAGAATAATTACTAAGGTTATTGAGTCCAACTGTTAACTATATTTTTTCCTTTCCTATTCCATGGGTGAGTTATTACTGTCTTTCCCACTGAATTATTCTTTTAGTACTCACAGCCGTGTATCACACTGCTGAGTCAGGATCACCACAAAACTTCCAAACAAAAAACACATGAAGCCCGGCAGGGAGAAATATGGGAGAGTTCTGTCTGAAGCAGAGGAACTGTTTTTTTATGATGTTTCTGCAAGCTTCAGTGTTCTCACATGCAAATGGAAAGAAGATGCTAATGTTAAAGGGCAGAATGAGGAACAAGTTAAAAAATAAACTATGGTGCATGTCACAAGAGGTTGTCAGTGCAGCCTTCTGACTCGTTAGCTCACAGAGGCAATGAGGTCTTCTGAAACTTCCTCTCCCTCTTTAATCAGTCCCTTTAGAACAAGCAGATCCCAGCTTCAAAGGCTGCAGGGCTTGTCAAAGAAGAAAGCTGCCTGCTCCTTAAACCATGGATGGCAGCTTAATGTCCCACAGTGTTGGTTCCCATGTGAGGCTGCCCAGCTTCTCAGGGTGGGTGTGATTACACGGCGACTCCTGTGCTCAGATGTCTTTGAAGGGTTTATGTGCTCTCCCCACATTAGTATTGATCCTCTCCATTTGACAGGACTTGCAAAGACTTGAAAAGATGCTCAGTAAAGTATACTTTTTAGCTTGATCCCTCACCCAAGAAGTCTAGGTGAATCCACAGCCTTGCTGCATTTGAGCTAGTTTTCTCAAGTACTTTAGATAATAAGGTTTTGTTAATTAAAGTGGCTGTCGTATTTTCTTAATAAATGCCTCTACTTTTTCTGTTCTACCTATGAGACTTTTTCCAGAACTTACTTGCAGTAAGATGAGTCGAGAGTTTTGTATAGGAAAGCTGCAGTGTTGAGTTTGTCCACAAAACATTTTGTTAGGCAGCATAATTAATAATTACATTTACTGACTAGGGAGCCAGAAGGTTAAGTGTATTTCAGTATTTTCCAAATCTGATGTATTGATTCTACAGCCTGTCATTTCCAGAAAAGTTTCCCAAAGGAAAAAAAAAACAACCTTAATACAGCACAGCTCTCTTCCTCATTGGAGCTCCAGTTTCCCATTTTCACACGGCTGTATTTTAAATGTGAACACCAGTTATATTTCAATTAAACTTTACTGTTTGCTATACTTTTCTTCTGATATATCAATGAAATTGTGTATTTCAATGTGCACATTTCCCTGTTGGTTCCCCTCCTTCCCTTATTTGCGACTGGATTTCCATCGTGCTTCAGCAACTACTTGCAAGTGCTGCAACCTCATTTGCAGTCTAAACCTTTAACCTGGAAATGATCTCTGATGTGTGATTTGTTCCCATGGGCTTTTTTTTCATGGTGTCTTTAGAGACCAGCTATGCCTAGAATGCAAAGCAGATCATAAGCGGTGTGTCCGATAATGTGTCCATGAACAGCATATTCACAGATACTTGTCTGGTCTTCAGAAAAATAGAAGTCAAACAGCAGTATTAGAATCTGGCACTGTTCTAGTTAAAGCCATTTTTCCAAGTACTACCAAGTTCAGCTAGAGCTAACTCGGGCAGAATGGGTGAACTTGGTAAATCATGAAGTCAGAAAAAAGGAGGAATAGAATGAATCTCAAGAGATCATTCTCAAAATCCACATCTCCAACAAGGCAGGACAAGAAACCTGGGACTAATCCTGGCAGATTAGGGTAATATATTGGTAATTATTCCAGTGAAGGAAATTCCATAATATTCTTATGCACAATATTTTCATACTCTTCCTGTGATAAAGGGGTTTTATAAATATTTATCAGATTCCTTTTTTTTTCTTTCTCAGCAGATAACGCAAAGTTGTTCAACACTCTCTACTTCTAAAATATACAGATAGTATTTCTGTGTTGTGTACAGAAATACACTTCCACCTTAAAGCTATGCCAATCTGAAGGTCAGCTACTGCCAAAATGAAACACCTTACATTTTTCCCCATTCAGCCAGCCCTCATGAGATTGTGATGAACTAGTTAAGAAGATAAAGTGGAGAAGCATTCAAAAAAATTATAAAATTAGTTTCCTGCTGATTTAGTTCACTGCATTAAGCCCTACAAGGGCATCAGACATCTGCCAGTGGTTGGATTGGTTTAGCTGTGATGTGAAATGGAATAGCTTCTCTTTTCTGGGCTAAATAAACCTCCTCACACTCCCTTCTCAGACCATGCTTTCTAAGCCTGTTACTGTCCTTAGGCTCCTCTGAATCCTTTCCATTTTTCTGTATCTTTTTCATACATGGTATATTTAATTTATTTCTGTATCCAAAGAATATTTAAAATGTATGATTCAGTTATGAGTGAGCAGGCCATAAGAAGCGTAAGAGAATCCATTGTAGCTCATATGCTCTTCTGCCCAGTTTTCCCTGCCTAATTTGTGTGTGCTGTTACCATGACTTTGCCTACCTCTGTAACTGTTCTTGCAAGATGGATGGATGAACATAAGTGTGCCACCCTCTTCTGAGCTTTTTCAGTTTAAGAAATTGCAATTCCCTAAATTCAGTGCAGTCATTCCATTCTGCACCTTTCCCTGTGTGGTCACTGCTCATGTGGCCATCTTACCATGTTCAATTTTAACTTAAGATATCATTGAAATTCCAGAAGAACCTCAAGCAAGAGTTTCTCAAGGTGGGGTGGATAATTTCCCTTCAAGTTTCCTTCCATTTCGCTCTGTGTATACACTGACCTACATTGAGAATAGGCACATGACATTCTCAGTCTTTCATGCAGTCAGAACTCTTGGGGTTAATGGCTTCATGCAAGTATAATGTCATGGCACTCTAAAGGAATAAGATGTTAAGATTTGCTGTATTCTTTTAGATATTTATAAATTTAGATTTTTATAAATAATTTATATTTCCAAGTATAGATTAATTCCTCATTCACATTTATATATTTTTCTCCACACATGATCTAGAGTCTTGAAGCATTTTTTTTCTTTTAAAGCCATCACCACTTGAAGCCACATAGTCAGCTGAGAATTTAAAGTTTTTACTCTGATAGTTTCTCACTCTTATAATTAGAAAAATGGGAAGAAGAGGATACAGAAACAGCAAAGTTAAAACAATAAGTCCCAAATATATGCAACCTTTTAAATCTCATCAATTGTTAATAACTCTGAGGTTGGAGTTTGTGCTAGACCGTGCTGTGGATGAAACCCACACTGTAAAGAAGGGTGCACCAATGATTATTCCATCGCTGACTTGTATCCCACCACAGACTGCTGTAACCTGTGTGTTGCTCCATCTATTGTAACCAGATCCAGGTCTGAGCAGAGCCAGATTGTTCAGAAACACTGATCTGAAGATAAGGATTGCCAGGCTTTCCAGTCCTTCCTGTGAAGTCTCTCATATTGTTCTCAGAGCACAGGAGCAACAGAAGCCTGTGGGCAGGCTCTGGATACACTGCCCTTCAGGCTCAGAGATGATGTTGGACCTTTGGGTGGGTTCTCTCCACTACAGGCTTCTTTGTGGTGTAGTGACATGGAGGAAGGAATTCCACTCTCCTTCATGTACTGCCCACCCTCTTGTGAGAACTTAGTGAACTTTTGAAGTCCCTTTTTTTTCATAGCCTTCAGGAGTTTCTCGGGGTACTGACCACACTTTGACTCAGACCAGAAGGAAGGAAGGAGCAATAAACAGCACAGCATGCTGAGGGTGGCCATACACCCAGCAGTATTGTTCACCTGGAGTCAGTGAGCAAGCTCACCACACATCTGACTCTATCAGAACATAGGAATGTTTCTGGGGCATGGGAAGATAAGTCCTATGAGGAATCAGGGGGCCTTAGTAGCAGGAAATATTTAAGGGCTTGGGATATCTTTCTTCCCCTTCCTTCCTTTCCCTGCCACACAAAAATTTCCGGTGCTTTTCTAGTGTCCTTTTGAGACATGTCATATTTTATTTGCACACAGTTGTATATCTTCTCTTTTCTCTCTTCTCTCCACCTTCACTGTCACCATCCACCTCCACTAACTGATTTTGACTGGAGAAGCTTCCCAAATCTGCACAGGGTAGACAAGCATGGGGAAATATGCCTGGCCCTTGCTAACGCAGGAAGAAAAGGGGCAGGGGTGGGCTGGGCTGGGCAGGTGAGGGAGAGTCCTATTGCCAAGTAGAGTGAGACAGCAGGAAGATGTGGGGAAAATCTATTCTACATCAGCCACCCCCTTCCTCCTTAGGAACCTTTCCCTTGGCAGCAGCAGCTGAATACAGAAGCACAAAGAAGCAATGGGTGAATCGGACTAAAACCCACACAGATTTCTTTTTTCTTTCATTGGCACCACAGACATCAAACTGTCTCCTACAAGTTGCCACCAAAGGCAGCTTCCTGCTTTTTTTTTTTTTTTTGGTGGTGAGACGGCACTGCATTGGCCCAACCCTGTGGATCGCTGGTGGCACGGTAACCTACACCCCACTGCAATTGCGCTGGCAGCTATAACATCTCACTGCTCTTCCATTTTGATATGCGAAAAAGACTTTACAACTCGAAAGCTGTAAAGCAGGTATGTTTATTGCGGCGCCAGACACATGGAGGGTAGCCCCAAAAAAGCCATGCGTGCCGACTGCGGTACTCAGCTTGAAATATAGCTGGTTACAAATTACATATGGATCAAGTTACACAGGACGCCTGCTCATGCTCGTCGTCTGGCGTCGCTTCGTAGCTCAGCTTTCTATTACGCCTGTGCAGTGCCGCCTGGTGGTCGTGGGCCGGGGTCTCTGGGATGAAGTAAAGTCATCCTCTGATGAAGTAAACGCTCTACATTCAGACTTAAACTTTTCACCTTGCTTCCTTATGCATACTCTCTGAAGTCCTGGTCCAAGTCGAAACTCCAAAGGTGGTTCGAGCCCGTTCCAAGGTTCGAAAGCAGAAATTCTGGTCATGGTTTCTTCCTCTTATCAGTGGTCTGGCATCCTATCCTTATCCTCCCGTACATCCTTCGCCTTTGCCTGGCCGGTATAACAAATATTCAGCAAACAGTACATTGTTTAGCAAGCACCTGCAAAGTTTTGCAATGCTAGCAGTACCCACAGCACTTAATCCCTAAAATCTTAGCCCCTTGTATCAATGTGATATCCATTTAGTTAGATCGGGGGAAAAATGTACCTCCTGTCTTTTTGGACTCCCCCAGGCGCCCCTCCTTGAGTTTAATAAAATCCCATACCAAATCAAAGAAAGAAAAAAGGAAAATAAATGCCAAAAAAAACATAGACTTTGAAACACACTTCAAAACTGCACAATTTGATAAAGAATGGAAACAGCCAGATTGCAGAAATGGAGAAATCTTCTAAGTGTGGAAAGGAGACATAAGAATGGTTTATTTCTGTATTATATAAACCCCACAGCCGTTGTGATGGCATTGTGCCATGCAAATAAGTTACTGAAGTCAGGTGGATAAACTGTGTGAATTTGTGGTACCACTAACACCATCTATTCTCACTGAATATGACCTCTTTAAATAAATAAATGCAAGACTCAAAACATCACATTATTTTCCTTACAGCTAACCCTAGTGCTCCTGCAATAACTCAAGACCACACGAGGAGGGGCATCTTCCAACTACTGCAGGGAGGGAAAAGGTAAATAAAATACTGTCCACTACATCTGACAGCACATTTCATTTTTAGGTGAATAGTTTTAAACCCTGCCAATACTGAAGCATCAACATCGTTGATCATTCCTATAATTTTGTGAAAGTAGTTAGTTTTCTTGATTTTTAATTCTTCCTGCATCTGATTGAATCTACTATGCTGATGATGAGTAATCATAGGGAAAAAAATAGAGTCATTATAAATTCTAAACCCCAAAATTCTTCAAATGCTACTTATGTAAAAAGGACCCATTTAAATCAAATCATTAGCTTCTGCTTAGATGCTCAATTACAAGTGTAATAATATAAATGTTTTATGTGTTCACAGCTCTTGTGTTCAAATTTAACCTTTCTTCCATTTTTGCTGTAATTTCTCCCTTTTATAAATGTTGGTGTAATTAAGCCCATTTCCTCTTTAGAGGTGAATACACAATCATAGCTGGAAAATCCTCAGTATGTTTTACAGTCTGAAATATGTGATACTCAATCTCACAGCTAATAACTACCATGACATGTTTTATAATTGCACCATAAATCAGAGTCTGCTGCATTTAAAGTGTAATTTCAGGCTGTTTTGCAATATTTCTTGGCACTTTTAGGAATATATCAGGGTGGAAAACGCATGATCTAGCTAGGTACAACCACAGATGAAGAAAAAGCTTTTTCTGCAGTTGTTGGAGTGCCCCAAAAGAGATACTCAATAGCAGGGACATTCTTGTCACTCTTGGGATGCCCAAGATGCCTTGGGGACCTCAAAGCATGATGTCTGAACAGGTGTTTCTGTCCAGCAACTAGGAGGAATGGGTGGAAATTAACTCATGACACAAGCTTGAAGAATGGGCAATCCATTAGCAACAAGTACTCTGTGGTTTTTTTAACATGATTCATTGTTTAAATCCTTCCAGGCAGGGCTGTGTTTGGGAGGGACAAAGCTGAGAGCAAGAGAGAAAGCGTCTGCTGTGGAAGTTGGAGGAAAAATTCTGCTATTTCACACAGCATCTTCCAGTACCTGTCTCAAGCAGTTTGCAGTTGCTGACAGGTGAATGATGAACTCTCACAAAATTAGGAGATTTTTTTCTCCCAAAGCCTGTTTCTGTTTGAAGAATGCTGCTTTATAATTCATTCTGGTTTTGCTATATATGCTATAGGTGTTATTTTAGCCCCTTCAGCACATACAAAAGCTTGTAATGAGTCTTGGCTAATTTCTTGGGGATGCCAAATCCCTGAGAACTAGTTTAAATGCAGAGAGGCTCTTTTATCCCTTAATTAATGGTTAAGCTTGTTGTATACTAGATCTTGATACCATATCTCCCCACTGGGCCACCATCACCACCTTGCCATTATGTCCTGACATCTGGCCTTGCTCTGAAGTGATCAGGAGCATCGATTTGCTTGGTACCTTTCTGTGTTTGATACACAGCCCAGCACAGTGGGTAATGCCTCATTTGCACCACCGGAGTTCCGCTGGTAATTTAATTAAAATTGCCACATCCCTCACATGTGCTCTCACTATTTTGGTTTCCGCTCATCAAAGTCTGAATTTATGCTAGTCAAGTTGATATTATCGTCTCCCCATATGGCACAAGTCATGTAATGACATCTGGCTGCATTTTGGACACATAATATAGACATCATGGGCTGCTCTTTGATTAAGAGAGCAATGTGTGCTACAGGCTGCTGTAGGCTGCCAAAAACAAAAACAAGAAGTAGTTATGGAAACTGCAGGTGCACAAAACCTATGTGATCTCCCACACCCACTACTATTATTCATACTGGAGATCATTGGGAGAGGCTTGAGATGTTAATGGTTAATGGCTCAAACATTTGGCCATTTGCAGAGGCAGAAGGGTGCTTTGCTGGGGCAGGCTTTGCACCCACTGAGGGGAGGAAATGAGTTTCTGTGTGTGTGGTGAGATTCTGGGGTTTCAGCCAGATAAGATGGAAGGTCAATAAGAAGCAGGTCCTGCAGTGGTGGGATGGTGCTTTTATCAGGCCAATTGTCCTCCCTTACACTTCTGACTTGGGTGTAAAACCCCTCCACCTTGGAAAGGTCACATTCACACGTAGGCCTGAAGGTATTCATCCCTTCTGATGGGGCATAACTGGTTCAGCTACATGAGATGCAGCTTTCCTATCTTAGAAGATGTCATAAACCATCAAAGACCCCACCCCCAAAGCACCCTGAGACTCATTCCTTAGTCCTTCAACCAGAGAACTTCACGTGATCCACAGTGTTGCAGCAGAGCCTGAGTGCACGGCAGAAGAGAGGGTAAAACTGAGTGCTGGGCACCAGTAAAAGAGGTAAAGGTTGTAGCACTGGTGAGAGCTAAAATGCATGTTGGATCAACAGGAACTTCATGGAGCTGCAGTGTCTTCTCATACTGTTATAGACCTGGCCTCTTTGCTCTACTCCATAAATGGTGCTGTCTTGAATGGGATCCTAAGGGAATATCCCAGGTATTTCTGGTGCCTCTGTCTTAAAGCTCATTTAAGCAAACCAGCATCTCTATTACAAGTTAAAATGAACCTTGAGGTCTTGCCTTTAGGAATAGCACTGCTAATTTAGGAAGACAAGAAGGGTAGTGTAATGTAGTGCACTGACCAGCACATCGACTCATAGCAACCTTTACCAGAATAGGGGTGGGAACTTCTAAGATTTGCTCTGGCAACTTTGAAAAAAAACAAATAAGGGTGATAAGTTCTCAGAGATTTCACTTCCATTGCCACTAGTTGTGCAAGTAAGTGAAAAAGAGAACTACTGTAGGCTAGAAATTTCCAGGATGATACATTTCATGGTGCAATCATTGCCTATTGCATTTGCTGTGTGTTATTGCTGTCTGGCTCAGTACCCACTGTTGGGGTAAACGTGAGAGGGTGGGCTTGAGGAAAAGGAGGCACCAGGGCTATAACAAAAGTGAGTTCAATATTACAGGATCTGAAGAGTTATGGCTGTAGGGCTGCTAACAGGTTTTAGATCAAGCCATCTATTTCAGACAATTCCCTAAGATTCCCACCTTTTTACTGTAATTAAAATATCCCAGTAGAGGGAAAACCAGCAAGTCCTGCACTTGTAAATTGTTTTCAGGCTCTCTGCAACAGCAGAGTCTCTGTAAACACAGCACATTGGCACCTGTCTCCTCATCTAGGCACAGGCCATGAATAAAGTTACCTCTTAAAATCTGGCTTAGAGAAAAGGAAGTCTGGACTCCATAGTTTGATTTTATATGTTTTATATTTCCTTAGAACAAAAGGAACACAAGGCTAGGGTCAAAATTGCTTTCAGTTGCAAACATAGAGTTTGCAGGTGTGGGCAGAGCTTAGCCTAAAATAACTGGAGGCAAAAGAAGGAAAAAAGCAGCTTAAAAATGTGATGTCAGCAGGAGAAAATAGACTCTGTGGGGCACTGGTTTTCTAAAGCCTTGTTCTGTAATCAACACAGCTCATTACTGTAGCTGCATGTGATGCTGCAAATGGCATTTGGATGAACACATTTTGTCTTTCCACCACACTTTCTAGTTGACAAATTGTCTGCCCAAATTGCTGAACCATGTGTATTGTGTCAAAGAAGAGGAAAGCAGCATATTCCCTTTGTCAGGGTAGACAGCCTGTACCAAACTCTCAGTCACTGATTTTCAACCTTCTTCTGTTTAAACCCCTAGGAATTCTGCTGTGGAGGTACAGGACTTTGTAGATATGCCTCAATTATCCTGCAGTGATAATCATATTGCTTTCTTTTCCCTCACAGTCTACAGTGTACACCTGAGTCTGAGGTCTGCAGACCACAGTTTGGAAATTGGTTTCCAAAGCAAATGTACAGTTCCACTTCTTTCTTGTTTTAACAAAGTCACTTTCTCATAATATCTCAGTTCAGTCCTTAAATAGTACTAATGTTATTATTGCAATGCATGGGACAGTCCATCCTGCAATCAAGATCACAGAAGGAAGTGACCATGTATCTGAGATCAGCTAGCAGCATGTGAGTGCACGTCACATTGTAAGGCACATCACAAGTTCTCTCTCCCATCCAGATTCACTTTGGAGTCTCATCATGGGATTAAGGCAGCAGGACCTCTATCTCACTTGAGGAGGAGAAAGAAGTGAGAAACAGAATGGGGTTATAAATGATATCCCAAAGATAATGGAAAAAGAAGATGGACTTTGGGGTTTGAATATCTTTTATTTAATAGGTAATTTTTTTATGCTTGCCCAGGAAGGCTGTGGAGCCTCTGTGCTCAGAGATATTCAGAACCTAACTGGACACAGCCTGTTTTGGGTGGCCTTGTTAGAGGTTAGACAAGATGGTCTCTAAGGGTCCCTTCCAACTGCAGCCACTCTGAGATTCAGTGGTTCTAAAATAAAAATATTTTCTTCCAATTTTCTGAAGAGAACAATGAGCTGAAAGAACAAAAGTGAAAGTTAATGAAATCTTTCCCTTTTTCAGCCCAATAGCATTAACTTCTATTAACATTTCTAACCACTGCCAACCTTGTCAACATGAGCAATCCCATTATGTGGGCTGGATTTTATCAGCCCCAAAGGTAATTCTACATCCAGGCTACCTCTGAGGTTTCCCTCAGTGTGGAAATATGGGAAGCAAGGAAGAATCACTGATGCATATTCTGGTTCTCTCTCCTTGTGGGGTCAGGATTTGGCAAAGCACACATCACCCAGGAACTAAGACATGTGCTGGCATGTTTCATGCAGATGCAAGTTATACCTGCATGGGTGAGGAAACTGTGACATACTCACAGAGATGTGTGGGAATAGGTTTAGTAGCCACGCTGAACAGCTGCTCATATTTAAAAGAAAGACAGGACAAGGGTTTAAATGGAGCCTTCACATCATGCAGGTTAGCCTGTGCAAAATTATATGTGTGTTTGTAGGGCTGGATTTTAGGAGTCCCAGGCCTCAGGCTCTTTGGCTGTATCCATGATCTGACTCATCACTGCTTCTATCATTTAAGGCTCTTTGTTACTCAGTGCAATTTTCAGCATCAAGTAAAGCACCAGAAGATGACACCCAAAAGCAGAACTGGCTAAGAGCACAGGCAAAATAGGCAAATGTCTGGGTTAAAGCTTGCTGGGCAACAGTTGATTCCCTCTTCTCTCATGTTACATGTCTGTGCCCTCCCAAAATTTCACAGAATACTCATGGCCCTACTCCTCTCTCCCTCTGCTTGTGCTTTAAGATTTCATTTTGCATTTCCAAGGGAATGAAACTCAGTTGTGCCTGACTGCTGAGAATCACTGAGGTAGTTTTGGAGACAGGCTGGGACAGCTCAGAAATGGGTCTGCTCAGCATCAGGGCTGGCCCAAGGAGGACTATGTATCCAGGGACAGGAGAGGGGGAAGGACATAGCCTAAAACAGGACCTTTCAGTAGTGCTTAGAACCACTCAAATCAATGTTTAGCTTCACCTCTAGACCCATGCTGTTATCTGCCTGGAAACACTCAGGATAGTTTACAAAATTTTTGGAGGTGTTCTCAGTAAAGGACTGACCTTCCTAGATTAAGTTTTAGGCAGCACTTTTCATGGAAGTCCAAGGCTGCAAATTTGTTCCCTAATCCAGGTGATTCCCATACGTCAGACATCATTACTTACTTACTTCAGAATTAATCAGTGGCCCCTTGTCGTGCTCCTGTGGGGTCTGCTCCCTTCCTGATGGGATAGGCAGGGATTTCTCACTCACTATCTATCGTTAACACACAGTTATTCATGTTTTTAAAACACTTCTAAGTGCCAAGAACTGGCTTCATCCAATTTATGGTCTGAAATTCTTAGGAAAATGAAATTCTAAATTTCTCAAGGCTAAATTGTATGTGTTAGAGATGAGACATATAGCAAAAGAGGAAAAAAGCCAAAACAAATTAACAACAGGTTGTTTAAGCTAAAAAAAAAATTACTTTGCCATCCTGTAGTCTAGTGCTGGACTTTCCCAACCAGTAGAACTATCCATGGATTACTGCGGTTCCACACACCTTTCCATGCTACCAGATGTAAGACACTTGAATCAGTTTCTATCTGGTAATGAATTATTGCATGTATTAGTAGACACAACATATAAAGATGACTGGCTAAGTCCTATCACATGTGTCCCAGAGGTTTATTGTACAATTAGTCAGAGGAAAGTTGAAAGTGAAGCAAAAAGAACATTTACAGGCAGAAGAGGAACTGGGCAGGACAAGATGCACAAGTAAAAAGGCCTAATATTCCTTCCCCACCTCAGACACATATAAATAGTGAGAGCATGAGTTCCCCTGCTCACTGGCCACCACTCATTTGCTGTCTCTCTCTGGGACCTTGCATCACCGCTGCAAGATGTGGGCAAAGGTACTGTCTTCTTTCTTTGCACTGTAAGATGCGATTCTCTGTTTAAGCTTTCATATCCTCACTCCATATGTCTCAGTAGGTGCCCATCACACCACAGGATGTGTAATTCACCTGCTTTAAACTGCTTGTAACTGCTTCCTCAAGATAATCTTAATGCTTCACTACAAGTGTGAGTGAGAACTGGGTTGCAATGATGGGTACAGTTCTGGTCACCATTGCTAGAGAAAGACTAATCCAGTGTGAACAAAGCAATAAAAATATACAAGCATAGTAGGGGTGAGTCCATATAGTAAAGGAGAGAACAGTTTGGTTTCTTTAACTCAGAAAAATGAAGATCAAAAGGAAATACCACCCCTCTGTGTGGATATGTGTAGGGGAGTAAAGGAAGGGGAAGGAAGAGGAGAAAGGAAAGGAGATAATTTCCAAAGAGAGAGAAGCTAAATATTCACTACTACCAGTATAAAAAAGAAACTATGTATATAGACTGGTGGTAAATAATGTGTACCTCTACAGCAGGACATTTCTAATGGTCCAGGAAGGGAAGTTTTAGATTATTTTCTAATAGAGATACTAACAGCAGCTTACATCCAAGAAGCAAGTTGAATTTGCATAATGGGTCATTGCTCAATAGGAGAGAAAAATAAGTATATATAATTCCTAGAGCAGCAGGATCCAGGAACAAGGAGCCACTGCTTTTCAAAGAGGAAAGATCTTGTCTTGGAGAAAAGCTGGGACTCCAGCTGAGAGCAAATTCAATGGGAGCTGGAAGCTATGAGCAATATGTGCAAGGTAGGGCTGCCAACTCCTGCCTCCCACTGAGCTCCAAGCTCAGCAAGATTTGGGATAGTAAGGCTACTAATCAGGGAGATTAAATCTTGCCCTCTTGTGTGGTTGTGGGTGCACTGGCTTGAAATACTGCTCTCCCACTGATTTCAATACCAATAAGCAGATGTTATGGGAAAGATGTCTTTATTCTATTTGGGGTGTGTGTGTGTGTGTGAACACTCATTAGAGATGGAGATGGAGGTGAAATGGGAATGAGATAGAGACAGAGATGATAGAGATAATCTTGCATAGTTATAGCACCTGCAGTGCATACTCTCAAGGACTCAGGGAGAAAGCAGAAGAAATACAGAACAGAAAAGGATAATGATAAAAGCATAAATAAAATATAAATAACAGTGACATTTCTGGGAATAAAAAGAGGAAGAATTCAAACCTTGTTTTTGGTGATGCAATTCATGTAAGCAGGGGTAGAAATGGTCAGCTAGCTAGTCAGTAACCCAAAACTGAAAGAAAAAAAAAGAGGAAAGGAAACAAAAGAGGAAAGAAAAATTTAAAAGAGTGTTTCCTTTAAATATAGAGAAATATCTACTTCTTTTTCTTTATTTTTCTCCTTCCCAGACGGTTACAGGAAATTTTGCCAAGGTGATTCACGGCTTGAATGCAAATCAGTTGACAGATCAAGTAATTCAGAGAAGTAAGCGAATGATTCTGGATACTCTTGGAGTGGGGCTTCTGGGTACCAGCACCGAGGTCTGCCAAAAAGTGACACAGTACAGCAAGGTAAGGTGTCTGGCATTTATAGCACACTCTGAGGCTTAACTTTAAGAAAGCAAGGGAAAACTTAGGCTATGAAAAGGAAATTTTGCCATGGTGAAATTCTTTTGTGGATAGAAAGAGAGAAATGGTGTTCTTCACACTGGAGACAGTGAAACTTCAATGCTCAAGTTACTTTCCACTCTGGATGGGCAGAAGCCTATGTATCAGTCTGTGTGCTAAGATCCCTCTCTACAAACATAGTCAACTAAGAACCCCTTCCTTTCTTTCACCCATGATATTTTATTAAAAGCATCCGCAAAGTAAACATCACTTATCACCAGCCTTTCAAATCAAGGAACTCTTACAGAGATGGGGAGCTAGCAGTGGGTTACTTGCAGTCCATAAAACATAATTGTTGTCTGAGGTACATTAGCCATGCCTCTCCTCTAGTCTCACTCTCTTCATACTAGTGGAGTAATTGACCCTGAAAAGGAGCCTTCCCAACGCAGGAGTACATCAATGAAGAGTTTATCCCACTGGTTTTTTATTCAGCCCTGCTTAGTGGGACTTGTGCTCCATAACTCTGTGTGCCAGTAAGTCTCTTCCCACAGGGAATTCCCCTTTCCAAGCCATGGTAGTTTATGCCCTTTTATTCTGTTTGCAGCACCAGGAGGCCATCTATCGTTTAGTCAGTGTCTTACTAAAACACTGAAAACAAAACCCTTTAACAAGATGTCTTCCCCAAAAAGATGATGACAATCCTGTCATCATTTAGGTTGGACTTGATGATCTCAGAGTTTTTTTCCAACCCAGTTGATTCTGTGATTCTGAAGGAATTGTCAGTGGGTAGTGAGAAGGGACATCAGTGGCCAGAGGTTGTGTGAAGGTACTGAGGGGCCAGATGGATGGTGGTGTTCTGCCTCTGACCTCTGTTTGGGTGGAATAGGACATAAGAAAACAGGAAACTGATGTTTTTTTCATACTTTCTGAAAGAACAATATTTTTCTCATAAAAGGGAACAGGTCCCAAGAGGACATGGTCTGCTCTCAGTTACATCAGAGATGCAACGCACATTTATCCTTAGGTTACGGATTTTGAATTAATTGATGTCAATTTGTTTCAGATCTACAGCTCAGATTTATCCAGTACCATCTGGGGCCATTTGGATTTACGACTGCCTCCTCTGTATGCAGCTTTTGTGAATGGAGTGGCTGTAAGGGATGCTCTTTTATATACTCTTTATTCATACAAATTGGTGCCATTCTTGGTCTATAGAGAACAGAATGTTCAAAAAATCTTAGCTTATTCTGACATCTGCTACAAAACTTTCCTAGACTATTCTCCTAATGTGCTTCAGCTTCCTTCCAGTGAGATTAAACTTAAGGTATATGTGTGATCCAAACTCAGCAGCACCCCTTACCTTTAATGTGGGACCTGGGGCTGTTGTCAAATGTCAGAACTCTAAAGCTTCCAACCTGGTAACAAGGTTGCAACCTTGCTGTAGCCACTGAAAAAGACACACTCTAGCTCTCTGATTTCACTGGGATCCAACATTCGTGCCAACTAGCAAAGTACAGCTACAGAAAAACCCAGACAGATGCACATGTAGATATATACACATATAGTATCGCAAGGCAACTTAATCTTCAGTTATCCAGCTTCCAAAAGCCAGTTATAAATTTTGGACACACAGTTTGTCATTAAAGCAGTAACTGACTCCCCAGACATTTGTCTAAATTCAGATTAAGGCTGAAACCATTTGAAATTGAAAGATGCACAAGAGGTGGGGTAGACAAATTTGGCAATTATGCAAAATTAGGGAAGGTGACCAACCAAGGAAATAGTGATATTAAGCCTATTTAAATTAGTGTGACAACCATATCAGAGGTCCAATTTAACAGCTCATTTCCAATGTAGAGAAAATTACCTTGGAAATGAGATCTGGTACCTCTCAGCTCCTGGCAGCCCTTGTGATATTCAGATCTGGTTGTTAGCATATATATATATGATCTTTTCAGTTTACATCTTGGTCACAGGTCAATTTTAAGAGCTTACTGAAGACACCAGAAACAGAGCTTACAGGGTACTGGGCACGACTTTCTTTATCCTGCACTGCAGGGCATCTTCCCACATGGCATCAAAATTTTTCAAGGCAGAGACTGGGTTTTCTTCTATCTGTTTAGAAACAGTCCTCAGAAATGCATAACCACAGTATTACAGGGCAAAGCCTGACTGCTGGGGAGACTGACCAGTGTGCTCTGAAGTAAGACATGGGTGAACAGATGTGAAAGCCTTATTTTTGAGGTGTTGTTATGCTACGTAAGAAATGCTGTCCTTGATGCTGTCAGGCCCTTGGGAGTTCTCAAAACTTTGTGGGGGGAAGGAATGTGTCTGATAAGCAGTTCATTGCAGACACTGACTGCACTGTTGGGGACCATCAGCTACCAAATCAGCAACCATATGCTGTGCTGGGAACACCTAAAATCTTCCTGAGCAGCTGGGCTCTGGGCATGAGAAAGAGAAGGCACCACTTGGGATATTCTCTTGAGCCAAGCAGCTTGTTCCACATTAAGACTGTAGTTTTCTCCTAAGTCCCAGCAACTCCAGAGAGTCTGGTTCCTTGTGTGACAGGCGTTATTTTGGTGTGCTGAAAATTCAGGCTAAGGCCTCCTGTACATTTTCAGGCTTATGCCTGTTGTCTGTGGATGGTTTCACCAGAGAAGTAGCTCTGATTATATAAATTTCATTTAGCAGTATTTAACTGCCACAGTTTTATGGTGCGAGTCCTAATGGCAGCATCAGTTGCAGCACCGGGGAAGTAATTTCGTAATGTTTATATTTCATTACGTCTTGGAGAAAGTGAAAATTCACTTTCACATGGTGGACCTAGAACAGCTGCTTTAATTATACCGGTCTAATTAAAGCAGCAAAAGCCAACTGCAGAAAAAAAGGGAATCACTGTCACACTGATTTCAGGCTGGCACAACTTGGATTAGAATTATACTCCTTTGAGGTAAAATCTCTGCTGCATTGCCACTTCTCAGACAGCCATGTTGGGAGTAAGGGTCTGTAAAAGACTTCTGAACTTTTTGATTTCTAAGGAAGATTTAGTTCTTCAGTACTTTATACTAGTCACAGTAGTTTCATTTGACTGAGGCAATCTTGCCAAGTCAGAGTTTATTTCTAACAACAGATCAATGCTTTTCTTTCCATTAGGTGCACTCAATGGACTTTGATGACACCTGGCATCCAGCCACACACCCATCCGGGGCTGTGCTCCCTGCACTGATTGCACTCGCAGAGGCCTTTCCTCAGAAGAAAAAAATCTCTGGTCTTGATCTGCTCTTAGCTTTCAATGTGGGAATTGAAGTGCAAGGCAGGTTGCTGCACTTCTCCAAAGAAGCCAGGAATATTCCAAAACGGTACATAAAAATGTTTAAAGTAGAAAGTTGAGTGGAAGTGTTACTTAATCAGTGTTAATATACATAATTAAATGTCAGTTAAAATACAGGTGGCACAGTTATTCATATTTCCTAAGCTGTTTGTTTGAAAATTAAGGGAAGGTTCATCCTACATGTAAGTACACTTGACTCCTAACTCTTGAGCTAATAGATTTCTTGGTGAAAGTATTGACTAATTCACAATAAGGAGGTGATGATCTCCCTACTTTGAATTTTTATGGATCTATAATAATATATAAATTTAAATAATAATAAATAAATAAAACTTTATATGTGACTATAAATTTGCTTTGAACTAGGAGCAGCTCTAATGTTTCAACTGCCTTCTGGGGAGAACCTACTGCAAGCAGTACTATTCCAGTTTAACTTTTTCCTGGGGAAAAGTGACAACTCTCAGGCTCACACGTGAATGCTGAGTGTGTGTTTCTTTATGGTCCAATTCATTTTCCGTGGGAATGAACGAAAAGCTTTTGTATATAGTGAATTTGAGTGAGTTTTTGTAATCTGGTAATGAAGATACTTTTGTTTTCTCAGGTTTCACCCACCAGCTGTGGTTGGTACAATGGGGAGTGCAGCAGCTTGTGCTAAACTGCTAGCTCTTGACCAGCTGGAATGTAAAAATGCCTTGGCTATTGCTGCCTCCTATGCAGGTGCCCCACTGGCTAATGCAGCAACCCAGATAAAGCCCCTCCACGTTGGGAATGCTGGCAAGCATGGATTGGAAGCAGCTTGCTTAGCTTTACAGGGCCTTCAAGGAAATAAAGAGATCTTGGACATGGAGTCAGGGATGGGTGCCTTTTACACAGATTACACCCCACAGACTCTGCCAACCTTGCAGTCCTACACCTGGCTCTTGGACCAGCAAGATGTGGCCATCAAACGCTTTCCTGCTCATCTTGCGACGCACTGGGTGGCTGATGCAGCATCTTCTGTTAGGAGGAAGCTTGTGGAGAGCAGTGAGAACTTGCTCCCCCTTGATAAAATTGAGAAAGTCATTCTCAAGGTCCCCGAGGTCAAATATGTGAACAGACCTAGCCCAGCCTCAGAGCACGAAGCACGACACTCCTTCCAGTTTGTTGCATGTGCTGCTTTGCTGGACGGCAGCATGTCAGTCCAGTCCTTCGCCACTGAGAATGTTCACCGGCCAGCCTTGCAGGAGCTCCTCTGCAAAACACAGCTGGAGCACCCTCCTGACAACACCCCCAGCTTTGACAGCCTTTACTGCGAAGTGAGCGTCACGCTTCAGGATGGCAACACCATCAGCAACCGCTGCACTACCTTCTATGGACACTGGAGGAAACCTCTGAAAAAGGAGGACTTGGAGAAGAAGTTTCAATCCAATGCCCTTGGCATTCTGCCTGCAGAAGCTGTGGAAGGCATTGTAGAGACCGTGTACAACCTGGAAAAAGTAGAGGACTGTTCTGTGTTAAGTACATTTCTATCAGGACAGTCAGCTACAGCGTTTCCAGAGAAGCTGCGCTTCCTTTGAACGTTACAGCTAACAGCTACATGCTCTTCACAAAGCCAATGCAAAATTCAGGAAAAAATCTTACTTAGTGACTCAAGCACTTTTAAATAAGACTCCTGTGATACAAGAACCATATTCAGTCCAATATTGTGGATTTTAACAAAGTAAATAATTTGGTGATTATGTGCCCATCTTAGGCTGAACAGAAGATCCTCTGCTGGCCCAGCCAACTTCAGCTACCTTTGGACCTCTAGAGGCAGAGCACAAAAATCTCCCTGCTCTTCTGCCAAAAATCTATGTGCTGCTTCTCCTAAGTAACTCCATACAGGAAATCCAAATTCTAGAAGAGTATGGAAGGGCTGTGTCCATTAAATCATCCCAGTTAGAAGGACAGAGAAAAAGAGCCTTTATACATTTCTGTAGATTTATTCCTACAATCTCCTTGAATCACCTGTTACATATGAGCATTGACATATGTGCTAAAATAAACACAGCACACACAGGGAGTGGTAGTACTCCCAAATCCTGCAGCAAGCCAGGCATCGCTGCAGCAATGGGCCCAGCCTGATCACACGAGTGCTGAGCATGAGGGACAGCTCCACACTCCTCTTCTAAAGGCATTATTGCCCAGTTCCACTTCTTGGCTCCTCTGTGGTATTGGCCTGTTCCTGTTTTATTCCCGCCCCTGTTAGAGGAGACACTGAGCAGGTGATGTCAGTTTAGGTTCCTTCAGGCCCAGCAGAAAGGGGGCTACAGTACACAGGGCAGGAGTGACAGACCTGCGAGCACCAGAGCACTTCTTATGCCAGACAACTCAGTGTCCACAGTGAACCTTGATAATGAATTCTGGGAATTTTTTGTTCCTCTAGTACAAAGCCTTGCCAGACTGAGCTTCTAAGAAAAGCTGCCAACTCTTTGTTCAGCTTTGTAAGATCAAAGCCTGAACTCTAACACATATATAATTATCTTCCTCAGGGCACTAAACGATGTATGCAAAATCACAAAATAAAGCTAATTCATTTCACTAAATAAATCTGAAATTACCTTTTATTAAAGCAAAACTTGTATCTATTCCACATACAATGCATTCATTTGTGCTGGATCTTGGTTTATGAAGTTGGTTTACCTAGGGGCTCTGCAAAAATTTCTTAAGTCCATTAGTAATACTTGCTTAAAGACTTGCAAGGGGAAAAAAGAACCCAAATAACCACATTATTTTATTTTTCCCTTCTGATTAGAAATCAGAATTGCTCACCTATACTGAAGGTAATCAGATTCATTTACAGCTATTTCACTTGTAATTGCAGCTGGGTAACAGCAAATGTGAATTACTGATAACCTTTAGTGATGTGATAAAACCTCATTTCCCATTCAGTCTTTTTAATACATTTGGATTCATTAAAAAAAAAAAAAAACCAAAACCCATCACCTTCACCATATGGCTTCTATCTTTAAAGAGAAAAAACTGGTTAAATTCAACAGTAACCATCAGATGTATTAAATATTAAAAAACACCCCACCACAGCAAACAAACCAGGAGTTGTGAAGTTTAGCAGTTGCATTATTTTATTAATTCAATCAAAGGAAGTTATATGTTTATGCTTAGCTACACTGATTTCTTCAGAGAAGTCTGCACACTTCTAGTCAGGCAAGCTTCAGGACTTCTTGTACCATTGTTCCAATTCCATCAAAGATTTCATGCAGAGGAGCCTTGCACATGAAAGCACAGGTAGTAACTATTTTATTGGCTTTATCCACATGGGATTCATTTACATTTTTGCAAATGTGCTTACATCCAAGCTCTGCTATAGCAGATGCCGTTTCAGCATCAGGAAATCTGTAAATAAAAAGACTTTAATTAACATAAAGCGATGACACAGCCATAAAATTCTGCACACGTTACTTGAATGAGGGAACTACAACACTATCTACATGACTCTTTAGCTGATGATGACAAGGGACTTAAAGAGGCTGCTATTATCAAATTTTCCTATCCCCTATGGACACATCAAGTGATCTAATACCTCTGAAAACAAGGTCTGAAATGTGGAGCCACAATATGTCAGAAGGTAAAATAGTTTTTAACAATCTTTTGGTAAGTTTGGAAGATGATACCAAGTGCAGCCATAACTGCTCCTGAAAAGTTTGAGGGAAGCCAGCTGAACTTGCAACCTTTTCCAACACCACCATGTAAGGTGTTCCTCTGGGATTCTGTAGATTTTGATTTCTTTTTTTCCCTTCTGATAAGGGAGGAACAGATGCAATCCCTCACTACTGCTGCTGACAAATTTAATTCAGAAGTTTTATTGGGAGTTGACAGTTCTTGAAGCAGTACTTAACTTCTGCTAGGCCCTGTTCTCATCACCCTCCCCAAACCACTACCACCAGAAAAACCTTATTAAAAAATCCTGAGCAGACAAAAGCCCATAAATAACCACTCAAATTACCACAGGGCACCAAGTCTTTGAATGCTGTCTGGCCAGAGGCCTGCTCTTCATTTACAGATTTGCAAGATAAACCATGGCCTTCAAAGGCATTGGGTAAGCAAATTCTGTATCTCACTTAGCACAGGCTGCAATCTGTCACTCAACTGCCACGAATGGAATGGGAAAAAAACACTTGATATCCCTGGTCACCAGTGTGTCTGTGCAGCTATGATGGTACAAACATCCCCTGTTCTGTCCCTTTTAGGACTGATGGATGCTACACCCAGTGACTTGTGACTCACACTGCACAATAAAGGTGGCTCTAAGAGTGATAGTTTAGGCCAGAGGTGAGGACACCTAGAGCTTTCACTGTTAATTGTAATGTGTCTGTAAATATTACCACAGAACATCTGAGACGTTCACAAGTCAGGTAGATATGACACTTAAGGACATGGTTTAGTGGAGGCTTTGCAGTGCTAGGTTAAAGGTTGGATTCTACCTTCCTAGACTTTTCCAACCTAAACAATTCCATGATATCACAGACAGTGTCTACCTGGTTGCAGCACCACAAGTTGCATGACCCCATGGATTCACTCTGTCTGCTTTGAGAGTTGTGTGCCTAGTACTATTATGCAAGTGAAAATTGTTACTAATTTTTCTCAAAAGTAAGTTTCCCCAGGTTTACTGGTACCAAAGAGACTTCTGCACAGAAGCTTGTCCATTTCCTAATCCTAAATCCCATGTAAATCATATCCATCCATTTCCTTCTTACCTTCCATCTACGTTTTTATCTTGACCGACCGTAACCTCACAACCAGGAAAGACTTTGGCTGCCAGAACTGGTGATATGCAGCACAAACCAATAGGCTTTTTAGCACTGTGGAAGGCTTGGAGTGTGGAGTTCACATGCTCATTGACAGTACAGTTCTTGCCATCTACAGCCCAGGAACACAGATTCTTTGCTACACCAAAACCACCTAAAAAAAAAAAAAAAAAAACAAAAACCAAAACCAAAAAGCTCAAATATAAGGCACTGCTAAAAGCTATCAAATTTGATACCAAACAGAAGCTTTTTTTTTACAACACAATCTTGGTACCCGTGGAACTGTTTAGTTACTGTATTGAAAGTTTTACAATGTCACTGTAACCTCTAAATGATGGGTTTACAAAGTTAAAAGTTTAACTGCACACTTTTTTACACCATGTAGGTTATATATAGGCCAGAAATCTTAATCTTGTTTCAAAAAGCAACAAATGGACAAACAGAAAACCTCACATTCATTTGCTAATCATTAGAACAGCGGCACCATTTGTTATGTACTCCTCAATAGGGAAGTGCAATCTGAAGAAAGACCAATACTAATTAAAAGTAGAAGTATGGAATTTATGGGAGTAATGCAAACAGTGATTTGACCCTCTAGAGTAATGAACTCTCAAGTTTTACTTTGATGTTTAAGCAATTATAGAAGAGCTTTCCTCTTCCCTATAATTACCTTCTGACTTTAAAAAAAGATTAACACAGTAAAAACAAAAGGGATCCTACATAAAATGGACATTATAACATATGATCTTCTGAGACAAAAAACCTTGTGAATGGTAACATAATTTCTGATTAAAAATAGTGCCGATTTGTCTTTCTATAAATTAGTTTTAACATCCCTTAATGTGCATTTAATCTTCATTTAATTGTATAAGCAGATTGTATTTTACAGCTCCTTTATTTGCTGGATTTATAACCATCAGAATAATCAAAGTAAGGTTATTCCATATGGAATGTGCACAACATCAACTTTTCTCCAATAAGCATACAGAATTTTCCACAAGTACTTCAACAGACAACATCAAGAAGCTTTGCATTTTTAATATTTTTCCTTTCCCGCTTTGCTCACTTTCAAGTGTTATCTGAAATCTCTGAGGTAAGATTTTAATTTTCAAACTTAATAGGGTTTATTTCCCTCTAACAGTTATTACAGCAATCCCCCCGAGCCTGGGTTATAAAAGCATGAAATTAATGTGGAAAACATCTGTGAGCCTCTACTCCCTCCTGCCCAGCCCTGACACCAACAACTCACTTACAGCGCAGGCAGAATTGTTTCTCTGCGTTATACACACACTCCCTCTGCTGGCCTTACAACAGGGTGAAAACCTCAAAATCAACACTTAGGCCCAATCATGAAAGCAGTATTTAACAGTACTAAGAATATTCTGGAAAGAGGTCTTCAGCAAGTTGCGATTTCCTCAAAATGCTCCGGTTTCATCATTTCTAAAAGTGATTACAATTACCTCTGTCTGGAAGGCAATTTTGTGGTCTCTAAATAAAACATTATCCATAAACACATTTAGTAGAACTTGATCAGCAGCTGAGGGGATACATAATTGAAAAGAATGTACTCACATCTGACACGAAACATAATCTACTTAGCAACCTGCTATTGTGACAACATTTTCAGAGGCCCTGAAATTAAGGCATCGCCATGTAATGGAATTCTGACCCAAGTTTTGTACTCTGGTCAGTGCTCTTGTCATCAAGTAAGTAGTGAAGTTTTCACAACCTTTAGTAAGAAGGAATGGTGGGATGCATAACCTAATACCAAAACAACACTGTGGCATTTTAACTTAGTGAATTATGAATCAATAAATATACTGAGTTAAAAAATCACAAATAATTTTCTTTTAAAAGATGACCTCAGCTGGTCAGAGTATGATGCTAATAGCACCAAGGCTGTGTGCTCAATTCCTTTATGGGCTGTTCACTTAAAGAGTTGGACTCGATGATCCCTGTGGGTCCCCTCCAACACAGAATATTCTGTGATTTTGTGATACCTACCAGGGAAAATGACAGCATCAAATTCACTAGCTTTCAGTTCAGCCAAATCCTGAATGTTTCCCCTTGCCAACCTGGCACTTTCAACTAACACATTTCTCTTCTCTTCTGTTGGACTTCCTTTTAGGTGGTTGACTACATCCCTTTGCTCAATATTGGGAGCAAACATCCTCACCTAGAAGACAGATGAAGCAATTTTGTGAATGTAAACAGAACTCATACATATTTGTCACAATAAAGATCATTTAATGAAAATAGGTTTTTTGTCCCTGAAGCCTCTTATCCAAGTTAAGTGAATTCCACAGGATGAATCTAGCACATTAAATATCTAAAGCGACATATGATATATCAGGTTGGGTAAACACAGCCATTCTCCCCATCCTATTCCTGCAGCATTTTGACAGGAGGGTATTCTTATGCCAACATTAAGCTTACTGATTTCGCTGTGGTGGACAAACCCAAGGACAAACAGGACACCACAATTTATACCAGCGGCCCAACTGGACATACAGCTGACTTTGAAAAAAGGTTGCTCTTAGCTGTTATGGAATAAAAGTGCTAAAGTGCTACATAAGAAAGTTAAAACATGCAAACTTTACAAGCATCTCTAGAGCAAACATTAGAGTTACCAGCTGTCCTAAAACACCAGCAGCAGAAAGGAAGAACAGAACACAGGAGAACGAATTTTGGTTAGACACAAAAGGGGAACACTGCATCAGAATATCAAGCTCTGTGACAGCCCCCAACAGGGGCTGTTTTCTTGTGTGTTTTGAAGCTTCCTTTGCAAACTTCTCAGAAATGACAATTCTATGAGGGTGCTGTTGTTACCATCAGACACCTGAAGGTAGCTACACACAGACAGTGACCAGCTTCTCCCATCTGAAGCCACAAATGGGACCACAGCACACCACTGCATCCTGGCCCAGGCTTCTCCAACAAGCCCCGGTTTACCAAAGACAGCTCAGAAACTGTGAGCAGAAAACAAGCAGATGAGCCCCTGTGAGGGCTGCAAAATCAGGCAGAAGAAAGATAAATAATTTTAACCCATCCTCAGCTCCTGATGGCCAGAGGAGAAGGGACAGGTCTCCAGCTGTTCTTTGCTCCCAGGTTCACAGCACAGAATTGTTAGGGTTGGAAGGGCCTTCTGGAGATGGTCTGGTCCAAACCCACTGACCAGGCAGGGTTACCTAGAACACAGGAATGCACCCAGGAGGGTTTTGGCTATCTCCACAGAGGAAGACTCCACGACATCCCTGGGCAGCCGGTTCCTGTGCTCTGCGACCTTCAATGTAAAGAAGCTCTTCCTCAAGTTGAGATGAAACTCCTTGTGGTTTAGTTTATGGCCATTGCTCCTCATCCTGTCACTGGGCACCACTGAATAGAGTCTGGCACTGTCCCCAACAAAACTGGATTCATTACCTGGTGTGCAACAAGCCAATAACTACACACTCAAGAGAGACATTGATTATTTATTTCAGAGTTATGCAAGCCCGGGTGTTTGGTGGTATTCCACAAATGAAACACCCCTACTGGACTTTTTGTGCCATTATCTACACACAGAAATTCAGAGTCAGTAACTCTGCAAGTGCAGCCCCTTTATTATGATTGGCTAGTAATTTCCATACAAGTTTTGTAACTCCAGTTACCTTCTACACGTGCTCAGGGGAACGGTCTTCACCTGGGCAGGGGTCTTTCTGACCTGTAGGCACGACTTCTAGTATAATAATTTAGTTGCATTAATGAGATCCTTTTTCAATCTTCTGTCCAGCTAGCTACCTGTTTGCGACCTCAGCTCCTTTCAGGGGCCAGGCTACATGAATTTTGGGCGGGGATAAATGAAACAGGGGAGGGGGCGACCTAACGAAAGAGATTATGGCTGAATAGGCTTTGTAATGCGCAGGGACCGCCGCGAACCGCGAGGGGCTCTGGTCCCACGGACAGGACTCTCGGTTGCTGCATCACACGGCACGCCGGGCCGCACACAGACACAGACACACACACACATATACATATATATATATATTCATACATACAAACATACATACACATACACACACACACACATATACACACCCTCCCCACCTCGCCGCCCCCCGCTACCTCCGCGCCGCCGCGGCTCAGGTGCACCAGCGCCGCCGACGCCTCGTGAATCTCGCTGCCATCGAAGACGCCACAGCCGGCGAGGACCAGCGCCACCCGCTTGCCCATGGCAGCCGCCCCTCAGGCCCGGGAAAGGGCTGCTCCAGGCGGCGGGCCCGGGCCTGGCAGCACCGTCCCCGCTCCTGCTCCTCCTCCTCCTGCCGCGCCTGCGCCGCCGTCTGCATCTTCCGCTGCCGTACAGTCGGGCGGGGCGGGAAATACGTAAGGATATCTGGAGCCTAAACGGCATGTGCCTCTAGTTTTAAACAAACCAGGCTCAGACGTGTTTTCGGCCTCACGTTCTGCCTGGGCTGCCTCCGAGGAGGGGCTGTGGCGGGCAGGGGCCGCACGGTGACCCTTTGGGGCGCTGTAGAACGTGCGCGTTCCTGTCGCCAGTCCCAAAGTTGCAGGGCCTCGCAGAGCCTCAGGGTGGGTGCCTGTGAGGTGTTTTTTGTTTGGTGGGTTTGGTTTATGCATAGGGCTATAATGGTGTTATGAAATTTGGCTTCCAAATTGCTTTCAAGCCAAAAAAAGACTGGTGTTCGGTAAGAGGCCTGCAGTACTGCTGGGTCCTGATGCTGTTTGTTACAGTGGCACCTCGCTCATCAGACCCACTTAGTCCTTTTTTCTCACTTAACCTCATGCTGGGTTCTAAGGAGCTGCTCCATTTTATCAGGAAAAGCAGAGGTATATTAGCAAACCAACCTTTCTTTCTTGACCCACTCCCAGCTTGGTCCATTAAGCTTTAGTGAACCAAAAGGGAATGAATGCGTCCTTAGACTCCTCCTTAGGACTGCACACAAATGCCACTCCAGGAATCATCTGTACTTTGTTTCCATAACATCTCTCAGCTCTTGATCCTTCCCTTTTCATGAGCTGCCTCTCTTTTAATAAGAAGAAACTTGTGTTTAATAATGAAAACTTTCTCTTCTACTGGACCAGAGGACTGAAAAGCTGGATATTGTAGAAAAATTGGAGTGTCTTCCAAAAATTTGGAGTATGGGTTTTCTGCAGAGGACATGATTGTGAGTAGACTGAGCAGAACAAAAATGACATTTGAAAGCAAAGCCTTTTCCTTTGTAAAATGGAATCCCAACTAATCAGTTGAATACTGGTTAGTTGGGAGGCTGTGTGGCATGATGGACGGGGAGATTCTGGAACAGGAGAAGGCCAGGATAGGGAAATTCCATGCTGAAGGGCAGACTCCTGTGTGCTGGACAATGTTTACTCCAAACAGATGCAGGGCTTCAGCTCAGTTTACACCCCAGCCCACATATATACACACATACCTGCCTCTTAAGATGGAGCAGGACGACAGCATAGAGCTGGAATCCCACTGGAATCATCTTTATGTCTGGAGCTAGGAAAAAGCTGCTGCCTGAAAGGAGTTTAAGCTTAATGCATGTTTGGAGATACAAGTGTAGTCCCAAACTCTGCTGTGTGTTAGGGCCAGGGTTAATGTTAGGACTAGGGAACTGAGCATCTTCAGAACTGGAATTCCCTGCTCCTTTCTGACCTGACTTACTGGCTAGTTTTTCTGGATGGATCCTGGACCTGAATTGTCAGTAACCTCATCTCCAGTCTTGTTTCTGGCCCTGTCTCTTGGCTGGACTTCAGATTCACACTGTAGGTGGTTCTTTCTTCTGGATGGACCCTAGACTTGATTGGGATATGATATTCCCATCCTACTTCAGGTTGTCTGTGTCACATCTCTGTGCCAGCTCTGTTCCATGATCTAGCTCCAACTTGCTTGTGCCATGTCCCTGCCTTGACTGTGTGACCTTGTCATAGCCCTCTGTGTCTTAAGTCCATGTTTTCATCCCAGCTCATGACATGTCCTTGCCCTGGCTTTCTTTCACCCTGAAGTAGCTCTGAGAGGACTCTTCTCCATCCTGAGCCCACAATAGCAAGAGCATTTCACAAGGAGTACAGCTCTGAAGCCAAATGTTTGCAAGGTGAGCAGACACACCTTGATGGGAGAAGAAGCAGTGGTCAAGGCCCTCAGTGTACTAGTAGCCTTATAATTACCCTGGCCAGCCATAACCTCCAGCCACATGCCCTCTGGCCACAAATCCATGGGCACTTAGGCATGGACATCCAGACATTACCTGAGCTGTGCTGTAGGTGTGTCCTGTTTCCTGTTGTCCTGAGGTACGGGTCGCTCTTCCTGCACAACCTGTGAATTGACCTTGGCACAAGTAGTGTAATCCTGGCCTTGGCTCTGCCCTGCTGTATCTGGGGCTGCTGCTGGATCCAGCCACTACTACGTGCTTGTTCCCATTCAGAAACTGAATAGCAGTGGGGTTCCACCAAGAGTCTGATCACTAGATAAATCCATAGTGATGAGGCAGAGCCAAGGGTACGCTGGGGTGACCGATGCGTGGATTGGGTCTGCATCAGTAAGATACACAGCTGGGTTCAGGTGTGGCTCCAGTGTACCTCAGGTGGGAGGCAGAAGCCTTGGCTTAAAAGCAGCTCCCCAGAAAAGGAGCAGGGAGCTACTTCTGAGGTGTTTCAGCAGAGCAAAAGCCGTTTCTGACTTTCCTCATAACGTTTTTTATCATCAACCAGCTGTGCATCCTGAAGGGAAGACAGCAGGTACTGTCCCCTTCAGACTTCAAGGGGTTGAATTACAGTTCTTTCCTAGAACTCAGCCTTTTTCCTACTGCCCATGATTTGAGAAAGATGTTTTTTATAGTGGAAATCCTGCTTTGAAGGTCCTGAGTTGCCTGACAACAGCTGTTAGCCTAAATTGGACTTGGATAGCTCTTTGTATTTCACAGGCACCCAGTTGACTCATCAATTCACTTATCCCTACTCTGCAGCAAATCCCAGAGAGTTCATCTCAGTTTAAAACTCATGATGAACGTCCTCTGCATCCTTATCCCAACCTTCATCCTATCTCTTAGGCTTCAGTAGCCCCCTCTGGAATTCCAACTTGGAAAGAAATAATTTCCATCACCTTCCCCTTAAGCTGACAGACAAAGGAGAAGCTGCCCTGCAATCCCAAACATTTACTGAACTGCACATCTGTCCCAAGCACAGCCCTCATCCTAGCTGTCAGGGTCAAGCGGGTCCTGAGTGGAACTCTTAGAAATACCTTACACAGTCACAAAGTCCAGTCATTCCCTCTTCCTGTAGAAAAAGACATGGTGTGGGGAATCACAAAAGGTGAAAAGCTCTTAGGTGTGAGAAATAAAAGCAGGTTTCAGAGAATAAAGTCAGAAAGAAGTTAGGATTCAGCTTTGCCTGGGAAAACTAGAAGAAGATACAATATATAGCAAACAAGGACACTAAAGACAATGGCTAGAGGCTTGGCCTAGATAGATTTTGAAGTTGCAAAATAAAATATACTTAGCAAGACAGATAAGTTTAACTTTAGTAATGGATTATTGTGTATTGTTATAAAGGCATAACAAGTGAGTATCGTGTACAAAAGATGTACATACGCTATTAGAGATTAGTTAAGACAGATGTCTGTAACTTTTAGAAGTACGCTCTCAGCCAAAAAGATTTTAAGAATGCTTTGCCACCAGAAAGTCTTTGGATGTCTCTGGGACAGCATGAGCTCTGTGCCATTTCTGTCTCAACTCTGCATGTGAGACTGATAAAATAACAAAAGGCTCCTGGAACGCTTGTCTGAGCTCACTGTCCTGTTTGTCCCCCGCAGAACACCGACAACATGGCTTTCTCCCATCCCAACTCACAGTTAAGGTGGCATCCCAGGCTGTGTAGCAGAGGGTAGGTGCACAGGAGCCCTGCTTCTGGCTCCTTTTCTCAAGATTCCTTTTTCACCCCCTCAAAGGCAGGGACTATGCCTCTGACTGAGGAACTTGCATCTTTCAGAGCAGCTTCAGTGTGACTCCAGGTAATGTTTGTATTTCTCAGTATGCATCCAGCTGACTCAATAGCTAACATATGCCGGTGTGAGTGGGAAAAAACCTCCATGCAGCCAGTAAAGCTGCCAGAGGTGTAGCTTAATCTGCTGTGATCCATATATGTAACTGTGACTTTCCTACTGAATGGCATATTGCCAGCGTATGCACAGGCTGGGAGATGTGCAGCTGTGGTGTAAGCAACATCCAGAGCAGCCCATTTTTGTAACAGCATGGGGCTGTTACTTCAGGTAAAACAGCCTCTTTGCTGTGACTTACAGTGTGATGACTCAAGTACATGTTCAAAGCCAAACTATCTGTTCAAAACCACAACTTCTGGCTGAAGCAACAGGATTTGTTTTCCCTTTTTTATCAGTTCCTTCCATCCTGTTCATATCAAGGGTAAAGATGGAGAAGGTACTGATTTATAATAGGAAATCACCAAGAGTCTTTATTGTTTCAGGAAAATGTTCAGTTTTCACTAATCAAAAAAGAAAATACTCTGGGAAATGAGAAAAATTTAGGAATCCTGTCAACTCTAGAATTTGATCTTTGTAGTCAGTCTCAGTATTTCCTCAAAGCCTGTTACTGGACAAAGATTCAGATAAGCTCTGTGGGTTTATAATGGGGAATCTGACATGTTTCTGCATCATAAACTAGACAGTGGCTCACTCAAATTGCTGACATGTGAGTTTTTTAGCTCAAGTATATTTATTCATAAATGTATTAGTGGTTTATTTTCTATGTTCACAACATAACTTAGGTTGCATGAAGAAAAAAAAACAAACAAAAAAAACCCCAAACAACCAGACTACCTTACTGCAAAAGCTTCCTGAGGGATGTAATGAAGTGGGATATAAAAATGCTATTAAAATTAAAAAAAAAAAAATCAACACCTTTAGCATCAACATAGTGGAGATTTAATAATCCACACTGCAAACATGTGCTGAGCCAGAACTAAGAACCTGTTCATACTGCATTTCTAGTTTGGCTAGTGAGCAGTTACGGCACCTTCATTATGCCATTTCACTTCCTTGCATCCTGGTTTCAAAAAAAGGATAAGTTAGCCTTCCTTCATTTCATAAAGTGCTTCCAGAGTTATATATCCAAATCTCTAGCTCTAGGAATTATGGCTATATTCAAAACAAACACATCTTTTTGAACAGACGAAAGAGCTGGTATATTGTACTACACTCAAGCTATGAAACACACATGATTACCGGCACACTTTATTTTCTAACAAATAAAACCAGAGATTTTATAAATCAGACACAATTAACATGCACAAGATAAAAATGAGATATGTAAATTTAAGTATGTATAGATTATGTAAGCATGCATTAAATTAATGTATAGTGCTGAATGGCATGGATTTTAAAGATAAGCACTAAGACAGCAGGGAAGTGAGATACAGAAATGCTGCTGAAATTAAAGGTTTCAAGGTTTTCTGAACACCTCTAGTACCCCAAGCATTACTGAAACTGATACTCAGCAGCCTATCCTCATTTTTATGAAGGATGCAGGATTTTCCACCTGCAATTTTGTTTGACTATGTGGCCTAGCACAGTGCTGACTAAAGAACTGATTGTTATTTAGGGGCTCATATGCCATGAGCAGGGATATTTTTCTGGCTCCTGATAGTCAAAAGTCCACAGCACAGTTATTATTTACCCAGTGAATAGCAGAGACCAGTGTTCTCACTGTGGATGCCAACTACTAAACTTAGCCTCCTGGACTCTGATGCCAGCATAGCCAGTTTTGAACTCTACAGAGCTGGAAAAAGCTGTATTTTCTGCAGGGATGCTGCTGGCAAACCTGTCTTCACAACTTCTCTTAGTTCATCTGCGAGATATTTCTCACCATCATAAAGATGGGAGAATAACCTGCTATATGATTCCTGTAATGTAAAGTGTTATGATTTGAATAAGTGTTCTGGGTAGTGGATATGCAAACTTTGCTTGAAGCCCTGAAAAGTTTTCAGACAAGACTTCTGGGCAGCCTGAAGAGGCTTAAGGTTACAGAGTTTATCACAGCAAAAGACCCTCTGCCATTGAGTGAGGCCTCACATGATCATCCCGGGGCCAGATCTAGAGGCCACCCCTCTCAGTAGGTTCTGGGAGTGAGGATGGGCATGGGATGTGTCTTTTACAGAATCACAGAATGGATTAGGTTGGAAAAGACTTCTGAGATCACCAAGTCCAACCTATAAACAAACACCCCTGCATCAACTAGACCATGGAACTAAGTTCCTCCTCAGTGCCACTTCCAGTTTCTCCTTAAACACCTCCAGGGACAATGACTCCACCACCTCCCTGGGCAGTCTGTTCCAGTAGTGAAGAAATTCTTGCTAACGTCCATCCAACCTAAATCTCCCCTGGTGCCACTTAAAACTATGTCCTCTCGTCCTGTCACTGGTTATCTGGGACAAGAGGCCGACCTTGACCTGGCTACAACTTCATTTCAGGAGATGTAGAAAGTGATAAGGTTCCCCGTGAGCCTCCTTTTTTTTCTAGGCTGAACACCCCCAGTTTCCTCAGCTGCTCCTCAGAGGACCTGTGCTCCAGATCCTTCACCAGCCTTAACGCGTCTCCAAAGCAATGCGTGAAACGACAGACAAGCCGTGCTCCAGCTAAACGATAACAACGCGTAGTTGCTTGGCTCTCCAGAAAACACAGTCGCAGTTCAGCCGGGTGAAGTTTCTCAGGGACGATTCGGCACACGGCTGGTTTCCCTCGGGAGGAGGAGGAGGAATACCCCCGCTCGGTCAGGCCCTGCCCGCAGCCCGGACTCCGCGGCCCCGTGGGCGGGCGCGGGGGCGGCCCCTTCCCGCCCGGCCTCCTCCGGCTCCGCCGCTTCCCCCGCAGCTTCGGGCCCGGCTACGCCATGGGCGCCGTTCGCTGCTCCCGGCTGCTGCCGCTGCTGTTGCTGCTTCTGCTGCTGGGGCCGTGGGGGCCGCGAGTCTCGGGGGGACTGCGCTCCCCTCGGCGACGGTGGCCGGTGCCCTACAGGTGAGTGCCGCAGGAGGGCCTCCGCGGGCCCGCCAGCGCCGCGCTCCTGCTGCTTCTCTGGGTCTTAGACTAGAAAGGCCGTAAAAAGCTTCCCCTTTTTGGTCGCGGGCTGCTGATCATTTACAAGGTGTCTGGGGGGGTTGGCTCGCCAAGGGAGCCGTAGCACCATCCCAGCCTGAGAGCTGCGTTGGGTCTCTCAGGAGCGGGAGGGCTTGGTGCCCCGGGAATGACTGCCCGCCTTTAAACACGCTCCGTTAATGCTCGCAGAAAAGGTGGTGCTGAGGAAATCAGGGTACGGTTTGTTTGATTTTTAAAATTTGTCTGAACGTCGTACTTCGTGACAAATGAAACGGTAAAAAATCCCGTTCGCGGCTCCAGAGCTGTCTGAGCTCCAGAAGCCCCGGTGGTGTTGGGGACAGCGGGAGGCTGCACGTTGTGGCGTGAAAATAGCGACAGCTGTGGCTGTGCCGAGGAAATGACCCCCTCCAGAGGAAGGGCTACACTCGATTGTGTATTTTGTGCGGGTTTGCTGTTTGTAAAGGGAGTAGTTATCAATGTTTAACTGTAACTTAATAATGCATACCTGAAAGTTTGAGAGCCTGTTCTGTAATTCCCAGCTGTTAAGTTTGCATCAGGTGATGCCTGAAGGAGCTGATCTTGCAGTCATGAGTTGTTGGGATTTTCCAGCAAATTCAGTAGTTACTAGACTGGGTCTTGGAATGGTCAGATTTGGAGTACAAGCCTGTTGGTATATGATGCTAAGAAATGTGGGGTTTCAGTGCTGCTTAACTTGCTTGTTACCTTCTTGTCACATGCCAGGTGCAATGCAAGGGGGAGTTGAAAATATAAGGTATGCAATCTAGAAACAGGACTTGAATGTGTGGTTGGCCTAAGTCTTTGTTTTCTGTGTGTTCTTTTTTCTTTCCCCCATGGACAGAATAAAAGCAAACATGCTGGAGTTCCCAGCAAGCTTGGGGAAGAAGTCCACGGGCAAAATTAGTAATGCCTCAGCTGAGCTGCTAGCTTTAGTATTGTTTAGGAAGTCCTGTGTCCTTGACTCATCTCATAGTTTGGTTATTTGTGTCAGTAGCCCTGGGCAGCTGAGTATGTTACACTCTCAGGCAAACCAGATGAGATCTGGACAAGCTGTGCACTCCAATTTGTCTTGGTAACAGGCATATAGGAACCTTGTTTTAAGTGAAATACAGCGAGTGACTCTAAAAGAACTTGGAAAAGGAAGACTTGTTGTAGTGTGTTGACCCTGGCTGGATGCCAAGTGCCCACCAAAGCCACTTCATCACTCCCCTCCACAAGTGGATGGGGGAAAGAAAAAACAGCAAAAGGTTCATGAGTTGAGATAAGGACTAGGAGAGGTCACTAATGAAATACTGTCACAGGCAAAACAGACTCAACTTTGGAATATTAACTGAATTTATTACTAACAAAATCACAGGAGGATAATAACTAGAATAAATCTTAAAAACACCTTTCCCATCCCTCTGTTCTTCCCAGGTTCTATCTCCTGCCCCTAGTGGTACAGGGAGATGGGGAATGGGAGTCACAGTCATTTCATCAGATGTTGTTCCTTGTGCTGCTCAGGGAGACAAGTCCTTCCTACTCCAGTGTGGGGTCCCATCCACAGGAGACAGTCTTCCCTGGACCTATCCAATGTGAGTCCATCACACAGGCAGCAGTTCTTCCTGAACTGCTCCAACATGGGTCACTCTTCCATGCAGGCCTTCAGGCACAGCCTGCTCCAACATGGGTCCTCCAGAGGGTCACAAGTCCTAGCAGGAAACCTGCTCTAGCATGGGCTCCTCTCTCCATAGGTCTGCAGCCTGCTCCATGAGCTCAAAGCATTCCTTAAGGCATCCACCTGTTCAGGTGTGGGTTTGTTCCACAGGCTATAGGGGAATCTCAGTTCCAGCATCTGGAGCAGCTCCTCCCCTTCCTTCTCCACTGACCTTGGTGTCTGCACGGCTGTTCCTCTCACATGTTCTAACTCGGCTCTTCTCTGGCCACAATTACATCTGTGAAATAACTTTTTTTTGCTTCTTAAATGTGTTATCGCAAAGGTGTTGCTATCATTTCTGATTGTCTCAGCCCTGCCCAGTACAGGGTCCATCCTGGAGCTGGCTGACATTTCCTCTGCCTGACAGGGGGGAAGCTTCCAGCAGCTTCCCACAGAATCCACCCCCGTTGCCACCCTGCTACCAAAACCTGGCCACACAAACCCCATACACTTGTCAAAAAGTTTCTTTGCTGTTTGGATATAGTGTGATAAGTAAATGGATTGGGTCTTTTGGTTTTTGAGGTTTAATAGGAATTAAATGGAAGCAATGATCCCAGCTACATTCTTAGACCTCTTTATCTAAATTAACATAGAGGGATTAAATTTGTTTCTGATCTTGAAAATACTGTAGAGTCAAAATAGCTTCATCTGAGAACCTCTTACTATAGAATAGCAAGAACAAATTGGTCAATTCCCGTGTAAATAAATTGCCAGGAGAATGTTTTTGAGGTAGATCTCAACCTATCCTCTCCCCAGCATCTGTGTATCTGATTTTGTATGTCATCCTTTGTAATCCACATTATTTCCACTCCTTCAATGTCAGTACAACATGACTTGAATTTGTGACCCTTAAGTCCCGAAGTCCTGTTTCTGCAGATGTGCACCCCAGCAGCTTTATGAACTTGTGTACTCCAGGTGTTGCAGTGTCTGGGTCCCTGTCTTTGGGCATGCTGGACACTTAAGCTCCCCCCCTCAGGAAGCCATGACAGTTACTCCAGCTGCAGAGCTGTGCTTGTCATTCTGTGTGCTTCTCTCTCTCAACACAGGCGCTTTGATTACCGTCCAAAAACTGATCCTTACTGCCAAGCTCGTTACACCTTCTGTCCCACTGGCTCTGCCATTCCAATGATGAAAGAAGAGGATGTCATTGAAGTGTATCGATTACAGGCTCCAGTATGGGAATTCAAGTATGGGGACCTACTAGGACATTTGGTAAGGTGACGTTTTTGACAAAGTTATAGTGACAAATTCAGCTGAATTCAACAGCAGGTGTCAAGAACAGGAGCTGTAATGTTGGGATATGCTTCTATGGAAGAATATTAGAGCACACAAGCTAGGCTATCTGTAGGAAAGTTTCTCAAAGAGCACTAAGTTTCAGACAAAATTTACAGGATTTAGCTGAGCTAAAGACAAGAGCATGAACAGCACTGTTGGTGGGTTTGAAGGTATGTAGCTGCATAATGAGTGTTTTGTATATTGCACACCATTATGGCTTGGGTGTCTTTTCTTCTGTGCTATCACCGCATCAAGAAAATACTTTTCTTTGTCCCCTTATATCAGATAAAATAGCTGCTTAGTTTATTATCTTTTCTGTTGTTAAAAACTCCCCTATTTGCTTGGACATTGGTATCTGTCAGGAGTGGACAGCTATCTGGTCAGAATGGTGGATCATGAGGAGTTGGTAGCTTTTACAGTTCTTTCTTGAGTGTTATGATCACTGTGGAATTGAAGTGTCCCTTCATGGAGTCGTGCAAATATGAAAGAGTTTTGGCTTTAGTAATATTTATAGTTACAGCAGTAGCAAAATTAATCTTCAAAGCATGATTCCTACTCAATAAAGAAATGTTAGTGAATCAAAACCAAGCTAAGAGTCAAAAATGGAAATAGATTCAAATATTGTTATCTCAGTTGTTAACTATGTTTTGATTTATGTTTTTACTATACAGCTTTTAAATGAAGTATTTATCTCATTAGTTTTAAAGCATTCATTAGCGAGATCTGGTTTTGGTAACTTGGTTCTGCTCTTTATTTTTCTGATACTCCCATGAGGTTAAGGATTCAAAAGTCAGCCTGAGTCTTGATGATGAGCTCCCACTGAGTATCTACCTCCAAGTGACAGAATTTACAATGAATGGACAGACAACCACTGAGACAGCATGATGCTCTGATAAAAGTATGTGTCATGCAATCTAGTGTGTTGTGCTTCAGTGTTACTGAATCCAAGATGTTATAGGAACTCCCTCCCCTCTTCTCGCCCTGTTACAGAACAGCTCCTGAGCATCTTACCTTCTGTACAGGTCAAGCTGAAGTTGCTATGAAATCAAAGTTTTAGTGGTTTGGTTGTCTTTTTTTTCTCTCTTTTCCAGAAAATTATGCATGATGCTGTTGGTTTCAAGAGCTCTCTAACAGGCAAAAACTACACAATGGAGTGGTATGAGCTCTTCCAACTTGGGAACTGCACATTTCCACATCTGAGGCCTGACATGGAGGCACCGTTCTGGTGTAACCAGGGAGCTGCCTGCTTTTATGAAGGAATAGATGATGCACACTGGAAGGCAAATGGAACTTTAGTTCTTGTGACCACAATATCAGGTAGTTTTTAGATGCTTTGGATAATGGAAATACAAAATATAGAATTAGCCTTGTCTTTTGTAAAGCACTATCTTTTATGTTCTGTAGGTTATTTGCAGTGTTAGTCACTGATGCTAATTTCAAACACTCTTTAATACAGAAAGAGGCATGAGGCTGCTGCCTTTTGAACAGCTCACACTGGAGAGTTGTTAAGGGAAAGTAATTTGGTGTTGCTGTACAAAAACACTTGAGTGTCTTGAGTGTAAAAATAGCAAAAGAGCTTATACAGAGTCATTATGGACTCTTCACATGGCTTCACCAAAACAAAACCTTTTGTTGTGAAGTGGCAGATGACTGCTGAGATAGAAAAACTGTAGAAAACATGTTCATTACTGAGCAAACAAATAAGGCATATTTAGAAACAGTCTCAAAGATACAAAAATATTAATCTCTATTTCTGTCTCACTCCTTATGTGTCATAAAAACTGTGAAAATATCCCTGTGGGGAGTCATGAAAGGTGAAAGGCTCTTAGGTGTGAGAAATCAGCCACAACAGCAGGTTTCAAAATTAAAGCAGAAGAGTTTAGGGAACAGTTTTTCCTGGGAAAACTAGAAGAAGATACAATTTTAAGCAGCAAGGACACTAAAGACAATGGTTAGAGTCTCTAGGCTTGGCCTAGATAGATTTTGAAGTTGCAAAATAAAATATGCTTAGCAAGACAGATAAGTTTAATAATGGATTAGAAGAATGCTATTGGCCAAAAAGCTTTTTAGAATGCTTTGCAACCAGGAAATCTTTGGATGTCTTTGAGACAGTGTGAGCTCTGTACCATCTCTATCTCAACTCTGCATGTGAGACTGATAAAATAATAAAAAGGTCCTGAAGGGCTTGTCCGAGCTCCCCGTCCCGTTTGTCGCCCTGAAAATGCTGACATGTCCCCAGTAACAGGTCTCTGTCATATGTTGTAGAACAAACCTAGGACCTACACCTCAATATACATAGGTGGTCACCAGAAGAGCTTCCTAGTATATACTGATCACTGCAATCCTAAAATGAAAAGGTCATTTAAATAAATCTGGTTGATTGTTCTAGCAATAGACTGAATGACTTACAAAAAAAGTTCACTGAGAACTTGGAGTTACATTTTGTGTGACCAAACCCACTTAGTCTCTGAAGTTGGTGTAGTGTGCAAGACACAGAGTCAGCTTACAGCTCATGTGATGTGCTGTCTGTGTGCCCACTTCCACCTGTAGTAGTTTTGCTGGCCTCAGTCTCTACATAATCTATCCAGTGCTGCTAAGAAATTCTAGGCAGTTTTTTTAAATAAGGAGGTAAAGCGGGGCTGCTTTCCTGTGAGTTTGTAGTTCCTGACTGAAGTATTTGATGCCTGACACAGTTGGATTCTTTCATATGAAAACCAAATTAAATATTTTCATACAGCTGGGGAACTTGTCACACTTTCTCTCTGTGTGGATTATTTGATGCCCAAGAAGGGTGAGGTTCTGCTGGTGCCTCGTGGAGGCATTGTTACAGTCCTCCTTGCCTCTCTTGCTTTCCATTTCCATTAAGCATTTAAGGAAGTAGCACCTCTGAGAGTTTTCAGTTGTCTGAATTTGACAAGGAATCTCAAAATTCTTGTGAAAGAGGGTGAGTGGATGCAAGCACAAATGAACAGTATCATGAGCTGCTTCAGAGAGCAGGCAAAAGGCATCTCATCTTATTGGTCTTACATCCCACTTACAATTTGGCTCAATTCAGCTTTGTCAGCTGTGGAGATGCTAAATCAGCAGGGTGTCTCAGTCTGTCTCTTTCGTGAAGGGACATGAAAATTTCTGCTCTGAATTTTTGAATTTAGTTAAAACTTGAAGAAGTGCAGAAATGCCTGTTGCTCTGGTGAGCATTTTGCTAACATCTCGTGTAGACTGTACTATGTGCCCGGTTTGTCTGCATGGATAAAGCAAAATGAGAAGTGTCGTGATTCTCTGATGTTTGGATATTCTGGCGTAGTAGCAGGAAAAGGGTCAGAAAAAGGAATCACAGTTTAAGTAACCTGCATGTAAAGGTAGTCTATTCAGTGGGTTATGCCTTGCCCTTTCCAGCATAAGCCTTGTATCTGTGTATGATGAGGTAATGTAGGTAAGCTTTTGCAGGGGAGGCAGGTGAACCTTGAAATAGATGGAAAATATTTTGAGTCCTATATTTGTTACCTTGTCTCTGCAATACTTATTTTCATCTCTTACAGGAACCATGTTTAATGAAATGGCACAGTGGGTAAAATACGACAATGAGACAGGCATTTACTATGAGACCTGGACAGTTCAAGCAAGTCCTGACAAAAGGTCAACAGTGTGGTTTGACTCTTATGAGTGCTCCAAGTTTATACTGAGAACCTACCAGAAGCTAGCTGACTTAGGAGCTGTATTTAAGAAGATAGAAACAAACTATACAAGCATCATTTTATTCAGTGGAGAACCTATTTATTTGGGGAATGAAACATCTATTTTTGGACCACAAGGAAACAAGACATTGGCAGCAGCTATAAGAGACTTTTACAGTCCATTTAAACCTCATCAGAGCGTCAGAGAGTTTTTTGTGGATCTTTTCAAAATAATTGATCGTGTAATCTTGAATCATCAGTTTTACCTCTTCTACAACTTGGAATACTGGTTTTTACCTATGAAGTCTCCTTATCTCAAAATAATTTATGAAGAGGTCCCTTTGCCTCTTGGAAGCAAAGCATCGTTTGGTGTATGACTGCTTACTGAAAACTTGCCTTTACGGCAGAATATTCTTAAGGATTTTGGACTGCTGCCGTGATGTATTAAAGAGTTCTGTGTTTCACTGCTGACTATAAAGGTTGTGTTTGGAAGGCTTTGCTGTACCAGGTGAAAGATTTGTTTTCTTACTACCTGTATAATGCATTCATGAACACTTCAGCAGCTCTGACCTGGCAAGCTTCCATGTAACCATGGCCCCTCTGTTGCCTGAAGGGAGACTGGAGTGACTCCTCTGGCTGAGCTCTGCAGCAGCAAAGCGAGAACGGGGAGGTAGCTGCCTGCTCTGGGCTCAGGTGCTCTCCCCATGCACAGCCATGTGGCAGTGGATGGCACCTGGCCCCCAACAGAGATGGGACACAAGTTACAAGGACTTGCTCAATCTGAGTGTCTTGATGTGTCCAGTTTCTTCAACATGTGCCTTACACCAGTGTTCCTGTAGTGCTTTGGTTTGTACTGCCAGGACCTATGAACTATTGTTTGGTATTGTGGGGCAGTGAATGTACTAGATGGTATGAGTAGTGCCTTTTCACCACTTTGCTTCCTTCACCTGCACTGTCAACAAAATACAGATGGCTCTTCTTCAGATTCTTGTGTGTTCTGTGGCACAGATAAAAGCCACAGTGCCTGTTGTGATGTCGACTGATTCATAATTGCAGTGTTCTACCAGTCTCCTGTCTTGAAGTCTACTTTGGGTTTCAGTTGGATCAGTTTCATGGAACTCTTGTGTATTCCTTTTAATTTTTTTCAAAGCATAGACACCTTACTATGAAAGAAGTGGTCACAGCTTGTGGGGCATTGACATTGCTGTTAAAATCCATGCTTGTCACAGAGCTGCCTCTAAAAGGTGACTGCAGCCTCTTGCTGGCAGTGATGTTTGCAGCAGTGGTGCTGTGCCAGCTGTGCTGTCCTTGAATCCTGTTCCAGGCTCAGCGCAGGGCACCTTAGCAACTAGGTAGTTCCCTTTAAATCCATAGGGACCAAAGCCAGGGGAACACTGGCTTTCTGGAAACCACTAAGGTGCCTGCACACAGAAAAAACACACCTGCAGCAGTGTAATCATCTCCAAGTGTTCACTGCTTACTTACTTTTTTTTTTTTTTTTAAACTAGCTGTGGAATAAATAGTGCTCCTGCAGAGGTTATTGCTGTCTCGTGGCCAAGCAGGAACCCAACTCTGCAGTTTCATTTGGCTGGAGCCAAGCTAATAGCCTGCTGCAGCCAAAGAGGAGAGAACACAATGATTGGATTCAAATCATAAGAATGGCAGAAACTTAACCTTGTATTAAGAAGGTCACTAAAATTAATTAGTTGAATTGCATTATCATGTAACAGGATGAGCATGAGAGGAATGAGGGGATGAGCCCATCTTTGTCCAAGCTGCTACTTACTTCCACTGTTAGGTTTGCCTCAGACTGAAAGACTTGAGTCTTTTTAGCCAAAGTCACAAGCTCTTGAGACTGAGCTCAGCTTTGGATTAAGATGCTATCATGGTTTCAACCCAGCCAGCAACCAAGCACCACATATTAGCACCAGGAAGGTAATCCAGGAGGCTCTAGGGACGTCAAAGGGGCTGCAGCAAGTCTGTCTACAGAAGTTGTGTTCTCTGCATGCTTTATGACTTTGAAACCCTCAGTGCTGTTGAATCCACATTTGCCTTCCCAGGAAAAAGCCCATCACAAACCAGTGTCCAAAGCTCTGAAGGGGAAGCAGGATCACAGAACCAAGCCTAGACCACACTGCCAGTGATGTGGGAATTCCTCCGTGCAGCCAAGTGTGTCTTTGAACACTATCCTCAGAAGGTACCAGTTACTAGTGTAGGAGTTGCCCTTTATGTAACATACATGAGTTCCTTCTGAGGCCAGTATTTTTTCCTTCTGGGCACACAGGCTGGGGAGAAAGCTCTCACTTTGCTTCTCTCGGTTGGGACAGCGTTTGTCTGTTAATTGTTCAGACTGAATGCATAGGTGGGTAGGACTAAATTCTACCAGTGCAAACTGCAGTCCTGAAAGATGTGCAATTGTTGCAGTTAAAACTGGAATCATGGCACTGGAGTTGGTTGAAGTAGAGTGCAGTGCTCTCTTCTAGGCAGAATCCACAATCCTTGAGTTAGGCCTACAGAGTTAGATGCCAAAAAACAGGTGATGAATAGGCTACTTCTGCAAAGTGTATGTAGCCAAGTCCAGAATATATCCATAAAAGTGACACTTTTATAACTTGAAGTGTTAGACATCCCAAACAGCTTCTGTGCACCTGCTGATCTGTTTGTGACTGAAAACCATCTATTCACCTCAAACACCTAAGGACAGCCTCCTCCTGAAAGTCACACAGGGAGCAGAAATAGGTGGGATCTCACCTCATTTCACTCACAGCCAGGTGGCACTAGCACTTGCCCAGCAATAGGAACCAGGGGACTGTCCAAACTGCCAGGCTCAAGGATAAGCCTGGGACTGTGTCACTGCCACGCAGTCTTTACATATTTTGAATACATGACTTGTTCATCACTTTAGACTCTGCTTGGTTCTACTCCCTACTCTTAAAGCACCTTGCGCTTGAGGGCAAAAACACAAAATTATTCTGTACTACTACAATTTCCAAGTCTGCACAGTGGTCTTGTGCAAAACTGCTGCTCCTCGGTGTTACAAGTCACACTTCATTTCAGAAGGGTTCTCACACAAGGCCAATCGTGGCTCATCATCCCTCAAGGTCAGAGTGTGCTACTCCTGTTTCCCAAAGGGTCATGCAATGAAAATCACTGGTCTCTGCCTTCCCCCTCACAAACCCACCAAAGATGTTCTGGATTAGGAGAGCTGCTGCCTTCAGTAATAGCTTGTAACCCCTTGGATTCAGAGGTAAGCTCTGCCACTGCATGTGTTAACTCCAATTTTGATCTGAAAATAAGAAAGAAAGGTGAACTCAGGGAAAAATGGTACAGCTGTGACACCCATGTTCATGCTTCTAGTGAACTTCATGAGTCTGCAGTACTCTTTTTTACTTGTGTCATGATTTTTATGTATTTACTATACATTTGTTTCAACATGTAGAAGGCAAAATAAGATGTACAGAATTTGCTGAAAAAGCACTGTATGCTTGCCTGGGAAATTTATGTTATAGCTGGATTATTTGACCTACAGATGCAGCAATTGATTCAATGTATAAAAACTGCTGACCTCCAATGGAAGAGAGAAGTGCACAAGCAGTTTTCTTGTGCTTGAACATCTTAATAACTGGTATAATACAGTGCTACATTCAGGAAGGACTTTTTGAGGTCTGTGCAACACACACTTCTCAGAGCAGGCTAATTACCTTGCTGGGGAAGCTGTTCTGCTACAACCAGCCATGCCACCTTCAGCTCCTAACATGTTCCTCACACTGGGGTCTGACAGAGGCCTCTCTGTGAGCAGCAGAACACTGGGTTTCAAAGATGTAAACTCCAGGAGTGGGATCTGGTATGTAGGCTGTGCCTTGCCGTTCAGTTATTCCCACTACCAACCTGTTGGTGACTCACCTTGCCAGCATTGGGTCACCTGCAGTCAAGGTCCAAAGAGGTTTTGGCGCCATTACTAATGCATTATTTCACATTAACTTAGTGAAAACTAAATCCTATTCCCCAGCCTACAAGTGTTACTCCACCTTTCTCAAACGGGCAGTTCTGAGAGTCAGGTTATAAAAAAACACACAGCTTTTTTACTTTTACAGACTAAATATATTGACACCTTTTGTACAAATAAAAGCAAATTATAGTATTACATTAATTTAACAAATCCTAATACAAAAACCGCATATTTCATAAAATGCAATTTTTAAATCAAAGCTCTACAGAAACATGGAACTCCCCTATAAAGAGGTCCAGTCCACTGAGCATTGTTTGCTCAAAATATAGTTATGAACTTAAATACACTCAGAAGTGTATTACACTAAATTATACATTTGGATAAACATGACTGAAATCAGAGATGAACAAAATCTACTTACTACCAGGAGGGGCTGTACAGCTCAACTGAGAAGCAGCCACCAGCTAAGTTCAACCCAGCCCGCAGGGGCAGCTCTGCCTTGCAGAGGGCTGGCAACATCTCTCAAACATGCAGCTGTGTGGGCAACACTTCAGTGTTAACCATCAGTAACCTCAAAAAGAAAATAATGTAACTGTTGGCAGTAAGAAATAAAGCCACAAGCCACATCCAGATCACAGGCAATGCCTTGCCTACATCACTTGTAAACTAAAAACTTTCTTTAATAAAATTGATTTATCAAATGTTCAAAACAAATTTTTGCCTATTACTCTACTTCACCAAGTCTACTCCTTTTCGGTTTTTAAATATTATGAAATGAGAGAACTAGCTTAATTAAAGGTATACAAAATTATTGTCTATCAAACATCCACTTTATACATAAACATTTTTGAAACAGATTTACAGTATACAGTTAGTTTATACAGCTTAAGCAACTGTTCCAATGTAGTTTCTCTCAAACTGAAAGCAGCTGAAAGATCTAAGGTTTTGTGAAAAGGTTCTTGGTCAACATTCAATTTTACCCTTCTCATCTTACACTACTCACACCCCTGTCATTAGAACAACATTGCAGGGTTCATTTCACAAACCATACATTATTCCATCTCACCATATGCTTCCAAACCAGTTAATGTGCAAGAAAAGCTCATTAACTCCAATGTGGTTTTAAATACAATGTATCTACATTTTTTCCCAGAATGCTTTCGCTTCCTGAGCTAGACATAAAATACCTTAAAACAGGTTTAGACGCAGATCTGAGACCCCATAAGCAAACTACATTAAAATGCATAGAGGGTGGAAAAAACCCCACAGCGCTCTTGGTAGCTCACACTACTGCTTGTTAGCGCTCTAAATACATTTTAGATGGATCTAATAATCTGTTGAATAAGGTGGTAAACTTACTACTTTAGTTGTCTAAACTGTTATTTTTGTGTATTGCTCTTGCCTTTATGACTTATTTAACAGAATGTATGTATTTCACAGGCTACTAAACACTTCCTGTAATTGTCATCTTGTCATCGAGGTGACTGGATTTAGAAATGCTACAGTCAGCAACAAAAGCATGCAATTTTGGTGGGGTTTTGATTGGCTTTTTAAGATAAAATGATTGTATCCAATACTACTATCTAAATCAAAGAAGGACAGCATATTACAACTAGTATTTTGCAAGTACATTTCAATATTTCAAATAATTTTTTTTATTTCCAAAAATGTTTGAGGCCACTTTCAATGACAAAGAATAAATCTAAAACAGAAACCTGATTTTTGTTTGGATGAAACCAGGTTTTGGAGCTGTGAACTCTATTTTTGGTTCTGAAATTCCAAAAAAACTTTTGAAAGAAAAATTTATTTTATAATCAAACCATTAATTAACTTGCAGTAAAATCTATATTATTAAATAAGCTTATACAGGAAATTGCAATATGGTAAGCTTGGGTTTAAGGTGCTACTCCATTTGCCCTGGAGTCTTTTAAGGACTTTACCATGTGGGCATCATGTCTGGGAACCAGACTCTACCAAGATACTTTGAAACTTCCCAATGAATCTGCTCTAAGCTGTACTTCTGATCAGGAATCAAAACTTCCTCCATAATAGAGAGCTGAGAGAGGCGACCACCACACATCTTCACAAACTCAACAAAGGCACTGCAAGAGACTTCACATTCTCCGAGGCCCACAGCCGACAGGTACTTGCACCGCTCCGCGATGCAGATCAGCTCCTCGTCCAGCGGCCGTAATCCATTGGCACACACCACCAGTTCAACCAGGCGCGGACACGTCATCCCAACGCGGCCGAGCACGTCCTTGCTTACTGACCTCCCGAAGTAAAGGTGAGTGACAGGTATCTCATAACGAAAGAACGGATCAAACTCCTCCTCATACAAGAAAAAGTACATGACTAAATTTACTTTAGGAGAATGCTTGATGAAAGCGTCCCAGCTGCTCTTCTGAATGGTGTGGAACTGAGTCTGTCCAGGATTTTCACTGACAACATCAATGCGCAAGTGTTCTAACCTGACGTGCTTTTCAGAAGACAAAGCAAGCAGCAGCTCATCGCTCAGCAGGTGGTAGTTCAGCGCCAGCTCACGCAAGCCATGGCACTGGTCAGCCACACAAAGGATACCTGGGAGAAGAGAACATTATGCAAGGGGTTGCACAAATAAAGGCAGTGATGACTGAACAAGAAACAGGAAGGAATTTGTTTATGTGTGGCAGGAGGGTGCTATGGGCACCCATTTCAATGTGCAACCTAGACCTTAAATCAAAACCAAATCATACTGGAAACCTGAACATGAATCTTTTTCACAAGCATGATCTTGTGACTTCTCTGTCACAGACACACACAATGTGCCTACATCTCTATTTTGCTGGGAATCATAAAGAAGTTAACAAATACATAAACAGAAGTGACAAATATATAAATAGCATATTCTGACGGTTCTGCCTGTAGTAAAACCACATATAAGCAACCTCGTTTTTGTAAAAGGTCTTACTCATGATAAAAGTATTTTCTTAGCTCTGGAAGAATTGCTGACTACTCTGTGACTGACAAAGCATCTGTGAATGAAATCTGTCATCTGAAGAAAGCAAATGTAAAGCAAAAGTAAAATGAATGATAGATTTTAATTCATTAGAGAGGCTGCTGCTGTCAGTATTTGTTTTTTCTAGGAGAGTATAAATGCTTAAATTTGGAAAAGCTACAGCAAAAGAGGCAAAACACTAAAAACATGGAGCACTAATTTCTAGAACAGCAAGTTTCAGACTCCCTCTATAATGATTCAATATAATTTCTGCTCACAGAAGACAAAAACATTAAAAAGAGAATCCAGTTTGGTCTGCAGTTTCCACTCATATTATTTCTAGATTCAAGAGATGGTATTATACTGGTAACAGTACTGAAAAAAATAAAAAGCACTAAGAAAAGCATACAGTCCTCTGCATTTCATGTGACCCAGAAAACTGCATGAAATGTGGGATACAGCCTTTCCATTAATAGAGGGGATGAGAACATAGTATTTAATATACTGAAAAACCTGAGCTCAATAGCTCTGAATATAGCTCTGAAGCAACAGGAATACAGAAAAGAGTATTTTAAGGTGCAGCTGTTAAACTTAGAGAAGCCTACACTGAGCATAAAAATGCTTTCTTCAAAAAAATCACTGCAAAAACATTGCATGAATCAGAAGGGCTACTATGATCACTCTCTAAGCAGACTCAGACATGCTGCTTCCAGAATACCTAGGTCTGTTGATCTGTACTTTAGGCAGTTTCAAGATCCATATACATTTTCTCATCTCGACAAAGCTTGTTGTCCTGGCTGCTGTCCTTCCACAAATAATCCTTGTTAACTTTAGAGGTACATTATGGACCAGTGCAATGCAAATGGGAAGAGCTGGGGTTCAACTTACTGTGATTTTTTTTATGGTTCTAGTACTGGATATGCAGTCTGTCAATGCAGTTATGCATCCTACATATAGAGCTGACAAGGAATACAATGTAGATGGCTACTAAAGGACCTGCCTGGAGCCCATGTAGTTCACAGAACATCCCCAGGCACTGCCTACACCTTTGTGTCACTGAGAGGTAAATGACTCTGCTCTCTGACCTTACTGCACAGATTGGCATAAAAAAAATCCCTGATCCAAGATGTCCCTGATGCAGGCACACCTGACACCTGCTCTGCTTTCCAACTCCAACTCCAAGAGAAGCAGCCCTCCTACCCCCATGCCAGAGCAGAAACACCACCTCTACAGGAACACTTTCCCTCTATTCCAACAGTATTTCAGAGGGCAAACAGCAAACAAAAGAATCTTCAGATAAAGGATTACAAATACATCACACCCTTTGTTTCTCCAGCTCAAACTCAAATGTGCCTCTTTATCTTCATACAGTAACTCAGAGCAATTCACTGTTTGATATCAATCTTTTTCCTTAATCCCTGCAGCGGTGGAGTCTCTCTTGCACTACTTTCATTACTCTTTTCTGTCCTTCACTAAAAAAATTCTTGAGAACTGACCTAGTAAGGAACATTCCTCCCTCCTCCAATCTGAAGACATTTTAACTGCATCTATAAGTAATTAGTTTTGCAACTCACAACCCTTTGGGGCCAACAGTTTTTCCACATTTATAGCAGCCTGCTAATTATAATATTCCCATTACAAAAAAAATCCAGGTCAATTTTCCTTCAAGAGCCTCATTTCTGCAGCCTGCCTGCTCTTGAAGCCAACTATCCACATACCAGCTTCTTTCTTTTGTTCCACTTGGTGGGTTGTCCCTGCCTGGACACAAGATGCCCACCAAAGCTGTGTAATCACTCCCTTCCCCAGCTGGCAGGGGAGAGAGAATAAAACTAAAAACTCAAGAGTGAAGATAAAGGTGACAGGGAGAGATCACTCACCAATTACCATCATAGGTAAAACAGACTCAGCCTGGGGAAATCAATTTAATATCACTTAAATAAGAGTAGAGTAATGAGAAATAAAACTGAAGCTTAACACACCTTCCTCTCACTCATTTGTTCTTCCCAGGCTTAACTTCCTCATGATTTTCTCTATGTCCTTCCCTCCCAGCAGCACAGGGCGACAGGGAATGGGGGCTGTAGTCAGTTCTTCAGACATTCTCTACCACTCCTTCCTCCTCAGGGGGAGACCCCTAACACTCTTCCCCAGCTCTAGCATGGGGTCCCTTACATGGGAGCAGTCCCCCCACAAACTCTTCCAGTGAGAGTCCTTCTCAGACTGCAGTTCTTCACAAACTGCTCCAGCATGGGTCTCTTCCATGGCGTGCAGTCCTTCAGGAACAGACTCCAGTGTCCCCCATAGGGTCAATTCCTGCCATCAAACCTGCTCCAGCATGAGTTCCTCTCTCAAAAGGTGCTTTCAACACTCTTCCAGCATGGGCTTCCAACAGAGTCACAGCCTCCTTCAGCCATCCACCTGTTCCAGCCTGAGGTCCTCCACAGGCTGCAGGTGGATCTCTGCCCCACCGTGGCCCTCCATAGGCTTCAGGGGTACAGCAGCGTTACTGTGGTCTGCACCAAGGGCTGCAGGGGAATCTCAGTTCCAGGACCTGGATCAGCTCCTGCTTCTTCACTGACCTTGGTGTCTGCAGAGTTGTTTCTCTCACGTCTTCTCACTCCTACCTCCAGCTGCAATTGCTCTCCTGCAGTACCTTTCCCCCTTCTTCAACAGGTTATCCCAGAGGAGCTACCACTGTCACTGATGGGCTTGGCCTTGGCTCTGCTGAACATGGGGAAGCTTCTGGCAGTTTTCACAGAAGCCACTCCTGTAGCCCCCTTACTGCCTCACAAAACACTGCCCTACAAACCCAGTGCATCCACTTTTTTCTCCATCTCAAGGCACACCTACACCTGAATTAAGCAATTAAACTCTCCTACTGTTAGCTTAGCACTCCCTGCTTTTGTTACTAATGCATCTTACCCCAATCTATTAATCTCCACTCCATGAAGGACAATAGTAGCTGTGCTCCTTAAACAGGCATGACAATTTCTTAACCATTGTTCCTTTCATTAAAAAACCATGCAAGAGACATCAACCAGAACACAGCCATGTCTCCTCACAAACTATCAAGTGCATGATGGTTCAATAAAGCCTTCTAGCAAGGACTAACCACAAATTAGCAACATCTGCTAGAGCTGACAGGTTACTCTTCGATCCAAGTCCAAGGAAATTACTGTCTCTGCCTAGCTACAGATTACTGCTGAAATCTTTTGCTCTTAACAGACACACTACAGCTCTTCTACTTCTCAGACACAAGGAGTCTCAAAAAACAATTTTAAGTTGGAAAAGCCAGTCCCTCAAGCCAATTTAAACAACACCCATCTGTGATTAGAAAGCTTTGGAGGAGGCATTCCAGTTAATTATGTAGACACTTTGCTGGACCAGGCTTCTGCAAAACATCAGTCCTGCATTTTCAGGACTTCTTTATACAAAACCAAACACAAGGTTTTGTCTGAGACCTACACTTGCAAAAGGTATTAAATTTGTTTTGCTTGTTATCACCACAATAACATGCCCTCTGCAACAATACTGCTTTTGCCTTTCTTCTTTTAGGAATCCTTCTGGTGAATTTGACAAATAAACTTAGCATTTACAGCTGCAATATATTTGCATGAAGAAACTTATGGTTTCTGTAGTTTCTACTCATCCTTAGAAGAGGAATCATACTAAGTTCCCAGGATTTCATTTACAATTCCTCTTCCATTTCTCAGTGAAAAACTGTAAGTGTTAAGCTGATGGACTGTGAATAAATCTTAAACTTGCTGTGCATTGCATAAGTCTACCACAAATGTTAATTCTGTGAACTTCAACAATCTTGAGTGATTTCTGGTATGAGCTGGCTTCATTCTTGTTACACACCCACTTAAAAATGTTAGAGAAACACATTTGGTGCAGTAGAAGTTTTGCACAGCTCAGTCTCATCTCCACTTTTTGATGCTGTGTGCAGTTATTCTCCAGCAATGACTTTTTTTCAGAATGACTAAGCCAGCATCTCCCTAATCCGTGGCATGTCAACAGTCAAAATCCACACATAACAAAACATGGAAAAGCAACTCATATTCCAAAAAAGCTTAATTATACTGGAATACTTAATGATTGCACAAATAGTGCACTATCAAGTCAATATATATACTCACTGATTTCCATGTGAGGTTAACTATTTGCCCACAACAGACATGCACTGTTTTATTATTAGCCCAGTAGTCACTGTGAAGTGGTAGGATAGATGGATTGACCACCAGCTGAAATGACTTTATTCAGCGACACAGTTGCCGATAATACCATACTCATCTTCCCTCTGACTCCACCCCTATTTTTCCAGGAGTGTACTGATTTCAGATAGAATGTAATGCAAACATTAAAAAGTCCAAACCAACAAACCAACAAATCCCAAATGAGCTAACCCCAAAACCACAGTAGCTTACCAGCTGGAGAAACATGAGGGCAACTGCTCATTTTTAACAGTTTGAGCGTGTCGCTGTTGTTAGCCACCAGAACCTTGAGAGATGGATCATCTACTGGTGTGTCATCAATCTTAAGTGAAGAGAGGGATTTGGAGTTCACAAACACCACTGTCAGTGCAGAAATAAAGTGAGACTGAAAAAAAAAGACAGTTTAAATGAAATGAAAGAGTATTATCTGAAGTAAAAATCTCAATGGTCTTACATTGTACACAGCAGTCCTAGTTTTTACTTCTTGACAGCATTTGTTGAAAAAGCACCCTTATGATATTGCAGAATTAAAAAATAATACTAAAACTGACATTTTTTAGTACAGGAAGTGTAATAATTTTTTGCTATCTGTTTATGAATTGGGCAAACCAGAATGTGTAACATTAGAAGTTAATCAAAACCCTGGACAATCCACTGCCCAAATTTACATCTACAGAAAGACCACAAGCAAAGGGAAAGCCTAGAAGCCCTAATTTTGAGGAATTTTTTTATGTTCTTTGAACAGATGAGTCAAGTCAAACTCTAAAAGAAGCATCCTCTGGAAGAGGAATTCCCGCATGGCAAGTTGTGCTGCATTGGTGATGTGCAAACATAGTCAGGAGTGTTTGTATCCAAAGCCAAATGACTGTACTGCTGGCCTACCACCCACACAAGAGTATTTAGGGCTTGGACGGATTTCTTGGAAAGCTAACTGAAGTGGTCCAAACAGAGCCAAGGAGCAGGAAATAAATTAATTACTGAATTAGCAGCACTGATAAGATAGGACAAGTGCTGAGCATTTTTACATAACCACTGAAATTTGTCAGTAAAGACAGAGCCCAGAGAACCTAAACTTCAGAAACACAGACTAAAGAGCAAATACAGCAGTGACTATAGAAACCACTGGTGGTATGAAGTGAGTAATTAGTTCATCTTCATGATTTCTTACAAGACTGACCTAATAGAAGACTTTTAAAAAGTGTCTTCTCCATGTGCTACATTAAGTATCATAAAACAAATTACCTGCTACTTGCATTTCAAGCCCGTTTCATTCTGAGCCACAGGCACATGTCCTGAATATAGTTACACAAGAGAAGGTCTGACAACAGTATTTGTTCATTCTTAGGTAATATGTTTGTGTTTTTTGGTAAAACTCCCACACAATTAGATTTAGAATAAGACTACTGCTTTCATGCTAACACAAACTTTCAAAGTCAGTTCATGCACATGGAAACAGGAAGTTCAACTCAGAATCTTCAAGACTTTGGCTTTAGGGACCACTCCAACTATCCTGACAATATGCTGCTTATAGATGTTATGTACAGAAGAAAAGATGTTTTAATATTATTTCAACTCTGTATTATGAGAGTGTTATTACTGTCTTTTTATTCTCTGTATTTAGAAAAAGAAGGATGTTAAATAGAAAGGCAAAGAAAGTTAACCACACTTAAAAAACGGTAACTTGAAACTTCTAGTTTAAAGAGCTAATGGGAAGAAGGCAATATTCCAACATGTAAAAGCTGGTCTTTTCAGTATTGCCACACCTGTAGCCTGTAGTATGATTCTTTAAAAGATTCTACTCATGTAGAATGTACTTAGTGAAAAGGCAGGCAACACAATGCTAAATATGAGTTACAGATATTTACCACATGTCAGGTCACTTGAGAACAGAAGAGCACTGATGAAGATAATGCCAAGTAGCTCAGACTTCCTATACAGTCTGATAAAAATAAAAAAAAAAACCACAATCCCACCCGAAAAATCCAAAACCACAGCAAACTATTACCCATTTTCCAAATTAATTTCATCTTTGTCTGATTCTCATCTAATGGACCTGTCACTAACAGCTTCCCACAATTTAGTCATGGCCAAATTAAATTCTTTAGTTTCACTAATTGTCCTTTATGCCAGTGACAAAACTATTAAAGTTGTAAACACCAAAAGGCAAATTATCCTTAGAGCTAAGTCTGGCTTATTTTGAATCTATTTTTTTAAAGGCCAGATGTGAACTTATTAAGAACAAAAAAGGAAGCCTGTGCTTTATAAGCCTTGAAACTGAGTAAGAACAATTACTACTAATTACTCAGCAAGCTAGACAGGACTCTAGTATGTCACTCCAGTGAAAACTAAGAGAGCTAAAGCGGCATTCTGAGCTGAAAGGACAAAGTATTTTTAAAACACTGAGGACTTTTATCACTACATTCAGGTTTTCTTATCATCACACCTCAAAGAACATCAGAAAAGGAAAAAAATCACAGCAAAACTAGTTAAGTATCTGAAAAGCCTTTTTGAAAATTATGGATTAAAATTACATATTCAAGAGAGCTGCATGATGTGGCTGTAACCACTGCCAAGTATAATATGATAATCCTTTTGCAGCTAACCTTACCTGTAGCCTACTTCCTTTCCCGAGGCTGTCTCTAGTTCTTCCTTGTCCTTACTGTCATCACCAGTAATGACATCACTGAGATCTAGCTAATAGCCTATTTGTATCTGGCCCTTCACAACCACTCCCCTCCCCCTCAGCAATAGTACACTTCCACCTCACTAGCAGGAATGCTTCTTTAGAAGCACATGTAAGAGATTTTTTGTCTTCCAGATTAAATGCCTTCTAACAAGATCTGATTTTTGGTAAACATGCAAGGTAAAAATCTTGACTAAAAATTTCAGAAATACAGTGCACTGCACCAAGGATGCTGATGCTTGATTGCACAACATGAAGTCCTGCAAATCATGATCCTATTTCTTTCTGAAGAGAGCTCATTGATCATGTAAGCCCTACGGCAAGTCCATACGGATAAAACTCTAACACTCATTTGATTATAATTGTCTCCTAAACAAACCCCACAACACAATTACACAGACCTGAACTGTCTAGCCTCTGAACTTGCACCACACTGCTCAGCATTGCATTGAGGTAGACAGGAAGACTTGAAAGAACAAGGTCAGGCCTATGTTCTCACATGATTCAGAGACTGAATGGAACTTCAGATACTCATCACTACGTATCAGTTCCTCCCTTTATTAGAGACCAGACCCCTAATAAACTTTTCTTTAGCAAAGATTCATATTCCTACGATAGAACTTTTCATAAAGTTATAGAAGTACTGTATGAAACACTGTAATACTTTGAAATAGAAAATATGCGTAATAAAATACCTTTGGTAAATCCATGAAGCTTGGCCGGGCAGTTGAAATTAGCCCAAGTGTCTTCAGAGAGCAATTCACAAGCTGTGATAAAATATCGCAAGCTGCTTCTGCAGATTCTTTGCTACTGTCCACCTTAAAACAAAATGAATTTCATGTTTAGAAGGCACTGCAAAAACACTTTTAACTTTTTTTTCTACTTTACCTTTTAAAATGTGATGTCAAAAAAAAAACCCCACAATGAAACACCTCATTGTGAATCTATTAATGTTATTCTTTATTCCCCCAAAAAGTATGCACCAAAACTCCAAGACAATTTGCTGTAAATTCACTACTCTTCTAAACATTTTGGTAAAATACTGCATGGTGAGAGGTCAGCTTAACTGTTTGTTCCAAGATACTCATTCCACAAATAAGCAAGTGGAAGGTCCAGAGCCTATTCCAATTCCCCTTTACATTCCTCCTTACCAAAACGCAAGAATTCTATAAATCCCTTACTATGTGCAAAAGCCACTTCTTTTTACAGTGGCTCACTTCATAAAATTGAGCTGCTGCAGAGTAAAGCGCACTGTCATATGAACCTGTACGGCTGGCCCTTCCCTGTTAAAACCATAAGAGACACACAATGGATACTCTCAAAGAACCAAACAAACCAACACAACCCCCAAAACCTTCATTTAGTCAGCTTGCTACCCAACCAAATCACCTAGTGTGTCTCCAATGGACTTCCCCTGATACTTGGATGTGCTTTCTGAATAACCCCTTACGTACAGCAGCCATGACCTACAGAGTAGTATAAAGCTTGATGACAGGATAAAATTTAACTCCACCATAAGACACATGACCTTAGCAGCAACAGATTAAGTCCAATGAATGTTCATTTTCTGCTCAAACACAAGCTGGAAAAGCCTTGATTTTCAACAATCTCATCTTTCTTTGCCTACAGAAAACACCCCTCACATTTTCAGCCTTTACAGAGGAACGGTGAGTGTTACACCCACTTCCTCGTGTATTCTTGCAGCACTGAAGAACAACTGAACTGACATACTGAAGAAATGATGGATCACCCTATGAGCAAAGGGCACCCAAAACTCTCCAAAATCACTTGGTGTACAGCAACAGGAGATAAGACACTGGGAGGTCATTCCACTACAGCCCTACGTTTTCTTTATTTGGATGCTGATAAAAGCCCTGCAAACCCTGTGATAACAGTTTGTATCTGGTATTGCAAGCAAGCAGGCAGAGGTGACTCAGCTACCCACATGCTGATGATTCCAGCATAAGAACTGCCTGATCTCAGAAACAAGTATGCTGAACTTGCTGCAGAAGTCATTTAATTTCCAAATTTCTCACATAGTTGATGCATATGCAGCCATGAGATTCACAGCACCTTTCCAAAACACACTGACATGTAAGCCCACATTAAAGGTTTTCACCTGCTGAAAATAATTCCACAGTGTAAACAGAACTAATTCTAATCAAATGGTATTTCTCAGCCAGGCACAATCAGTCCATGCACCATCCTATGCAAATCCCACGCACTTTTTCAGTCCCCTGAAATGCAGGTGTGCTGAGTACAGACAATCCCACACAATTTAATATTAAAACTGCTAGTTGCTGACTAGTACTGAAATCACTCTCTGTGCATTAGATGTTTCCTAACCATGAATACTGGAGCCAAGTCCCTAGAGGATGTGAAATGGAGAAACGCTCAACTTATGTGTCCTGACTGAGGACAGCAGCCACACAAGCAGTCGTATCAGAACTATTTCCGTCCATTTCATGAAGCAGAATTTTCAGCAGCTAAACTGCTACAAAAAACCTCAAAAAAATAAAAAAAGGCAAAACCAGTCAAAACCTTCCCTCACAAAAAACGCCAACAAAGGACCCACAGAAACAAACAAATAATCCCAATCAAACCACACCACCAAGCAAAAAAATTCCCATCTAACAGAAATAAGGCAATGAAAAGTTATGTTCAGTACTGTTATTCCAAGTTTTGGTCCTGAAAACACACCCAAACAAACTAATTGGGAGGTGACCTCCATGTCTACATGTCCATTTAGAAAATCTGTTTCTTCAGTATACTAAGCCTGAAAACAAGGCCACTTACACACTGACAGCTGCCCTATTCCTTTTAGAATAAGGTACTTTAAAAAAGCCTATAAAATACACTACCTTGAAGCTAACATACTGCAGGTGATTGGAATGCCTCTTTATTATTTGCTTGATTAGTTCAGGATGTGTCGTCCTCAGGTTAGACGTGGCTGGTTGATTCAGTTCAAACTCAAAGCACCTCCAGAGATCAGGCATATGAAACACTTGGTTCCAGCTCCTGCAGACCTGGGATGCATGAGCACGATCCAGAAGTGGCAAATACTGAAACACCTGCAGGATAATGTCTTGGAGCAGGTTTGCCCAATCAGGACTCTGCACAGCTATGGTTTTCTTCTCTACAACCTTGTGTCTCTTGGATTCCTTATCAGCTGTGTCTTCAGTTGAACTGCTGTTGGCCTCATTAGTTTTCCTTCCTCGTTTCATTCTACAGATGTAATAAAAAAAAAAAAAAACACAAACCTATTTATTTTGTAAACGTAACAGCTGAGAACAGTATTAATAGAAAACTGTGGAGATGAAAAAGGATATTTTCTGCAACAACACCCGGGCAGGTTTCTTTTCCTGCCATATATAAAGGAAAAAAACCCAAGTAACAAACCAAAATGGCAGTCCAGAAATAACATTATCATCTGAACTGACTCTTTAATATTACTTCTTTAATCATTAACAGTGCTAACCCATTTATAACAGTCACTCTTCTTTCAGTGTTTCATTTGTGTGTTTGAGAACACTTTGAACCTAATTTGTTTTACTATGCTGTTGATTATCACTCTACTGTTCTACTAATGGAAGGATAATCTTCTACACAATTTTTTGAAAACTGACATAAATACTGCTGCCCCAGTCCTATTTATTAGGAACACCACTTGAAACTGTGAAGATAAAAATCAGGCAAAGAAGTAAAGAATTACTGTGTGTATGCTTGCAGGCACTGCATATTGCAGATGTTCTATCAGACCAAATAATATTTTCTGTTTTAATTAATTTATTTAAAACACATTACTTACTGTTTTAAATCAATATCCTTGAAAATATATTTCATCAAATCCATTGGGGTGCTTTCATTTTGCCAACTAACTAGTAAACAGGCATTACAGAAGACTTCCAGTAAGAATCTGGAAGTTTCAACCCACAAAAAAAAAATTACAGAAGGGCCAGAAAACTTTCTTCAATATTGTATTAAATTCAGCAAGCCTAAGGCAAAAAGTTGCAGCATATACTTTTTCCATAATGATGTCACTTAACTTCTCCTTTATATTACATTATTAGAGAGAAAAAAACCCTCACCACTCCATATTTCTGAAGTAAATTTAAGGCTCACTGGGCTTTGATCCAAACGTGTTCTTTTGTATATGCCATCTTAAAACTAAACTTGGCATCTGATCTTTTATTTTTAAAAGCCTCAGTGTGATGCACATCATGTCCTAAAGGGCTGTCCTACCTTATACTACACTACAATGTACTCAATTCTAGTCTCTAGAGAGCTGAGAGAATCTGGGGGTAGGGTGAGTCTGACACATAAAGCACCCCCAGCCTCCCTGATTTCTCCAAGATAAACAAGGACTTCACACACAGCAAAATCATCCTGGTTTAACATTCAAGTACAATTACACATCTAAGATTATCATACACCCAGTCCTTCTGGGATCTGGAAAGTTAAGTTTCCCTGCTGTGTACTGCAACGAAGTTTGGAAGTACTTCTTAAAACAAAATGCAAGTTAAAAATTATACTGTTCATAATCCAGTGCATCACAGATTATTTTCTCAAAGCCAACACCTCCCTACCTATCTTTAAAAGACTTTAATCCTAGCTACTCACATGACAGAAGCAAGCTATCACTTAAGGACTAAAGCCACTCATAAGATGATGCAGACAAACCTGAACATACAGTCATGAAAGACTGATGAACAGAATTGGTCTCTTGACTTTTTTCAACTCCTATTTTTACTCCCACTAGCACTTGGAGGCAAGCAGAGGATGACAACAGTACTGGGCAAGTATCTCTACTTGCTTCCTGAGAACTATTTTCCGTGATTCAGTCCTGACTGTGGGACTATGTAAAACACAATTCCTGTGCTGGAACAATCTTTCTGCCAGAGACAGAATTCTGCTGCTGAGCCACTTCACCAGTGAAGAAAAGCAAGAAAACTGAACAGTGACTCAGAACCATCTGCAACAGACAAAAATATAAAGGAACTGCATTTTGCAACTGTGAAAACAGAATTCAACTTAAAATTAATCAAGAATTAACTGGCAAATCCACTGCAACCCTGACGTGTTTCTTTTTGAGATAATCACTCAGAATAGTACAACAACAATATTTATAATAAGCTAGTCTGAAATGCAACATTAGTTTAAACTTTAGGCTAAACAGATATTCCAAACAACTAGGTTACAACGAGCATTCACCACAGGCAAGCAATTAACTTGCCAAATTCAGGCTTGCTTGTTTGATGTCTAAGTCTTGCCAAAGCCATCACTAAAAAGCTGCACAAGGTACTGTTAGACCTGGCTCCTCAAGTCTTCTTTTACAGAGATCCTGTCTCATCTTCTGCTAACAAGGTAGTAAACCTGCATAAATGTTCCAGTTAGGCTACTTTTATCACTGCATTAAGGTAGGATTTGGGGTCTTTTTCCCTCTTTTTTTGTCTCCCTTTCAGAGAAGGCAAGGAGAGAGCTGCCACTGACAAAACTGTAATAATTTTTCTTCTGGAAAAAAGGCCTTTGGGATGTGCTGATAGGAGTGGACCAGGTCATCAACATCTCCCCATCTGCACCTCTGAGCTAACTGAGCTGAGCTCTAAGTAGCTAATATGTGCTGGTTACAGACCAAAACCCCACTCCTGCAAGTTGTGGGATACTGTCCCACATTTTTATAAACAGACAATTTAAAAAAAAGAGACAACACAGACATCACTAGAGGCATACTGATGATGATTTTTCTTCTTCCAGGAAAACAAGATGTCATATATTCTACATGTCATGACTTAAAGCAAGGGATGGGGAAAATAACTCATTTTGTTACTGACATCTTGGATGCTCTTGTAATTAAAAATTACATTACATTTTGAAAGGTTATACTTAATTACATTAAGTATAACCTTTCAAAAATATTTCCTTGGCAAGCTTTTTCCACACAGGAAAAAAGTGCCTAAGCTCAAGATTAAAAGACATGATTTTCAGACCTGCATTACTGTTTTGTCATCTAATTTCTAAACAAATTTTTCATCGAATTTTTGGTGTCTTACTTCAGAACTTAAAAGTATCAGAATAGCTTTTTTCAAATGTAACCACTTTCAACCTCTTCACATGCCTAACAATAAAACAAATACAGAATTTAAAGAACGCACATTTGTCCGTAGAAGTTTGCAGAGCCATCTCAAAAGATATTTATTTTAAAAAGTAAGGCCACCTAAGAGAGTAAACTTTTCTGCACATTTAACATAAAAACAAGCAAATGCAATTAAGAGTTCAGTTCACTTTGCTTTATGTATCCAGTAATTTGAACATCTGAATTTGAAATCCAAGGCAAATTTTTCAACAAGGAAGACATGGATGCAAAATTCCATGCTAGCAAATTACTGTATGAGTAAAAGCTATTTTTCAACTGATGATTGCTTATCATTTCTTAGCAACGCATGAACCATCAATCTCGCTTTTAACTCTCTCTGGCATATGCGGGACACACACCTATTACTGTTTTTCAAACTGCTGCTACAAATAACTTTGCTTTAGAAGCTAAGATCTTGGCAGAAGGGAAAAAGAAAAAAAAACCAAAAAAACCCCAACTCCACCGATGCAGAGAGGTGGGTGAAAGCCGGGTGCCTGACTCCTGAAGATTTTCCAAGTAAATTTCTCCACCTGCTATAACGACTTGTTTCTGAACTCCGCACCTGGGCGCAACCCACGCTATCTTGTTTGCAACAGTCATGTCCAACCCTAATCGCACAGTTCAGTCACCGAGGAGGAGCAAAGCACGTGCTTAACATTGTTTTTATTGCCAAGTAAGGTGCAGCCAGAATAAAACGGCAGTTAAAAAAAAAAAAAAAAACCACAACAACAAAAAACCCCCACCAAAACCAAACAAAACAAACCACTGTGCAGAGCTGTTTGCACCCTACTGATAACGCCTGCCCAGGAACCTGCCCAGCCCAGCTCGCCATGCCTCAACCCCGCACAAAGGCTGTTCTGGGAACACCAGGAATGCCCTAAAGGGAGCACAGGCTGAAAGACGGGGCGACCCATACACGAACCCAACCCCTCCCTGCCTGTTAGCGCTGCACACAGCGAGGGTTTCACGATTACCGCTATCACGGGAACGTTGCGAGGCAGCGACCCCCAAATACGACGGACTAGGATTTATGGATCGCCCCCTACTCGCGGAAAAGGTTCCCCTCAGGATCGGCTCCTTCCGGCCCAGCCCCGGCCCGGGGCGTGGGGCTCCGACAGCCCCACAGGCCGCAAGCTCCGCCGTGCCCTCTGCTCGGACCCCGCTCCTGGGGCCTGGGACCCTGCGGATGGTCCCGCTGCGCCGCCGCCCGCCCCCTTCCCGCCCCATCACCTGGCGGCTCCCTGCTACGCTTCGCATTAACCGGGGCTCGGGCCGCGCTGGCGCCTCTGCTCCGGCCACATCAGCTCTCTCCGCCAAAGCCGACCCCAGCGCCGCCTCCTCTGCCCGGCTGGTCGGTCCGTCCCGTTCCACCCGCGTCGCTGCTTCCCTCCTTCCCTGCCTCGCTCTCTGTTTACTTCCAGCGGCGGAAGCGACGCGGACCAGCCAAAATGGCGGCGGGCGGGCGGGCGGGGAGGTGGTGGCCCCGCCCCGCCCCTCAGGGCACCCCGCCCGCGGCGCCTCCGAGCGAGGGACGGCGCCAGCTCCTGCTCCCGCCCACTCTGCGCCACTGCTCGGCCCTGGGCGCCTCCTGCCTCGGGGGGAAGGGAAAAGTGAGGTGTAGGGACGTGCTGGGGGTAATCCCAGAATCAGTCAGGTTGGAAGATACCTCCAAGATCATCGAGTCCAACCTATGAGCGAACACCCCCGTGTCATCTGCCCCAGTGGCGCTCAGTGCCTCCTCAGTGCCGCGTCCGGTCTCTCCTTAAAGGTCTCCAGCGATGGTGACTCCACTACCTCCCTGGGCGGCCCATTCCAATATCTAATCACGATTTCCGTGAAGAAATTTCCCCTAATGTTCAACCTAAACCTCCCCTAGCGCAGTTTATGACTATGTCGTCTTGTCCTGTCACTGGTTACCTGAGAGAAGATGCTGACCCCGACCTGGCTACAACTGCCTTTGAGGAGTTGTAGAGAGTGACAAGGTCCTCCCTAATCATCCTTTTCTCCAGGCTAAACCCCCCCAGCTCCTTCAGCTGTTCCTCATAGGACTTGTCTTCCAAACCCTTCACCAGTTCCATTGCCGTTCTCTGGACACGCTCCAGCCCCTCAATGTCTTTGTTGTAGTGAGGGACCCATCACTGTACACAGCACTCGATGTGCGGCCTCACCAGTGCCGAGTACACAGGGACAATCCCTGCCCTGGCCCTGCTGGCCACACTACTGCTGATATAGGCCAGGATGTCATTGGCCTTCTTGGCCACCTGGGCATGCTGAATATTACCAGCAATGGAGCTGGATCTTCATCACCAGTACAGCCAGTTATGTTCCATGATTTGAAAGCTCCATGTGAAGCTGGCCTTAGGAGTAGACAATAATGGTGAAAGCAAACCACCAATGCGTCCTGGGGCCAGCAGGCGCTCAGAATAATGTGCTTGGGATTTTGCCAGGCAGAGAAGACAAAGGGATGTGTGACATTTCCCATGGGCTGCAAACGCCTTATTACCACGTGTCTTTCGCGCAGGTGGTACACTCCAATACACCTCATTTTTCAGCCCTGTATGTGTCCAAACTCTTTACAATTGTGGAGATTTGCAAAACATAATTATTCATTTATTGCAAGCTATAGTAAATAAAATACTGTTCAAATTGTTTTAATCCCAATTCCTGCCATCAATTTTCTTGGAAACTGTATGTGATCCAGTGCTTGCCCCAGTCTTGAAATGGCTTTGAAACATTCTTTGGTGGCTGCTCAAATGTCACCATCCCTGAGATCTTTGAGAAGCACTTTATATAAATGCATTTCCTTGCATACTTAAAGTATGTTAATTTTTTTTTTCATTTTTAAGTCTAGTTCCTTGAGATTATTGGTAGGAAAAAATACATAGAAACAAGATTGTTTTTCAGTGAAAAACATTATTTTTTATTTTGAGTTTCTGTGAGAAAATAATATCTTTTTCTCCAATTCAAAATGTCTTGAGCTGTTTACTAAAGCTCAGCCATTATAGTTCTGTGCATATTTATGAATCCACATCCAGTCTTCGCCTTCTCCGGAAGTGAAACAAAAAATAAGAGGTGAGTTATCACCTCACCTTGAGCAGATTAGTGAGTATCTTAGACAAGCTTGTAATAGCAAATAAGTGACTGTATAATTTTCTCAGTTACATGAGAGCTACATAAGCCTTGGTAGATAATGAGATGTGTTTATGAATGAAGCCAATACTGTCAAGAAACCTGCAGTAATTGTTTTGCTGTCCTCATCTGGAAATGTTCAGTGTCTTCCATTCTCAGTGCTTAGGAATTATCTTTTTAGCCCTTGTGTTCCAGTTCAGAGCTGGTTTCTAATGGTGGGAAGGTAACAGCCCCCAGATACAATTTCTAGTAAAGACAAGTTATATTTGCAAGTATATAACTTGCAAACTGCTGGATGTGGGAGACAAGGACTCTGACTGCAAAGGTTGGAACCAGACCTGGGCCTCATCTGTGGGGAGAAGGATCTATTATTTATCAACAAATACCAAGCAAGTAGCTGCTGCTTCTCCTGGTCACCTCTCTTACTATTTTAAGGCAGCACTACGTGCATTATAATGTGATGTAACTGAGTCATGTCATGTGAAGTCAGTAAAAATATTTTTTCATCAAGACTTATGCTCTGTTCAAATTCTTATGTTTGCAGGAAGAAAAAAAAAAAGAGGAATATCTCTTGACCAAAACAAATATTTTCTGAGTTTGTATAGAAGTCTTGGGAGATTTAACAGCTGCAATTTCATTATTTGTAAGGTAACATAACTTTAAAACCCTTACTTTCGTTATCTGAGTTTCAATGTATTGACTTACTGGGAGGGACTTCTTACAGTGTGCAGTTACAATTTGCTGCCTTATCTTCAGAGTAAACAAAGTTTGGCTCACTGCCTGTGCCTGTCTTTGCTTTGTTGTAACTGCTTGTGTAAGTTTTAGGCACCCTTTGTGTGTGTAGGAGAGGAGAACAAGTGCAGAAAGGACTCTCAGCATCCCACTGTCTGGGAAAATAGCAGCTAAAATCAGCAAGAAAGGCTGCTGAAGCTCTGTTCTTGGGGCCAAACCAGGCCCTGGACATGATGAAGAGCACTGACAAAAATGTCCCTGGTGTCTGTGGGCAAAACACAAGAACCAGGGAGTTTAACAGACCTGAGTGAAAGAAAACCTGCGGGCAGGTGGTGGTGTGGGTTCCTGGTGACTCCCAGGGCTGGCTCTGGCTTAGCTGGCAGGCAAAGTTTTGGACTCAGGTAGCTGACACTCAGATAGGCAGCAGGTTAGGAAGGGTCCAAGCAGTGAAGGTTCAAAGAACATTCACAGGTCTGGGCTGGTCTGTGAAAGAGCCATGTTGCTGCCAGCAGTGGCTGGGCACTTTGGAGCTTTAGTCAGTAACTTGGACACTGTTATCGAGTGTCTGCATTCAGTAGTTTCTCTGCCTAACTAATCACTTAACTGACAGCAGATGGGTTTTTGGGAGAGGAACATTTTAAATTATAATATTTTTATTTATGTACTCTTTCAGTAGTAACAGAAAAAGTTCAGGGCCTGTGCTGAGCCCTGCTATGCAGAAATGCAGACTATTGGGGAAACTGCATTGTAACTTTTTATTTTTCCAAAAGAGGAGAAACTCTCTGAAGTGTCAGTTTTTCAGGTGGGAGAGTCACTCATAACAGAGATGTGAAGCAGCCCTCACTGTCACCATGTGAAGATGAGGAACAGCCCATAGACATAAAAGCCAAGAGATGGCTGGTAACAACCCAGTGTCTACTGAGGATCTCACCACCCCAGGCTGGGGTTGTACAGGAACAGCTCTTCTCATTTCAGCTGGCAGACTGCCTGCCTGAGGAAGCCACAGCAACGTTTCTGATGCCAGGTCTTGATTGTAAATGCTGCACCTTTTAGCACTGAAAGTCTCCTGTTGCTGATTTTCTGGCCATATTCAAGTAGCTCTGAAGCATTCCTGAAGCAAGCAACTGTGCTCCACCCTGATAAGCCTGGCTTGCATTTGGCTAGGATAAGAATGTGGAGGGGAAAATCACAGAAGCAGCTGGAAGAGAGTTAAGTAACAATAACAGACCAGATCCAGCTATGATGAAAGTATGTCAGGCTTTGCAGGGCATGAGTAGCCCATCCCAATTTAATGAAAATAGAAGCTGTAAAAAATATGGGGAATAATAATGCAATGAGTAGTCTCTGAAAGACTTGGGCTAGAATGTCTATGACAATCTTAATCCTCAACAGATTGTGCTGAAAAATAAAAACTAGAGGAAAGCTGAACTTGTTCTTTATCAATGCCAACAGAAGTGAATGTTTTTCAGCAATGGATATCATTAGGGAAACTTCCTGGTTTTATTACCTTAATATGTTTATATAGGAAAATTTTCTGTGGCAAGGAACTTTCTCACGCTGTTAGAATGTGGCATTATGGACTAATAAAATAAGCATATTCTGTCTTTCACAAGCAAGATCTTACAGAACAGGAGAACAGGAACTGTAACTCAGTGTCTTCTTTTTCACTTTTTTTTTTTAAAAAAACAGTAGCTGCAAGTAAAATGGTCTTTAAACCAGTGGGCCTCAATTTAAGGCCTCATGGCCACAGAAAAATAAAAAGATAAACTAAGGATGAGCAACAGCAGGCTAGAGTGTTGCCTGCAACAGGCTGATTACCTGATGTTGCTCATGCTTCAGTAGAAGCTGGAGATAATTTTTTTAAAATGTTCCTCACTGTCTAAATATTGTTTCTGTTTCTAGAGGCTCTGGTAATTCTTTCCAGGTGAATGGCTCACGTAGTTGCTTCGTGGGTAAAAGCTGTTGCACCACTCTGTTAGGTAGTATAGTAAAAACTGCTATTGGCTGGAGCCCCTCTGGTAGAGGAGTCTCGTGGCATGGCCTGGCTGAAAAAGAACGGGCAGAGTGGGCTGAGCAGTGCACAGCAGCACAGACAGCACTTCATCTTTGCCATGGTGTGATCCATGGACAGAACAATGCTGCTGGAAAGGGGCAGTGCCAGCTCATCCATAGGTTGGTCTGATAGCATCCTGGTAGAGGAGTTTTTTTGGCTTACAAGAATTTTCTCTGTGTTTTGTGTGGCTCCTTGCACATCAGTTCAGCTAACTCTGCCAGTGGGTGAGGAGATAACATGAATAGCAAGTGACAGTGGTAAAAATTCCCAAACAGACTTATTGCTAAGAGGGGGCTGGCATTTGTATTAGGATTGACCTTGGTACCAAGGCACAGAAGGAGGGTACTTTATGTGTCATGTGAAATGTGTCCTGCAAGGGCACCCTAAAGCTGGTTTTCAAATATGGCTTGTTTCTAAGTCTTGTATCCTACCACTGGGGGAAAGACGCAGAAGTAATTCACCAGTTCCTCGAATGTAAGAGAGCGCTGGATGAACAGATCCAAAGTCCTGCCAGTGGACTCCTATTCATAGGAAATGTCAAATTCAGGCAGCAGTAAAGCACTCAGGGTGTGCCAAAAAGTAGGATTTGGTTGGTGGGAGGTACATAGTTGTGCCCAGCCTCCATCAGGAGGAAAATAAAGAGTTATGATTCCAGGCCATTGTACAACCCACTGGGAGTATGGAAAAACCCAAAGGTGTAGAAATAGAGACAACAATCTTATAAGTAACAGTGTCTTGAACTGGAATGTTGTTGCTCAAATTCTGTTTATACTGGAGAAAAGGGAGACAGAGGTGGATGCAAACCCAACATATCAGCTTACATATATTATGTCTGTTAGAGCAAAACCTGTGGGGAGTTGTGTTTACGCTGTAGCTCCGATCATCCCATTGCAATTACTGCTCCGTGACAGCGTTCACTGATGCAACCTGCCCTCAGGCAAATGCATTTAAAGAGCTGTTGTTGAGGTCCCCCAGCCAAGTTTCTAAGTGTCCTTGTTAGTAACTGGCATTAGGATGCTGAGTTACTGCTAGTAGATCATACCTCATTCACACCAAACCACCTACATCTCTAGCTTAAAGTGATGTGACACTGCTGCACATGTGGCCACAGTGCAGTATGCATTGCCTTTGTGTGCCAGCATACTTAATGCCATCCTTCCATCTTCTAATGGCTGTTCTGGAGGAGTATGTGCCAGAGGTGAGACCTAAGAACGGGGCTGGGTGGAGTGGGAATGCTCTCCAGGACAGCTGACTGAGCAGAAGAGTTAAACCGTGCAGGGGAGGATGTATACAAAGTTACATGTGGGAAAGGAATATTACTGAATGAACAGACAGAGAGGTGGAAATACTAGATTAGCTGACACCTAATATGGGCTAAGGATACTTGGATCACCTGGGGTGCAGAAATGAGTGGGAGTGTAGAAGCAATGCCATGGATGGCACTAGCAAAGGCCACTGCATGTGCTGCTCAGTGGATGACCCAAAGGACTGCTTCAAATACCCATCCAAGATTTCAGTGTCCAAATTCCCTTTTAGTTACATGGAAAGAAACCTGCAACATCCAAAGGGATTGTATTTCAACAAGCAGCCCATAGCCTACATGAAACATTGAGACAAGAGCAGAGAGCACTTCCTGAATCCCAGGAGACTGCAGAGGTGGGTATTACCTGAGAAAACTCCCTGGACCAGCTGGCAGGGGGCATCTTTGGGTGATTATTAATGTCTCATGATACCCATTGCACCTGGCTGCTGTGTAATCAGTTTGTTGTTCTCTATTTGACTGTACCTCTGTGGGAATACCTGGTGAGGAGCCAGATCCTGGAATGCTTGGCAGCATAAGCTCACTACCAGATCCCATTAGTGAGAGTGGGGGCTGTGACAGCACAGCCCTTCCAGTACACCCTGGGCTGAGGGACAAGGCATCTGCCCTACAACCACTGCACTCTGGCACCTGCAGTGTGTGGCATGGCTTTAAGAGAGGCCCTGCAAAGTTTGAGTTCTATCCTGAATGACTGGGTGGTCCTGAAGCTCCCTAGCTAAGCCTCTGTCTAGGTGAAACATGAACTCAGTATGATGGAATTAGCAAAACCTGTTTTGTAGGGACCAAGCTTACTTGGCCCTCATGGTGACGTGTTAATTAGCTCTGTCTTACTAACTTTTACTGTTCACTTTGTGCTCAGTGGGTGGGTACACCCATAGAAGTTTAAGCTATTTATAAACTAACAATCCAAGTGTGAGCACAGAGGCCACACGGAGGCCAGGAACTGAGTTTGGTATAAATTAGCTGTGTGTGGTGGGCTGTGGCAAACAGGGTGGTACAAACAAGAACTGACTATTTCCATTGCGTGGGCCGTGGATCAACAGCTGACAGAAAAACATGTGAGACTGCTGGAAAGGCATACAGCAATCTTATTGTAGACTGATCTGATTAGTGGCCTGTGCTGGCATCTGTTATAATCACCGGCAGAGATCAGCGTGGGGGAGATGTGGTGACGTGAATGTCTGAGACAGTGTGGGAGCAGTGTGTCCAAGGTTCAACCATTACGTGAGGGACCTGAGTTCTGTGCAAGAGCCTGATGCCCACACGTGGCCGTGCTGCCTCCCTGGAGTGGTGATAGGGGATGGTCAGTTGTGTGTGAGAAAAACATTTCCCCAGTACTGCCTATCCCTTACACTATCCACTTAGTAAACATGAACAGTGTCATGTCCTTTCCACACCATAATCTCAGTTTCCTAAATTAATACTCATATTAGTCTAAAATAAAAGAGAAGGCTGAAAAATTTAAAAATAATTAATTTGTAATTATAGTTCTACACTCGGAAATTTTCTAAATATATCAATGGGTCAGACACCCAGTACAGGCACAATCACTGCCCTGGTCCTGCTGGCCACACTATTTTTGACACAGACCAGATGCCACTGGCCTTCTTGGCCACCTGGGCACTCTGCTGGCTCATGTTCAATTGCTGTCATCAGCATCCCTAGGTCCTTTTCTGCTGGGCAGCTTTCCAGCCCTTCCCCGAGCCTGTGGCGTTGCCTGGGGGTGTAGTGACCCAAGCACAGGATCCGGCACTTGGCCTTGTTGAACCTCACACAATTGGCCTTGGCCCCTGGATCCAGCCTGTCCTGATCCCGTGGTGGAGCTACAGTAAGAACAATTGTACTTCACAGGTGTGTGAACTACTCTTAACTATTTCAAAGTGCAGAGATACACCTGCTGCTCCAGGTGAACCTGTTTCAGCAGGGGAGTTGGGCGAGATGACTTCCAAAAGGTCTCTTCTGTGATTCTGTGATTACAGATGTTTGAAGTCAGGCAAGATGGATCCCATGTACCAGTGTGATCAAGATTGTCTGACATGGATGCCATCTACCAATATCTTAAATGTAAAAGCCAGTAACACACTTTTCATCAGCTTCAAGACAGAAATGCTAGAAAGGGAGTTGAACACATCTAAGAAAAAACATCCAAAGAGAAAATCTTGAAGAAAGAAATTTTAACTTGAAGTTATGGTGCATAATTGAAGAGGACTTCAGACTCTTACAAAATGAACATTTTGAAATTCATGGCAAAAAGCTGTTTGTCCTAAAAGTAGGACTAGGAGTCTTCAGTAAAATATAACTGATCAAAAATAATTTAAAATAGTCTTCTTTTGTGTTTTAAAACACTGTTGGTAATTGAAATGGAAATACAATTCTTCATATGAATGCTAGCACACTTACCCAGCTTTTCTGTTGAGAAATGCAGCAGTGCACTATTTTATGTCTTAAGTACTTCCACTACCACCAGTTTACCCAAAAAAACTTTCCTACTTTTTAAGAGTCTGCTGAAATAATTAAAGGACACCTCCCTTCTTCCCCCTCCCGGCTCCCTCTGTTTTAAAAGTGTTTCTGAAAATGGAGGCTTACACATTTGTTAGACTTTCACTGTATAAAAATGTACAGTGGCTTTATTGACATGTACATTCCATTATGTTTACAGCTGCAAGATATGAGGCACACTCAGTATTGCACTTCATTAAAATTTCAGGCTCAAACATAACCCAGAAGTTTAAATGAAACTGCTGTTGTAATTTAATATTTCTTATACAGGACAAACATTGATACCTTTATATACAGTGTGATACTTGTTACATTTATGCCTTCCTAACACATTTTTTTTATAACAGTCTAGGAAATAAACCAGAATATTCCTCTTTCCCATCCCCACTTGTGATGCGTTACAATTGTACAAGATTACAAAAAGTCAGTATACAATAATCAATATTTTTTTCTTTCTCCTGAAACCCAGCATCATTCATAGTCCACAGACACACAGATCCTTTAATAACAACTTGTTTATTTGTAAATGTCCAATGTTTCCTAGCCGATGACTGTAATGGCCACATGCAAACACCTCACAAATTTTGATGTCTCGGTTCAAAAAATGTCAGTATCTCACAGCAAGAATTATGTACATGGTATTTGGCATCCTTCTTGCACTGTAAATTGTTCCTTTTACCTGGGTTATGGAATGGTCCCATCCTCATCCCAGCTGGACTTTGTTTTCAGGACACTTGAGGGATGAGGGCACCTGTTTTACTCTGGTTAAAAAAAAAAAGCTAGTCTAAAAAGTGTGAGCATTTCTGCAAACCCCACAACCCAGAGCAAATTCTTCACCAGTGGGTGGATGGACAACATGAAGTGGACATTCTGTTCCTTCAAGTTGTTTACCTTTGGGACCTACAGTGAATTTAAGGGTGAGGGAAAAAAAAAGTAAAGAAAAAAAAATAGATTAATTCTTGCAGACAATGTAAACAAACATATAGTACATTTCCTCAAAAAAAAAATCCCCAAACATACTAAGTGAAGGTAATCTTGTTCAAATGTTGAATTGGTCTTTGAAGACAAAAAAAAAAGATCAAACTGCCATGTAACTTAAACCAATCAAATTCAAATTAAAAAGGGCAAGAAGCTTATGAGAGTCACTTAAGGAAGTTTTATCTCATTAATACTGTGGAGTAAATTCACACAATCCAAGAGCAAAATTGATAATAATGAACAAGAGTTACATTCTGCACTAAACAATAATTCTAAGGTTATACCAGGAATTGTAATTTATTTATTTACTTATTTTATGTAAGTATCTTACCAAAAAGATCTCACTTCCCCTCCCCCCCCCATCACTTACTAATATCAAATCAATGTACAGCACATGAACTTAGTAACTAAGGCATTGAGGTAACAGTTTATAAATGATGGCTACCTAAGTACAGATACATCAGTTAATAGTGTGTTTATTTTATTAATATACAATTTTACACATCATTCTACTTCTGGAGTCTGACCTGGTATAGGGAAATTCCTGTTATAGGGAAATCTTGTATCAAAGTATCTAATGTTTAAGTGAGCAGTGCAACGACATTTCCAGAAAACAAAAAATATCAGCAAGAGAAGTTATTAAGAACTTGTTAGTTATTTCAGAATTCAGTGTGGTGAATTTGCTTTGTCGAAGTCTTACCTGCAGGACAGTGTGGGAGCTCTTCTTTAGGGATGCTTGTCATTCTTTGGAAATCATCATGGCAAGCATTGCAAAAATGCGTTGTCCCAAAACAGAAAAAAACGGCAACTGAACAGCAGTAGCGGCATTTGTATTCTAAGAAATCTGTACCGTGTTTGGGACACATCTGAACAAAGGAAAGCAAACACCAGTCAATGAAGCAGCCATGTTCTAACAATCCCAACAACTCATTTCTACATTCTGTAGAATATATTAATACTATACAGTATTGTACACTACCTGTAATTACAAATGACTGTTAATTATTGTACAGCTCAGGTACTCAGTTTCAGAGTAAAATAAAAACATGAACAAAAGTTATTTACTGACCTGAGCCCTTGAAACATCAGAGCACGCACCACAAATAAGCTCTCTTGGATCATAGTCATCTCCTTGGCCAGCTTCAGCATCACAACGAGCTTCACCACCAAAATATGCCTTAATTGCATATAGAAATGATTGGATGTTAAACCAGAGACAATTATTCTTTTAACTATTTTTTTCAGTTTAACCATTTCCATTTTTAAGGGGAATACAATGAATGACTGCCATTTCAGTTGTCCCCACTGTTCTGATCTCTCTTGACTGTCTGTGGGTACATGGTTTTGAGGCACTCAGTGTCGCTCAGTCTCAGGATGAACAAGACCAAAAACTGCAACGCACCCTGGTCTATGCAATCGACTTTAAGGCTTTCGGAACAGGATTTGGATGCTCTATGAACTTTAAATCAGAATTAAGCAGCAGCTTGAGGTGAACAGGTACTGGAGGAAGTAAGTACAGCACCTTCTTGTAAGTGGCCGATGACTCAATGTGCTTGTGGTTTCTGAGCTACTCTGTATACACACTTGAGCTTTACAGGGTAAGATACTATTTACATCTCATTTGCCCAACACTTGATTTATTAAATTATGATTCTATAAACAACATATTTTCCTGCTTTTCTGCTCCATACACAATATATTAAACATATATTCTGTTCTAAGTAGTTACTTTTGAAATGATAACATACATTAAATAACTAACACCATACCTTTTTGCATTTGTAGCAAACATAATAAGCATATCTGTTCATAGCATAGCCGGCTGGGTCATTATAAAATCTAACACCTGGTGTTGTGATGGCCTCACTCTTGTGCAGCCCTTCATACTCCAATCTCATTAGCGCTTTTCTCCTTACATCTTCATAGAGTTCTTTGATTGGATCAAGCAAATCCTTTAATACTGTGTGATTGATTTTGTTCTGAAATTAAAAAAATGTTGATTAAAGTATCTTGCATCTTTATCCCAACAGCTATGATAATTTGTATCATGGTCAGGTACAAATAGCATGATAGATGTCATAAAAACATATGAGCCTGGACAGTGAACATTTCCAACAAGGGCTGATATAGTACGTACTCTATTTGCTGCAAAAATAGTATCCATGAATGCTTCTTCTATGGCCTGTTGTGATATGGGAACATCAACCCTTCCAAAAGGCTAACAACCAGGGAGGTGGTGAAAAGTACACGAAATATTCACCACAGCACAGGAATATTCAGATTGTATATCTTCTCTAATTTTGCTCCTTTTTGGCTTACTGCTCAGCAATTAAGCATAATGACTGACAGTCCTCTTTATCATTTGGTGGCCACAAGCTACTGACATAAATTACTACAGTGCAACATGACAGAAGAACCATAGCATGCAGATTGGCTGACCATTCCCAAATTTCAAATTTCTAGAGTGGGCTAAGGTGCTATTCTTTCCAGCAGCTATCATATGCTTTTGCTTAAATGAATTTAAATGTTGTAGAGTACAAGAGGAATTGTTAATAACTTAAGCTAAACTAAGTACTTGTACTCTTCAGCTCTGCCCCCACATTGAAAAGCAAAGCAGCTTCAAAAGTGGTTAGTAAAACAGAGAATTCCTGCTTCAGGTAGTGTGCATTAAGATTACTTATTCCTCTCCACACCATCACCAAATACTGGGAATTTACAAGCTGATGGTGCTAAGAATAAAAAAGCATTAAGACAATGTCTGGACTATGCTCTCATTTTTAAGAGGACACCTCATGGAAGAGTAGGAGAAGGTAAAAAGATGCATCAACGCTAGTCTTTCTACAGCAATGTGTGAAATTAAGAAAACAAGTAATGTATAACTCATTTATACTCTAACAAGCAACACAGTATTAACAAACAAAAAAAAAAGAGAAGCTAAGGATCAGGTAAGTTACTTGACTTAGGTAGGCACGCAGCTCATTTACCTTGCAAATTGGGCAGGACATGAACCCAAAAGTTATCCTTGGCCCGAGCCATCTGTTTTCTAGTACTCGTTGACAGCATTGCAAATGGAAAACATGGCTGCAGTCCAGCTTTAGAAAAGAGTAAGTGAATATTGAAGTTACATTAACCACTAAAGTAGTAGTAGTTGTTTGCTTTTAAGTGGTCAACATATATCAATCCCAGTATTTATTTAAAATCCTAGCAGACCTCTATTTTCTTCTTAACAAGAAAGGACATAAAATAGGCATTAAAATCATAACCACTCCAAGACTACCAACAGATATATGAAATACATGCGAATTATATCCACTGATCACCTCAGTTGTTTTTCTCCTTTATAAAACACCATGTATTTTAATAAAGTAGACACAGCAAAAAAAATTGTTGCAATGTGCTTTCTTGAAATAGAATTAATGCCAGACAAAAAGAAAACTTTTTAAGTAGCTTAACTATTGTTATAATGTCTGTTTTCAAATTTTTAAGACCATAATTTGAAAGACTTTGTATTTTCACTTCCATCATACTGCACATTACAATTGTAATTGTAACTTCTTAAAAGGGGAAAAAAACAAACAAGAAACCTGGATAGCTGGTGCTGCTGAAAGTGCTTCAGTAAAGCAGATCATGCACATGTCATCAGCATCTTGTTTAAGAGTTGTAGCGTTTTTATCACAGCCATGCAAGCACGGCAAACAGTGCTCTTCGTTCTTAACGCCTCCGCAGGGGTGACCGCAGGGGTGTGTCTTGCTGCAGGCAATCTTAGCATACTCCTAAACAAAAGTAAAGAGTTAATCATCTTTTCCCCTTCACTGAGTGTTCTGACAGTGTCGATTTTCAAAGGACTACTGCAATCAACTGAGATGAAAGTCATGATTTATATTGTCTACTGCTGCATCAGGTACTTGGGAAAAGTGGAACGTTGTGTAGTTGAAATAACAATGTTTCCTTTGTTTACCTGCATTACTCCTGAATGGAAATGGCTTAATGAAACCATAATTTAAAACTTTCAATAGAAAGAGAACTGTTCTTTGATCCTTTGTGTGTGTTTTATATATTGAGTGCTTCCTGCATAAACATTGCTTAACCTGTATGAATAGCCTTCAAGATACCTGCAGATTTTGGAGAGGAATCAAGTAACCCACTCTTAAGAATACATAATAAGCTAATCATTAATCAGCATAAAGCAATTTTACATGGAAATGGATTTTTAACCACCTCTGATTTTCCATCCCTAATACATAGAAAACTTATAAAAGTTACCCAGAAGCTAACAACAAATTGAACTGAATTGAAGTAACGTTAATATTATGTCTTTGTAGGCTAAGAGAGAGAAAATATGACCAATTTGCTTCACTTAGACAGAAATAAATAGGGTGGGGTAAGAAACAGATTAAGATTTGGCCCTCTGCCAATTGCACCCACACTGCAGGGCACAGAAACACTCAGGATACATGGATACAGATGACAAACCTGGCCACATCTTAAATGTTCTACACTCACATAATACATGGACTGCTGGGCAAACTCTTGTTATAGGGCTTTCTGGTACATTTGACTTTACGCTGACAGTGTGTATTTTACTTTATAATTGCAAGGCTGTTATGAAAACCTGAGATACTTTTGAAGATAATAATGAAACTACCCAGTATGTTAGTTAACTATTAGCATTTGTAGGCTGTAATTAAAATAAACATTTACAAACTCATAAGTATTTGAACGATAATATTCAATTAGAACTTTATGAGACATCTGATTTAAAATGGACGACAGGGATAAACAAGGTTTATTCAAAATAAGAAGCCCATTTCATCCTATGATCTCTTCTATTTGTGTAATTAATAATGAGTGATACTTGCTAATACACACCTGGCAGTCTGTATCAGAACAAACGCTTCCCACTGCTGATAATTCTGTTCCACTCCTACATCCACAGAACCGACATGCTTCAGAACTGCTGGTGGTCGGTTTGCCTATGGCCAAAAGAGAGAAGGCAGCCAAAAATGTTCTAATGAAACACAAGGGACTGATACTCTATCAGACATCAAAACAGCAGTCACAGAAAACAACCTGAAATCCAGCAATTATTATGCAGCTAAACTACTCAATTTTTATTAACAAACAGTTGCCCTAAAGGAGGTGAAAATCACAATAACCAGGATAAAGAGCAAGTAATAACAGTTGTTTTACCTGTCTGTTCTCTAAACTCCACCATAGCCTTCATAGTTTTAGAATCTGCTAATGCCATCAGCCAGAAAAGTTTGGTCCTACCACAGCCCTCGTGGAGATCAACTTTGATAGCTTCTTCTTCTTCTTTGAACACCTATCAAGGTAACCAAACAGATACTAAACAGCATGTTTAGTTAGAGCATAGACGTAATTACTCTGTAATTTTTGTCAGTCTCTCTTTGGATTTACACCAGGTGTTTTATGAATTCTGTGGAGATTGTCTACTGCAAGCTGTTTTTCTTTTACACATTCCATTACTTGCACATATCGTAGATATGCAGGGTAAAGGTCTTAGTGTTTTTAGAAATAAAAATGAATAAAATTAACTCTTGATCCAACATGGCTGAGAAACAACAAGTGCAGCAATGCTAAGAAGAGAGCTCCACATTTTTTTCTGGTTTAATAAATAGAGAGTTTGGATTTAGTAATTCCTACCCAACTCATCCAGTATACCACAGTACAAGATAACATCAGAGATATCGACATATAACTACATGGCTAGTAGTTTATCAAAGCAGCATTGAGAACTAGGGTCTTAATAACATGTACTACAGAATAACAATTACAGAAGTGTGTAATATTAATATTTTTGACTTTCATATAAATACATGGTGGATACATTTGGCTACAATGAGGAAATACAAAGTTTTTGCAAAATAGAAAAACTTGCATGAAATCCTTAAGGAACTTCATGCAGTCGCTTATTTTGCTCCTTTCCTAAGCTCTGAAGGCAGTTCTGTTTGCATTTGTTTCACCTGCAATGCAATAAAAGCTAGAATTTTCCCAGGTATGGATTTATACACTCACTTTAATTCTTATTACAGTTAGAAAAATCCCCTAACTGCTTCACAAAGAATTCACATAAGAACATCTGAGTAACTTACAGGCTGTCCTTTCTGGAATGGAGAGAAAATACATTAAAGAGGTATTTATGACTGAAGCTGGACAAAGAACAGGAAGCAAACAGAAAACAGGAGAGAGGGAACATGACAGAATTAAAATTGAATTTGAGAGGCTTAACATGTGAAATGTAAAGGTAAAAGTGGTGTATAAAGAGCAAAAGTTTAAACACGTGTTTAGAAATAAGTAGTAAAATCTGATAAGCAGCTATTTTGGACAGATTAAAGGAAAAATGTGAGGACTTCTATGAGATAAAAACTTACTTTTTATCAACTGTAATCTGAACAGGCTATATAGGAGAAATCAGAAAAATGAATGAGACTACACTGAGCTGTGCCATGACAGAAGAGTAGACATAAAATGATCTTCTTAGGACGACAAAACAGGAGAATTTCAAAGGGGATTGCAAAGACTGTGGCTAAGAAATAGAAGGTAACAGACACATGGAAGTGCCAGGCTTGAGACTACACTGCAAATGCTGAGGCACCAGGGAGGAGTGTTTCACTGGAGAGTGAAACTCAGTACCAAAGGTCTGGTGGTTACATCACATGTGCTCTAGCAGATGATCCCCTGCACTGAACGACCATAAGCAGTGTGTCCCTGCATCTATCTTTTGATTTGCTTTTAGTTCCACGTGAAAGCAATCCAGTTCATGCACTCCAAGGCTGCTCAGGAACAGAAGACAATGCACTTTAAGGAGATGTGATCATCTCCTTTAAAAGCCCATTCCTGAACACAACTAAAAAGTTAATATGATGCAGGTAGGAGAGGGAGAAGAGGAATGAGTTCCATTGAATTAACTTTATTAATGACATTTATTATTTTAATCTTTGTACAAATGTAAGTAGTCGGAGGGAAAGAGGAAAATAAAGGATCTCAAGAAACCATAAATGAGAAATAGTGGCAGGGAAAGAGGAAATGTTCAAGAATTCCAAAAGTAAAGGCATCTACAACATTGATTTCAATGACAAAAAAAATCAAAAGAGAATGTAGTTTCAAGTTTAGAAATGGAAAGGATAAAAGAATACCACAGAAGAATACTAATTAACGGGTACTCAGCAAGTTATAAAAACTCAGATCTAGTCAAAATTTCAATCCTGAAAACAAACCCAAAAGAAGTCAGGAAATTTTCAAGCTTATGGGTAGGACAATATATTTATCTGTGAAAACACAGTGAAAGCTAGAGGAATATTGAAAAATAAGAGAAGACTCATAGAGGAATCAGTAGGAATATTTGCTGTCAAATCATCTTCCTAGATATTAAAAAGGAATACACATATTTTAGAAATGAAGCAGTTGACAAGCACTGACTCATATGACAGAAGTAGTAAAGGAGATACAATTTAACAGGAATAAAGAACCAACATATCCTTAAGAAAGTCTATGTAATTCTCCTGAAAAAGCATTCCTAAACAACATTGAAGGCTAGAGAAAAAGCTGATATAGCATAAAAACTAGAATTAGGAACTGCTGTAAGATTTTCTAATCTTTGTAAAAGATAAAGGACACAAGAATGTAACTAAAAACAACTGATGAGAATTAACTGGAAACTCGTCTAGCCCATCTCCAAAATAAAACAAAACACCCTTTTCAGATTCAGTATTTGCCACTACCTTTTGGTTATATTTTATTTAGGGAGACACACACAATGATGCACTGCACACAACACAGGGCCATGGATACATTACCTGTCTCTGGTGAGTTTTTGTTCGCCGATGGAGATGAAGGAATCGGTCACAATCTGTGCACAAATTCCCACAGACGTTACATAAAATGATTGCAGCAGTTTCACCATCATCATGGTTATCACACATTGGCTGAGAAAAAAAAAGGAAAGAATTCCTCTTTATTAAGTCCTTCACTTCCTTTCGGCATCTGTTTTTTTTCTCCCCTCAGTCACACACCCCACATCTCCCCTCCAATTTATAAAGGTGGATAAAGAGCTTGTTTTGACTATTAATGCTATCTTTAAAATATCAATATTTAAAGAATTATTCCTTGACACAAACCTCCTCAATTTATGACAAGAGTTTTTCTGATAGACTTAATCTCCTGTTTTGTGTAATGCACCAAAAAAGTGCATTTTCAACAATACAGTTGAGACATTGCTTTTAACTAGTCTGAGAAGGGATTCAGTGGTAACAACAGGTTATGGGCATGTTAACAGGAAAGTTCAGATATGAGTACTCAGGTCAGTCAACAGGCATGATATTTACCCTTCATTACTTTGATATGGTATGTTTACTCTTTTCAAACATCTAAACAAAGCTGTAGGTCATCCATAACTCAGAGACAGTATGATTGAAGTAACAAACTTCAAAATCCATCATAAAATTAAGTTGCTCTACTGATACAATTTAGAAAAAAAAATTCAGCAGGGTTGTTTTTCAATTGAAAATATCCCCACAAACAGACTTCAACAATTGATTTTGACTGTGCGCATATCTGAGAATAAGTTTCTACTGTAATCCCAAAACATGTGGTTTCCATTATACTCTCATGGAACTTTAAGAGTTCTTTCAAGGCAGTTCTGGCACAGAGACAAAGAGTTCACCTCAACATTTGAATACCCTGATGTGAAACAGGATTGGGGAATTTCAGGCTGGGTTCAGCAGCTTAAATGCCTTGACAACGTTTTGGTTGCTCCTCTGACATCACCAAAACCCTCGACTTTCTTAAGCACCTCAGAAACCTTTGTGTCTGCATCCTTCTAAGCAGAGTTTTATTCCTTGTGGCTGCTGCAGCTCTATGCCTCCTGCATTCTGTTTCTACCTAAACTGCTTTGGATGCTTCTTTGCTCTATCCTTTGTTGCTATTGCACAACCTTCCCTTGCTTCCCACAGGGATCCACCTAACCAAGATACAAAGAGACCAGCTTCATTATTGTGCTCTTTCTAGAATGGTATTAAAATAATCACAAGATTTTTTTCATACTGAAAAGTACAGGGATTTTGTCAAATGAAAAGTATGAACAGAATCATATTCCATATTAAATTTATAAGTCCTCTGTAAATAGTAGTATTACTAAATTCCATTAGAAGGAGTTTCTCCCTGAGGTAATCGTTCTCTAGTGAGATGGGGAAGAGGAAGCTAAATTACTGAGAAGTAGTTATTGAGTAACACAAAAGAATTAATTTTTTTCGTGAGAGGGATTAAGACAGAAGAAAAAAGCTCCGATAGAGGGTGCTGCATAAACTGAGTCAATCTACTAAAAAACTCATCCCACAAGTGTCAGGAGGGCCTTATTTCATCCTGAATACTGGTAGAATGGAAACATTACTGTTTTAAGTTGGAATTTCTGTTTTCTGAGCAGTGCTTGTCTAGTACAAAAATACTTCAAACATGTATGTACAATCCCCACTGGGAGGGAAGAAAAGGGAGAAAGGCCAAGTTGACCATTCTCTATCATTATTTTAAATTCTTTGATGAGTGAATGAATCAAAGTAAACACAAAACCATATGATTTTCAGTCTCACCATCTGTTTCTGTTGCCCGTCCTTTCCCATCCATCTTCCTGAGGATAGTCTATCAACATGATCCTGATCAAGTACACAGAGGGATGCTAAGGCCAGCCACAGCTATTGAAAGGCAAGGTAGAATTAAATGTCTTAGACATATTAAAATCAAACCAAACCCCAACCAAACACTGAAAAGATAAACTTTGGCAGATAAGAATGTCGCCATTATCTGCCAACTCTATTATTACTAGCTGAAGCCTGTACATACAATCTAAGTTTATTTTCCTAAAGGAGTCAGGAACACAATAAAACTTATTTAACTGTTGGGAACTACCTTGTTTCTTTCAGGTATATCACTTTATGATTATAAATACAGTAGCTAGCACACAAGAAAGAAAAAGTGGAGAAAGATCAACCAAAGCACATCATGAAGAAATATGACAAATATAGACTTGCACATTGCTCCCAAACATTGCAGGCTTTGGGGAAGAAGAAATTCAAGGACACAGATTAATAAAATAAAATCAAACCCAAAACAACCCCCCAAAAACTTCACCTCAATGAGATTGGTTTCCCTGTTCACTCCTCACTGCATTGGGAAATTGGCATTACCTAGAAAAGGGTTGTGAGCTAACTAGTCAAAGGAAACTTTTCTCTCTTCTCCACTGACTACAGTGAAAGCCTGAACAAATGAGCTACATGAGGATAATTTGTCAGTGCAAACAAAATTGAAAGGCATTTGACACCTGCTTTTTGGAACATCTTTATTCAAATGTTTGATTTAAATAAAATTGTTTTTGTTGAGGAACTTTACCAGACCCTCCCCCAAAACCTCACACCTCCATGGCAGAACTACATTCAGTCACAGCAGCAGCTGGGCTGACATTCACAGCTCCTCTAAGACCTGATTAAACTAATATGATGACAGCAGGAGCCAGTGGTAGTCTGAGACTGACCTCCAGACAGGAGAGACTTTATGAGTAACAAAAATGATGAAAAGAACAACTGGTACAGACTTTTAAGATGGAAAATAACATGAGCGTCAAATGCTTGAAACCACTGCAAACTTCCTTTACTTTTATATGTAATTATTAAGCTTGAGAAGCTTAATAATCTGTACTCCCTATGACAGCAAGAATGTTATGATTTACAAACATGCTTTTCATGGTATTTCAAACAATCTGTCAAGATTGAAGTACTCCTTAGTTTCTATAAAAGATTCACAGAAAAAGTAAAGACCAAGGAAAGAAAACCACCAGGTTATGCCATGTCAGTAATAAAGGGCTGAACAAATATTTTTTGAGACAAACACAGGTGAAGCTTAACTTAATTGTTCTAGAGAACATCTGTTACTGAGTGTTTTCATAATGGCCTTGAGATATGGCAGCTGATTACCTAGAAGTCAAACCACTTAAAATAATTGCTTGGAGAGCTGAAAGAAGACAGCTGATACATACTGTGCAATTTTCCACACAGATGAATGATCTCAGATTTAGTGTAAAGCAAGTGTGACAAACTTCAAGCAGAATTATTTCAAGAATAAACCCCCAAATGTCTAGAGGCATCACACTTATTCTTCATTACTTCTGAGATACCCAAGATACATATCTAATTCTAGTTCAGTTTTAACTTGTGCATTTCTGACATATCAGAAGGTTCTTAAATGGGCTCCTACTGCACATTTAAATGAACTAATGCTAAGTTTAGTGAAGTTCTTACTCTGGTTGTTGCAATGCACCTCACGGGTGATCTGTACTCTTCTTCCATTTTGGTCAGAGCTATGATTGTTTCAGCAATGGCATTCTTTGTCACACGTGACCAAGCTTCTGACAGATGACCCTATTGAAGAGGAAACTCAATTTATTACAGGTTTTATTAAGAGCAGCTAAAATTGTAATTAGACTTGCTAAAAAACATAAGGTTAGTATCTCAAGTTAGAATAGAAAAAGAAGAAATCAGGGATGACTATGATAAACCAGGTTGTTCCACAGAATTATGTGAGTTGAAAGGGATCTATCTTCAAGATCATCTAGTTCCAACACCCCTGCCATGGGTAGAGACACCTTCCACTAGACCAGGTTCCTCAAATCCCCATCCAACCTGGCCTTGATTTTCAAATCAGATAGATCTGGTAAAAATTAGCCCTCAAATACTGAGGTGACTGACTGAGGTTGTCTCTGAGCAACTCTTGGAATAGGTAGAGGGCATATGATTTGAAGAATGGGAAGTCCTATTCCTAAAGTGTCCCCCAATCCTTCTGGAGAAAGAAAAATGCAGAGCTGGAGCACGGATAAGCGACTGTGACCAGCACACAGATCACAGTGGATTCCTAGAGAAATCAGCTCACATGCCTAGCTCAGCCTCCTGAATAGTCTCCACAGCTCCTGTATTAGAAAGAAATAAAGAGGACTACACAGCAAACATCAATTACAGCATACTTTACAATCTTAAACATTCTAAGCCTATGGCACTGACTCCTACCCTCACGTTTCTGATTCAGAGGCTGCTGCATCCTTCAATTCTTAATGTAAACTCTAAAGTTCTGAACTTCGCGCTGAAGATGACACATAATTGAGATTTGTTGGACTCTACAAAGGAAGCTGTAGTGACTAACACAGATCTAGGTACCTACACATTGCAAATGCTGAAAAAGTTATGTGAAAGGAATCACATTTGTGACTGTTATGAAGAGGTGTTACACTGATGCCACCCAATCAGCAGCTCTATAAAGCCTCCAAAAAAAGGTTTTCAAACACAGACTTTAATTGTAACTCTTATAAATTGTGAGAGTCTAGAATCTTGTAGTTTGAATCAACAGCAGCAACTGCAGAGAACTTGGAATCCAGCCTCAGTAACTTTGAGAAGGAACCTCCTTTATCTAAGCACAATGAATGGCTTAGAAAATAAGACTCCCAGCCTGAAGATACTGAAAAACCTTTCAAAGGGTATTCATGGAGGAAAACCTGTGTCATTTAGAGCACCTCACTGGAATAGGTGCAGAATTAAGGAAAACAAAACCAACCCCCCAAATAAATTCCTTTCCCAAAATTATATACAAAACCTTTTTTTATTTTGCCAATATTGTTTCTGGGAAATAGTTGATTCACTTTTCATCAATTTTTCTGCCAAAAAAATTGTCTGAAGCAGATACAACTATGGAAAATTTAAGCACAGTTAATTAAAGTAATAAGCAGCTATAATTTCAGTGACTGAAAGAAGTCAATCTCAACCAGAAAATTAATACATTAAGTCTACATACAGTTACATGAAAACAACACTATTATTTTACTTCACAGGTAAGTTTTACTTTTCAATTGAAATACTGAGTGCTCAAGATTTAAAAATTAAGCTTTAAAGTTAACAGTGTTAGAAAATAACCCACAATTATTATTTATCTCTTAAAATTCTAGTACAAGCAACTTATTAAAAAAGCTTATTTCAAAACTGGACTTCTGTTTAGCAGAACTCATTTGCTACTGCTCTTAGCCCTAGACTCTATCCAGAAAAGAGTTTTTTTTCTTGAGACCAATTCACATTTAACAGCTCAACCTGATACGAACTGTAATAAAAGTATTGAAAAAATGTACTTTTCATTATCAGAAATATTTGAATATGCTCCACATTTAAAGGATAGAAACTCACTGCTGCCATATCTTTAACGAGTTTGATGATGATCTCTGAAATCTGTGTAGGTGTTGACCCCTTCATCCACCAATGACTTTCACCTCGCCGAATATAGCTGCAAAGGATAAATGGTAATAGATGAAATAAATTCAAATAATTAGTTAGTATTTGTCAAAATCCAGTACAAAGAAATAGTGTACATATTCAGCATACAGTAGGCTGTAGATTGTTACATATTTTTAACAAACCTGGAATTGAAGATCATTGGAAGTGTGACTGTAGTAACTCCCTTGCCCGCAGTAGTGCCAGCTGTCCCTGTGATAGTAGTTCCTTTGGCTTTTAGCTGTACAGTGAGAGCTTTGGCAATGCATCCCAAAAACATGTCCAAGATACCTAGTTTATTCCAATCTCCTTTTTCTGTTGAATGAATTATATCACTTATATCTGCTGGTGGAAGAGACTTCACCCCTATAATACTTGCCAGGCGATTAGGGGTTACCTCAGGCAAAACACGTCTCAGTAATGATGTTACCTGGAGAAAAAAAAAATCAGAACACCACAATTCTTACCAAGACAGCTGGAGTTTCAAGCAAAATCAAAGTCTTCCTTCTTCTTCACAAGTCATTTCAGTTAGAAGGACTGAATCTAATTGCTGTACCTACTTACTCCTGTAAGAAATTCTGTAGTATTTTTATCTTGCAGTGAAGTGTTTATTAATGTAAGCAGCGAGACAAGGCCAAAGAGTCTGGAACTGATCTCACTCAAAGAATACTTTAGTCCTCACGTAATAACAAAATTACGTTTGGTACTGGACTTAGGGTAAGGGTGATACAGATGTTTGCACAACCCTGATTTTGCTTGTGTGGTACAGACATGTCATCCACTTCACATGCATTACTGAGATGTAGAAAACTCTGGTAGAACTGTTAGAGACACTTGCTACTTGACCTGAGGTACTAAGAATTATAATACTCTTTTCTCACTCCTTTATTTTTCCTTTTGATAGTCTAACTGGAATTTTTTGCTGTGCTAATTGCTCTGGACCCAAGCGGAGTTTTCTTGAAATGCCATGGCTACACATTACCAACGGGTGAAGCTGCAGTTGAAATTGTATGTATTATACAAAGTTTGGTTCAAATCAGCATGAAAGCTGATGAAAACTTAAAAGACTTAACATGTCATATCTAATTGTGCAAGCCTTCAAAGTTCTCTTGAAGAGCTATTGCATATCTGCAATGTATCACAATTACTAAGCAGGACAGTATCTACCTCCAGGCAAGTTCAGATGTGAGATTTTAACAGTTCAAAAATTGTAAAAAGAATAGAGAGTATGAAACAAAAAAACCCTTCTGCAACAGAAACTTAAAATCCACCTGGAGGTGGCCCAGCAGCTAGCAGCAAAACAGTGCATTAACTGTGCTAAGGTAAATATTTTATATGTTTGTGTATTATTAACATTATTAAAAACATATATATTGTATGTGTTTATGTATTATGTGTACACAACTATATATACACTCAGCACTCAAATTCAGAAACAAACAGATATTAAAACTCACCTTGAGGATACCAAGAGTAGAAAGGAATTGGCTAGTTCCACATTACTACACTTGGAGCCTGAGTGTATGACACAGATGCTAAGGACTCATGCGACATCCATAACAGACTCCAGCAATTAAAAACCTTTCAGCTACACAGGCTACATGGGCATTATATACATATAATATGAAATACTCAAAAACCACTGGACGCTTAGGTGCTGTTCATCTGACACACATTCCTACCATGCTCTACTTATTAAAAAAATACAACAAACACCCTAAAACCTGACCCTTCAATTCCCAGAAGAAATTCTGTAATTTTTTTCATGCACATGATTTTGGCATTCTGAAGCTGTTTTTCTCAGAATACCAAGACATTTAAGCAGCGCTTCGCACTGACCTGCCTCTGCACCCTAGGAGAAGCGGTGTGTAGCAACGAGAAGAGGTCCTGGAGCAGAGTGAGCTGCTGGGCCAGGTACTGGCGGCCCACGTTGGAGCCGCTGAGCGCCAGGACCATGGAGAGCAGCTCGAAGCAGTAGGCGTCCGAGGAGGCGTCCTCGTCGCTGGGCTGCGAGTTGGCGTTCTCCTTGCTGGAGATGGCGTGCTCCCACTCCTCGCGGACCCGCGTCGCCTCCATCCGGATGGCCTGCACTATGTGGGCACACACCTGGCCAAACAGGAGCCAAACACACGATAGCTCTTAACAACCTTCGGCAAGGGTAAAAGCGTTGTGGTTTAGGTGCCTTTGCAAGTATGGCTAAAGTGGGAAAGCTGTGAAATTTGGGTTGTACTTTAATTACTTTTTAATATAAATTCAAGTGAAGAATAAAATGCTGACTTTTTGCTCATCTTTGTTCTAGAAAATTTAATTGAAATTATTTCTTATTGTTTTTCGGATCCTGCCTTTTGATTTACTTTTTAGTTGGAATTCAGGCTAAAAAAAACCACTCCACATAAACCCCCTAAGAAGTATGTTTACTCAACACATACAAATGCACTTATTTTAATAGTCTCTTTTTCAGTTTAATAATCAGGAAGTTTAAAAAAATTATAGAAACAATAGCACAGTAAAAAGCATTTTTAGATTACAATGTTCACTAAGATGAGCAACAGAAGAGTAGATTCTGCTTAACTTACTAAACTAATAAAGCTCAAAATTAATCAGTAGCTCTATTATTGTGAAAATCTTCATAGCAATATTCACTGAAAACAAGCTAACTTATTACAAGACACCAATATTTAATCCTCAAATAATTTCAAAAGGAACAAACCTGTTTCTGCAAATTTGTCAGTTTGCTCCGGCTGAATATGATCCCTACCATGTGCTCCTTCAGGTCTGCATCTGATGTTGCCTTCATAAAAAGCACATTTAATATTAGATCAAAAGTTTCAACAATATTTCCTAATTACTGTAGTAACTAACACGGAATGTATCAACAAACTGTGGTTTAGAAGTTTGTAGCTTTTTTTACAGAGAAAAGAAGCATGATCTATTTAACTATGGTTAATAAATACCTCTTCAATATATTTACTCTTTGTAAGAGGAATTTAAGCATGAAACGAAATAACAGGCAAAAAAAGAGGAGCGCAGTTTCTTCATACGTTTCCTCTACATATTAAGAGAGCCTCTCTTGAGGCACAAGATAATAGGCAAGGACTTCCAGGTTGACCATGACTACAGGTGTTAAGCACTTCTGTAATTGTAGGCATCATTTGTATAACCTTTACAATGGTGTTTCCATTAAATGCGTATGCCTCAGTTATAATTTACTATGAAAAAATACATCATAGTTTACTATTAAAAATACATTATAGCTTTTGAAAAAAAAGCAGTTGTGACATTTTACTTCTGTTTTGATCTGAAAATTATGCCACATAAGAAACAGAACAAATACTGAATATCATCCGAGATCTTTTTTTCAGCAAAGTATTATTGATAGAACACAAGTAAATACATTGTGTACTTTTTCTTCTCCTTCTGGGGAAGACAACAGTGCTTTTTCTTCTTGTTCTGGGGTTGGCTCAGCATCTCCAGAGATGAGTTTTCCAAATACCTGGAAGAAAGACAATGATAATTAGCATATCTCAAAGACAAACTTGTGCAGATGTGACATTTTACATTATAAAGTACTTAAAGTTTATAATTCACAGTAACTTTTGCTGTATAACACATCATTAAAATCCCACCTGGGATGTTATAAGTCGGAACACTCGCAGTGTCTCTGATTCACAGTTTCTTTGTTGAGCCACACTTGCAGAAATCTGGCCTGCTATTTTAATGCTTTCACCATCCTTCCATCCAAGAATTTTTACTTGTCGAACTCTTAGTGTGTTCTCTGGACCCTTCAATTCAATTTTGATGATGTGATTATCACCCCCAGGAAGTTCACTCGTTACCCAGCCAATATGTCTTGAATCCAAGTCTACCTATTAAAGAGGAATATAAAGTTGGAAACTAACATTACATCAAAAAAAAGTCACCTGCCATCATATATCATTGTAACAAATACTATGCTTGTACTGAAAATTTCAACCTGAGCAGTAGTAAGACTTACATTTAATTATAAAAATATTCAACTTCATGAGTTCAGATAAAAAAATGACATATAGCCATTTCTGTTTTGTTTTTAAAGTTTATTAAAAATAGTGGCCTATCTATCCCTTTTATCCTCAAAACAACTGTTCATGTATTAAGAAAACAAGCCTTAAAACTAGTATTTGCTCACCACTTTTCTGAAGAAAGAAAAAAAAAGCCTCTATAATTCAACTGCAAATATAATACATAATTACCAGTAGATATATTTTTTTCATCTCTATTCACACAAACTCCTGCCAATGAAATTGTTACTCTGTAGAAGTCAGTATCTCCTATCTTTATCAAGACATGCAGGACTTAAGTGTAAAAAAGAGAGATGAACTGTATGAAATTAGGTTTATTTTTAAGTAAGTACTGTTTAAAAAAAGAACATAAATAATGTTATATGAAATAATGTACTTCATATGAAACTGCAATGTCACTACTGGAAACCAAGGACTGATAGGGTGCAGTGCCTCACATCATCATCAGAGAAACCCAAGCCCTGAGCCAAGGGAGCCCTCTCCTATCCACAGGCTCATTTATAATCAAGCTAATATTTGTTTTTTCCCATTTCTACACTAATTCATAGTGTCTGCATTGAACTGTGCTGCAGCAGACAAAGTTAACTTTTTTTTTAATACCGTGAGACAGGATACAGTATGTGGGTGTGCTGGAGGGTAAAAAAGCTGTAGGAGAAGTGTCAGGGCAAAGAGGGAGCGAAGCTTAATCAGTTCCTGCCTATGTTCTGGGAGTCCTTTTTGGAAACCTACAGCTGAAAGGACAAGTTACAATATAGCAATTAAAACTAAATTAATCTAAGGAACATTTTACATAACACTGTTCTGTTTCAGTAGAAAAGTAAAAGCTTCCCCAATAGTCAGTACATGACTGAATTCTGTCATTAATAACACAGATATTTTCCAAGATATTATTTTCCAGATATAATGATGCCTGATACTCGCCAAGTAATTTATCTACCGTAAGAAACAGAAACTATTTGCTTAGAAAAATCTCTGCTATGTGCACATAAATGACAGCAATTCTTCTATGTCAACTATTAAAATGTTTACCTGCTTTATTCTGCAGAGATCTTCTACTGCCTTGCCAGTTAGGAAGGTCATGGAGGTCACTTTGTTCTGCAACAGACAAGCAAAATAAGAATGAAACACTTCAACTGAGACAGTTCTGACTACTTCTTATGTATTAAGAGAGTACATACATTAAAGAGAAAAGTTGCTTCATTACAAAAAAAAAAAAGTGACGTAAAGCAATGACAAAGAATTATAAAATACAGCTCTCTAAAACAGTCTGCTATTTGTATTAACAGCTGTGGTTGAATTACAGATATATTTGTAACATTCAACAACTGTACAGATCAAAAGTCTGTAGAAAGTTTAGAAAATTCGGATTTTATGAAAGTTCCTTCTTTCAATGCTTCTGCAAAACTGATGAGCAACAAAAGCAACTTAAAATAATTAAATAACTGATAATGCATCTGAAATTGAACACACCAGTGAGAATGAAGTTTCCCAGTTTCAGTTTTATGCGACTGCAAATTCAGACAGACTGGTTTAATTATAACAGTTTCTGCTTTCTAAATCACAGGATTTAAAAACCTTAATTTGAAATGTGAACTTCTGAATTAGAATTTACCAATTGACAAAGAAAACAGCACTTCTGGATTGATAAACACATACAACTTAGAGTATGCACATTCAATGAGAGACTGTTTTATATTCTTCTTACCCCAAGATCTCTGGAATTGTCTACATGAACACAAACGTAACGTGCATTGATTCCTTTAACACAGTTAATTGTTATGTTTTTGGTTTTGTTTTTGTCCTCATCTCCTGACTCCCAGAACGTTTCTGTAGACCCATCTGTTAAACTACCAATCATGGCAGGTCGGCTTGATGTTTTAATGTCAACAATGCTGGTTAGGTCTTTCAGACACACCACTATACACAGTTCCTAGGAAAACAAATGGAAATATTTAAAATACTTGAGAGTAAACCCAACTACAGGCATGATTTACAATTTTTAAAACCACACAGGCATTTCTGTTTTGAGGAGTGAGCTCTCCAAGAAATTTGTGCTTCATTTATTCAAGTTATTCATTCCGTTAAACTAAAGGAAATATTACTAGGAGCTGAATATATTAGCAAATGCCTAAATATATTAATAAATGGAAGAAAACACTTGAAAAATATTAAACAGAAGTATTAATTCATGCTCCTTGGAATAACAGAAGGAAAAAGATGTAAGTAAAGAAGAACCGGAAGTACACAATATTTAAAAGGTTAACTTATTCCATGACACAAGGGACTTCAAAACAGTCCCCAAAAACTTCAATTGCAAACAAGCACTTTCAAGCACTGCTCCAAAATTTAGGTTTGAGTGATACACAGGCTAAGGGTCAATACTTAAACCTCTGAAGCTAAATATGAGAGCCTAAGTAGCAGGAACAAGATCCCAAACTGAGATATGTTCAAGGAAATACAGCATTGCAATGAGGAATCTTATAATTTAAAGAGAATCATCACTGGAAGTACAGACTGTTTACAAATGATCTCAGCTTCTGAGCCAGAGCTGAAATACTTGCCTGATTCATGACTTCAAAACCAGACTGAACGCTGATACTAAAACTTTCTTCACTATCTCCATCATCAGATTTAGACAAAATATTGTTGATATGATGGAAAACATTGCTCTGGTGCAGGAACTGGTGATCAGATTGTTTGAATTTAAGACTCCAGCACCTGAAAACACATTTAGGAGACTTTGAAATTTTGACTGCTGTTAAAAGACATAACTTACCAATGAGAACATTAAATACATTTTTGTTTCTCAAAATATTTTCTATAAACACTTAACTTCAAAATTTGCAAGATCTCAAGTGCTTCTAGTATACCATTTTGAGGAAGGCAGGAATAAAGTTTTCTTAGAATTTTAATAGTAAACGCAACCATTATTATTCATTTTGGGTCTTTGAGACAGCTACAAAGAAAAAAATCTCAAAGTTTCAGATACTATCCAGGTGACAGATTTCTGAGCAGAGGGCACTACACTACCATGCCCATACATGCAGATCCTACAGTATTATCCTGTAAGATGTTTTCTGTTTCACAAGGGACACAGGATAGAATTTAAAAGCAAGCACACTTCTCTCAACAAAGTTTTTTAGGTTATTATTTACATGTATCAACACATATCTGTGTCTTCTATTTATCTCTTTCATAGTGGTAAGGATAGACATGCTCCTTCTCGCACAAAGTTTTCAAGCATCCTGTTTACATTGCAAAGTCTTTTAACTGTAATTCTACAACATTTCCAGCCTTTTCAAGAATTTTCTTGATTTGTGCTTACCTTAAGGCCATTTGTTGTAATGCACTACCACTGGGAAGAGACATCATAAGATCAGAGATTGTCTGAAGAAGGCGATGGAAAGTGTGGGGTAAGGGGTGAGCTGCTTCCCCAGCAATCACTATATCTGACAGAGGGTGTTCACACACTCTTGTGTCTTTTTCCTACAGTGCAAAGCAATTTGTGTGTTATTAACAGTGTAAAGCAACTTGTGTGTTATTAAGAGACTTTCTGAGAAAAAAAGGTCAAGTAAACAAAAATATTTATGCTATTTGCTTTAAGAGTAACTGCAACAATCTTACAATGAATGTGAACTTGATGCAGTTCCTGATAGAGAATTTTTACAGTAAGTTACACCTGACCCTCAAACAGGGAATTTGGGAAGTATATTGTACACTGCCACATATTTTTCATCATTTAAAGATGCGAAACATTACACTGCAATAATTTGAAAACAAAGAAACAAACCAGAAATAAATAACATATTCCAGCAGTTGAAGCCAACTTTGTCTGAGCAGTAAAATCCAGCCATAGCAAACTTGATAGCTAAGCTAATGTTATCAGATGCTGCATTTCATTACAGTTGTGAAAATAATAGCTCACAGTTAAGGTGAGTCAGTACCTGGAAAAGCAGTGTACCAGGTTACACTGCCAAAAAGACTGCCAATTTCAGACCATCTCATTTCAAAACTGGGTTAGATTTCAAGTGACAAAGATTACCCTGATTTATTAACAGCACTAGTGTGATCTTTTTGAGCTATTCTTTGTGGACATGATAGTGTTATAAATTAGAGCTAAGTCTAGAAGTAGTTGTGTGAAGGTATCTTTTGGAAATGTGATATGTTAGACTATACCATTTTACATACTACATTTTCAGAACTAACTGTAGATTTTTCTTAAATCACTAAATTAAGTATACCTAGTGCATATAATTACTTATTTATGTAATTATTTATATATATACACACATACACAGCAGTATGTAAATTAACAATGCATTTTCATGATTAACTATGGACTTCTTTTTGAACACTGAAAGAGTAAAATAAACCACAACGTTTCTTTAAAAAATATTTTTTCTCTCTTCTCTTTGCAGGGCAAAAGAAGAATAAAAAGCAAACTGTAATTTTTTTAAATTGATTAGCAATGTGCTTGTGCTTTTCTACTTCCTTATTTCCCATGAATACTCGAAAATAATGCATTACAAGACCATGCAATTCGTAAGTACATAGAATCTCAAGATTTAAAAGAAAAATGTCTACAAAAGGAGTTCAACTACAATTTAAGGTTTTGTTTCACAGTGAGAGGATTAAGGAATTTTTTGTGCCCATAAAAATATTTCTAATTTGCCTACAAAAACACCAGAGATGAAAGGAGTGCAGAACCTCACTTACTTGCTCTGCATTTTCTTTGTTTGATTTATTTTCTTCATCCTCTTCTTCTTCAGGCTCTACAGGTGCAGGAGTCAGGGAAGCCACAAAATGCCATAAGATATCATGCAGAGAAGTTGTTTGAATGACATTACAAAGAAGCCAGTTGAAGGCCTAAAATAAATTGTATACAAGGAGTTAGCAATTGGTTAAGCAAATCTGGAGTAAAACCATTTCCTAAACCATTTATGTAAGGAGGTATACTGATTATTTGGACAGGCAAATAGTAACACAAAGGTCTTCAAGTAAGACATTATTACTCTGTAGCTGAAACAGTTTATTAAAATGACAACTACATAACAGGGAACATAGCATAATCTTAAAAAAATGAAGTTCCAAGACAGAATTTACAATCATCTTCTATTAATCATACAAGCTCCATTAGTACATTAATACCTCCATGGCAAAGACTCGGCAAGCAGATTTCCGTAAGGCTTGTTTCATTGCTATTTCAAGTCCTTCCAGATCATGATGCTGGATTACAAATGCCAATACTGGCCATTGGAAATTTCTCTCTCCTTTGGAAAGAGAGCTGTGGGCGGAGATTAACCGAGAAAGTTCAGGAGATGGATGTCTCAGGAGAGAGGACCCCACTTCTATTCAAAAGCATAAAAATATGGATACATTAGATTCCTTGTCCATTTCAATTTTATAGCCACAGTAAAAATTAAAAGCTATAAAGCACTTTTAGAACTGATTCTTTTTTCTGAGAGAATATTGCATTATAAAAGCAATGTGGAAAAATGATGCTTCAACTGAGAAAGAAAATACCACCTTCACTTTAAATCAGGCACAGAAGATTCACCACAAATTTCAGAATTACAGTAAATCCTAAACCAATTTTGGGCTAATTCTATGCTGATTAACAACCACCTAATGGTTACTATTAGTTTGTTTTATAACTAAAAAGTCACTATATGTATTTATAAAAGATATATTTGTCTACAGTTTCCAAGAACAACTGCAAATCCTTGAATAACTTTTCCTTGCTTCTGATGTCTGTGCTCTTACCAGCATCTCCACTGTTGACTCGTCTCCTGGGGATTGCCTTTACACGTGCTGGCAGAATTGAGTGCTGCTTGTCATATTCTGATGCAACAACTGAGTATGATCTTTGAAAGACTGTGCGCTTTGCAAGATCTGTATCTGTTATTGGACTCGTTTCCAAACTACGAAGAAATCAGTGAAATAACACACCCATTAACAAATACTCAGAGTATGTATGAATTATACACCAATAAATAATAAGGATACATGCATTTCATAATCACAATGTTACTACTGCATGAAACTTAGTCTTATGTACCTAACAACTGTTAAATGCTGGAAAAGAAGGAGCACATAATAGAATTACACACGGTGAAAAAGCATGCAAGTGCTTTATAAACAAATGTAATGATGGACACGATGAGTTCCAAGAATTTAGGTACTTCTTTTAGAGAGATACACACATTCAGATCATGCCTAAATTGAAGTTTTAGACCAAACTTCTCCTGAGAATGCACGTGAAAACATCTATGAAGTGAATTTTTAATATGCAAGCCAACTGAAATTTAGGACTTTATGTGAAGTAATAGTTTCAAACATCATTAGCCTTAAAGTCAAATTTTAATCGCTACGGCTATACCTCTGACATGTTTTACTCCTTACCTTCAGTGGACTTCTTACAGTCTGCAGAAGGACTCCCAGCTTATGCTGTCCCTATAGGCCTCAGGAGACCATGGTGTCCACAGTTTTAATAAAGGAATATACCAATACGATGCACTCTTAAGGAGTTTTGTTAGAAAAGTTCTATTTCTGAAAAGACTACATTATAGATTGTAGTATTCCAATAAACTATTTGTGCAGTCAGTATGAAATACAACAAATTGATATAAAAACAGATTAAAAGCAAATTTTCTCTTCATTACATCCTCACCATAATATGAGGAATCCCTGACATCTGAAAACACTGAGCATCTAAGTAGATTCTGACTATTATTAATAGTAAGAGATATTTTTTCCCTGGGGAAACAAAAATTTTTATAGCTGCTTGAATTAGATCACAGTAAAGTTAAGGAGATAAGAAGGTGGCTTAACCTGACAGAAACCATCTAGCACTCTTGGTCTGAGATAGCACTGCCATTTCTTCAGTGATATTTTTATGTCCCACAGAACAAAGCAGCAACATCTGCTTTGAAAAGTGTAAGGTAATGAAATTTCCTTCTGTTCAAATTTCCCTTCTGAATGAAATCTGAAAGGAGAATACCAGCTACTTCCTTTCAAAAAGGCCATTAACCTGAACTCAATCAGTTGTGATAAAGAATAGATATACAGTCAAAAAAACCTGCTACATTTTCAAGTAGTTTGCAATAGTTACAGTCCTTGCAATATAGGTATTTAGATCACTTCTTCAGTTCTGTAGATTCTGGAAAAATTGTCTCTATGGGAAAATAAGCAGGCCTGAAGTAGAGGCTATGGATAAATTTCCCTGTATGCTAAGAGTCCTCATCAACTGAACAAATTTTTTTTCATATTTGGGTTGTAAACCCAGGATATTTCTAGAGAGAAGTAATTGGTCTGAAGTACAGTAAAAGGTTTAAGTTCTGATTTGTATATTCCTTGCATATTTACATATTCAAACATATTCCACTGGTAACAGTTGAAAATACACCTGATATGCTATGATTTACTGAAAATGTCCTACCTACAGCTTCATATGCTTTTGGCTTTTATGCTGCCATTTCAGAGAATGATGTGATACTTTAGCTTCTTAACTGCAGCAATGTTTTCCATTTTTTTTTAAATTGGTGTTATGCTACTACTTTAACATTTGTATGTAGTACCTAGAATTACAAGGAAGTACCTTGGGGGCATAGATTTCATGTTACTCTCTGGCTCTTCAAAGACATTAGGGCTTGCATCAGGAGTAACGGAGATGTACGGTGCAGGTACTGAAGTTGAGCGCAAGTATCTCATCTCATCCTGGAAGAGGTTGTCATCCTGGTACCCAACAAAATTTTCATGATGATGCCTACACCAAATTAGATTTTAAAATTAGGGTTAAAGATTAAAAATTGCTGAAACACACACACTTTAACAGCCAATGCTATTCACTTACTCTTCACTTATTAATACTTCTAAGCTGATTGCAACTTTCAAGTGTTCATGGAAAATACAGTGGCATTTTCAACCACCAGGGAGTGGGGACCACCCTTTTCTATCTTTTAGTGTTATTATTAGGTATTCCCAGAATGTATGTTAGGTCCAAATGTCTACCCAACATAAACAGTGAAATTTACTTAGAAACACCAAGAAAGTACAACTCCTCTGACTTCCTTCTTGCTCGTTTCAGCTGTGAAGAGAAAAAAGTAGCACATATGACTGCCACTGACATACTAAGTTAAACTCCTTGGGAAATTCTGAGTTCTTTGGACAGAAACTGAACTGTTATAAAATATTTAGCAAAGCTACTTAGGACATATTTGACTCTAGGAGAAAATACAATCTAAAAAATTGAACAAAATCACAGATCAAAACAGATAGGAAAAAACCCAAAGAGTTATTTTTCTATATAAGTTTTAGTTTACATTTTTATCCAATACTATACACAGATGAGTGTTAAAATCAATATTCACACACTTCCTTTAATTACCTTGCCAATGTTTGTAGATAGAGACATGGCATCTTAATGGGAAAGTCTTCAGAAATTCCTTCTTTGAGACTGGGAAGCTGAGACTGGAACGCTTTTGCAGGGTGATAGCAGAGGATACTGGGCTCAGCAGCACTACTCAGTGACAGTAAATACAGTGCATTGGCTTTAATCACTTGATGAGCTTCCATAGTTGGCAAGGCACGAGGTGTCTTAACTTGCATTGGTTTTCTCCTTGATTGTTTAATCTAGATAAATTTAAATAAGGTATATTTGAATTCACCACAGGAAAATCTGAAAACCTAGCTTATACTACAGCTGCTTAATTCTACCGGCTGTAAAATTCCTTCTATGACAAAACACATTTATATTACTGCCCTACCTTTGCAAACATTTAATAAACAGTTCATAGTTTTGACATTTACCTCAAAATTAATTTTGCATGCAAAAAGTATCAAGAAGTATAGTTTGAAAAATAAAGTTAAATTAGCATTGTTCTGCTTACCTTGAAACATCAACATATTTGCATACTTCAAGCAAGAATTTGAAATTAGTCCTTCAAGACCAATATAAGAAAAATACCTTTTGTGCTAATCCCATTACAAACTGCTCTAGCAGCATCTTGTATCCAATGATCTGGGTTATTAGAATCATTAAAGAAACTATAAACACGAAGTTAAAATAACACTCATTTTAGCAAACAAATAAAACCATTAGAAGTTAAATAAACTGGCAGATACTTAAAAGAATTAATTATTACATTCAATCCTGTGGTTATATAGGGATAAAAAATAAAATTACTTTTTAAATTTGAGAACACTTTCATCTGAAGATAAGAAATCCAGTCAGAAGTCAGCAAAGTTTCTATTTTATGATCTTAAACCTATCAATGAGAATAAGAAGATATTCCAAAAATTTCCAAATTACGAAATTCCAAATATCTTAAACTAGCCCTTCTTTTCAAGTTGTGAACACAGCACTATTAAGCAGATAGACAGCTAAACATATGAGCTGAAAATACCTTCTCTCTTGCTGCTGCTTGCTTTTCACGGAGGTACTTCTCCCTGCATCGATCGCACACCAAATACCACGTGCTCCCTCCAATGCCGCCATCACCACAATTCCCAGCCCATCCTCCACAGAAGTGCCCAATGCTGTTGTAACCTTGGCCACCTGCATAGCGGCCACAGCCTACACCAGGGGAAAGGTGAGAACTAGTTATTTCAAAAGAAGGATTCTTATTCTATCACTTAATGCTCTAAGACGGGGATGAAAAGGGGAGAAAGGAAGACGCTTGTCTTCTACTGGCCTTATTTTCTACTTTTCTGTATGTCTGAATTGGTTACAAAACAAGGTTCTTGCCCCTGTTTCCCACCAGTGTCCAAAGAATCCAAGTGCGTTGTAGTTTTCAAGTTTTTATAATGAACTTGTCCAAAGCATGAACAGCTCCCTATTCAGACAGCTATGTTACGGTAAGGTCAGGATTTTAAGTTACCCAACAATATCTGTAATTAAACAAACATAAAAATCTTGCCTCCTAGCTAACAAAGTTTAAGAGGGAATGGAGTGCATTCTTTTGCTGATTAGAGTTCCTCAGAAAGATGCAGGACTTTAACTTAGCACATAGAGCTAAAAACAAGTACATACCAACAAGTACACCAAAAAATTAAGTCACTGCTACCCAGTATTGACACAGCAGACAAAAGTTTTCTACTCTTCACAGTAGAACAATAACAGAAAACTTCTGGCAATGTAGAAATGCTAACTGATCAATCTAATTTTTATTTTCCATTTTCTCACCATAGTTTCAACTCCTAAAGTGTAAAAAATATAATGTTTAAACTTTGAAACTTCAGATCCATAACTACTTAAAATTATACACAAAGACGTAAAAATAATCTGTATGCAAGTATAACTTTTAATTTAGTGTATATAATAGAAAGGATAGCCTGACACATTTTCATAACAGTAACTAATACCAGAACACATGTGTGAAATATACTTTATGGATCGACATGAGAATTAAAAATATGGAGTCTTACCTGGATGAGCTTGTCTCATGTGGTAAGTCACTGGATATGGATGGGATTCTCCACACAACTCGCAGATGGTGTCTTTTTCAGGTCCTCCCACTGCAAGCTGAGCCATCTCACCAAAAAGATTTCCCCTTGGCCTAGTCTCAACCTTTTCTTTTTTCTTTTTCTCCTTTTTAGCTTTCTTGTTATCTTTGTCACTTTCCTTCTTCTTTAACACTGCACAAGAACCAGGACTTGGAAAAATCATGTTTTGGGAAGCTGCTTTAATAGTTGCTAAAGAAATATCTTCCCAGAAAGCTACTAAGTGCTGCAGTGTTAATGGAAGAGGAGACTTGGATTTTATTGTGTGATGACTGGATGTTTCAAAGGAGGTAGTTTCAGTTTTTCCATCCTCACACTTTTCATGCAGAGGTGGTTCTTTCAACATTGAGAGGACTTTGTTTTTATTGATGCTACCCATTTTAGATATATCTGGTCCATGAGGTGAGATGTTGAACATGTTAAGAGCCGATGATATTTCCAATGAATGTCTATTTTTCAACTTGGTTTCTTTTTCCTCTGCAGGTTGTTGAGTAAGACTGCTTCGTATGGGTGCATGCTCTTTGGACAGTTCTGGATTAAACTTCAAAAAAGATGAGCATGCCATGGCATCATGAACTATTCCTTCATGCCAAAGAAACGCAGCAAATACAGCTCGAGCACATTCTGCAACAGAAGGTGACATTGCTTGCTTGGCAGGCTCTATGGACTTTGAGCCATCTCCCTTGAAAAGGAAGTTGGATTTTTCCTTTTTGGGTCTTGTGTGCCTGCCAGCACATTTACGGCTCACTTTTGGAGATGCTCTCATGTCTTGCTCATCCTTTAGTGGTGCTTTTCCAATGCTGAAATGGACTTTATTAGAACCATCGTCCAGACTTCTGAATTCAGTGTTGTCTTCACAGGTGGTATCTGTAATGCTGTCAGTCTTTAAAGTACTCGAAGTACAGACTTCAACCACCTCACTGTGAAGATTTTCTTGTACGACGTGAGGGGAAGGAGCTCTATTTTCAGATTCTGGTACAGGTTTTCCATCTTTTGCAATAATTTTTGGTTTGGGTGAAGTGGACCTCCCCCTTAAGGGCTCTGTTAGTGGCACTTTCTTTTTGCGAAGGGTGTCTGGATCTAATGTGTAAGAATCTGATTTGGAGCGTTCTCGAGGAGGATCAAGCTTTGTTTTTACAGGGGATGAAGCTTTCTGAGGTAGAGCTTTGTCATTGGGTGATGAGGATCGTGGAGAACTAGCACCAGATCTACCGCCTGTAAGTGTCTTTGTCTTTGGAGAAGACGACCGGGTTCCTGGCCCTGGAGATTCAGCTCTCAGACCAGGAGTTGTTCTTCCATCAGTTTTTAGTGTTTGCAAAGTGTTATGATTTGGTGACAAAGACCTGCTGTGTGAGTCTGACCGCAACTTTGCAGCATCTGATTTCAGCATCAGACACTCACTGGCTGATAAGCTGTCAGTATTTCTGGGCTTCTTCTGCTCGGCAGCAGCTCTGTTCATTCGCACGTCAAGCTTGGGTGACCTGCAGTCAGCTCTGTGTTTTGATGACATGTCTGATTTTCCTGCTGGAGAAATTGGTCTAGCAGCTCCTGTGAAATTCATTCGGTCACCTGTGTAATATTTTATAATTGAATTGTTACATGTTGACAGTGACACCTTTTATAGTACAAAACAAGGACTAAAGACCCGAACACAAGATAAAGATCAAACACATGCTCCAGTTCACATCAACATGAAAGGAAACATGAAGGGATCTCTTTCCCCCTAGAATACTTTCAATACATTTCTTTTCCCAAAAATACACAGAAACAAGTGTTAGGAAGTTTTTACAGAGAAAACACTACAATGGAGGTATCAAAAGGCACAGTTCACTGTCTACAAAACACTAGTAAAGTAAGTGGAATTTACATCCTTAGGCAAGATTCTAGGAGTCAACTAAGTTTACCACAGTTGCAACAGAAACCAGGGACTATTTATCTATTATCTCAATGTGTGACAGGCTGACCGCAAGAGAAGACTTGCACAGAGATCAAATGTATGGCTAAATTTATTTTCTTTAATGCTCAAAAGGCAGGAATTGTAGGACATAAACACTGTTAATAAGGCAAATTGGGCAAGAAGCTTGCAAATGTGCTCAAAACTACTGAAACTGATAAACTGAGGAATCTACTTTTTAAAGACCACAGTCTACCCATGTTCTGCTACTACAACACCTTAACCCCCCCCCTAAAACAACAAACTCATTTTTTTCAATCCCTAAATTAAATGGCCAGTTCTAGTCAGTGATGTCCTCTTACTTTGATGCACTAATTTATTGCTCCTATGCACACTGACTTTGTACGTGTAGTAATCTACAGAGCTATAAGAACTACAGGTAGCTTAATACAAAGTAAATCCAAAACAAGAATCTGCAAAAAGTAGCTTACTAAGGCAATCTGCCTCTAACACCTCTGTGAACCAAGTCTCTCTTGTAGAATGGTATTCTGAAAATAATTTCAAGCAATATGGAAATTACTGGTAAGCAATGCAGCAGCTAATACAGCTGTCCCTCCATAAATCCTTACACTGCAAAATCTTGGAGTTAAAAGCCTTCTGATTTGGATGGGTTTTTACTAATTGAACAAGAAAAGTGTTTCCCTAGTAATGCCTGCAGAATAAGGACACAGTACTTAGGAATATTTTACTTTTCTAGATATTAAAAGGTTGCTTGCACTTGTCTGGGCATATTTTTGCAAGAGCAATTATTTGTTAAAAAATTTCAATTAATTAGAGAACATTTAAAAATTTAGGCCTTGATTTCTAATGGGAATAGGATAGACATCACCTTTTATCTAGTACCTTCAGTATTAGAAGCTGTGAAATCAGTGTTTACTTTCTTATGCATTATGGGATCTGAAGCAACTTCATGCAGTTCTCAGTCACAAACGCATATCCCTATGCTAGAAAATATATAGATGCAATTTGTTCCTACTATTATCTCTCACAGTATGAAAAAAAAAAAAAGAAAATTGAGCAAAATTCAGCAACCCGGATGCTTCCTCAGGTTACAAAAATAGTATTATTTCACTATTTCCGTACTTAAACACCTTACAATAAAATGAACAACAGGAAAAAGTGAAGGTAAATACTGGAATATTTAACAAGCTTGAAGGTTAGGATACTCTCCTGCTTTCCCAGGACACAGCACAAGTTCATACTTTTCTGAGCAGAGAAGAAATATTGTGTCTATATTCAGGAATAATACATCAAATGTAAGCAGTAGAATATAATGTAAATATCTCAAATATTTATCAACCTAATCAATTTTGAGAGTCTAGTCTGTCTTAATTCTTTTTTTCTCATGAGTTCTGTAAGTGTTTTTCACTTAGAGAGGGGAGATGGAATAGGAAGGCCAGAAAGAACATGGTACATTGTGGTTTATAAAATGACTGCTCTTGCTAAAAGAAAAAAACAAAAAAGTTTCCGAAATATCAGTCCAGGCATTTCAACCATGCCATCTTAGTTATTCACCATTTTTACTGATGAGCTATTTTGAGATGCTTATTTTGTGATAGACTAATTTTGAAATGCAAAACTGGAATTACATACATACACATTTTTCCCAGAAACAAATGAAAAGATTAATTTAAGGTCTGCCAGATGAGAAAACACTTCAGATAGAAACTCTTACAGAATGTCTCATAAAAGAGAGAAAAAAAAAGTGAAAACATGACAATCATTTTAGAGGACACAGAAGATATCAAGCCATTCAGCAAAGCGTCGAATTTAAAGGACATGAACGATTAGCAAATACCAATGAGGAAAATAATCCAGAACAAAACTGCTTATGAAGGGTATAGCCTAAAAGCAGCTTCCAACAAAAAAAAAGTATCTTGTTTTTTTAAAAAACAAATGTTTAGATTTGCACATATACAGGTAAATAATCATAGTTAGCATTCTAGGGTATCACCACATAAAGAAAAATCTCCCAAAGGAAAAACCATGTAATACAGCAAGCTTCTTTGTCTGTAAGCAAAGAAATCCCAGATTTGTTTCCTATTTCTTCTTACATACTTCTTCTGTCTATTGTTTGAAAACAGGTGTAATTCAATTAACAGTCACTTTCCTGTTTACAAAGCAGGGACAACTAGATTGTGTATCATGGAGTTGCTGCAACTCAGGAAGGCAACACTGAATGATTGCATCAGATGAGCTCCCAACAAATACTAAACTTGAACATTGCTTTCAAAACATTTTATTACATGAATGAAATGAAAATGAATGGAAGGAGAAAAAAAACAAACCCAAAACATTTTGCAGGTAAAAAATCTGAATAACCTTGCTATGTTGGCATGCATACCCACCCTTCAGTTTGTGAGAGAGAGATGAAATAGCAGAGGCAGGCCCAGCTACATCACTAGTTTTGTAAATACGCTCACGAGAAGCAAGGCAGCAGGATGGAGTTTCTACAGTGGAAAACAGTTGCACAGAAGCAGCACATATTCAATGGCAAAGCAGCAAAGATAAAAACAAGCATTTCAAATGATATGCATCTTCTTTGTTATATATTCTGAATTCAGTGTTCAGATTCCTACATTAGTTTTAAATGACAGTAGTTTGTAGTAGAACAGCTTCCTTTATCTAAAAATGCTGTGATTTCAATATTAGTTTCTAGGTTCTCAAAGTGTAATATATGAAGGCTAGCTGTTGAGATTTACAATTTATTAAAAAAACCAGCAGTGTCTAGCTTTGAACTGAACCTAGGTTTGAAATGTTAACATTTAATCTGTAAATTCTGTGATTAACTATTTAGAACTTCCATATGGCCTTCCAGATGATCAATTTACACATTCTTCTGTGGCAGTTAGAGAACATCTAAAAATTTGTGTTGGAGTCTTGTTAATCACCAGAAAGAATGAAAAAAAAAATATTAAACACATCAAAACCCTCTGTTTTCAAAAGTGGACCTCAATAAAGTAATGTTTTGAAATATTTCACTTACGTAATGTGGAGCTCCTCAATATGAGACATAAATAGCAGTAGATGAGTGTCAACAGTACATACATGAAAAAAGTTCTGTATCAGCTCTTAAAATAATTTTGACTTAAGAAAAATTCTGATGTTGTCCAAGAATTTCAGTAGAGTCTACCAACAAAAAATCTTTTAAAAGTACAGCTCTACAACAATGAAACTTGGAGAGAAATAATAAAGACTCTTTCTTTCAGTCCATTATATTATTTTTCTAATTTTTCTACTTCTTTTTCTGGTTTTGATTCCAATTCCTATTCCTTGCTTTGGAAAAAAGAAAAGTAAAATTCTTACTGAAGTTAAAATTGCAAAGAAAATGTGTACGCTAGAAGACACTCTGTTTTAGATACACCCTTTTGTATGAACAGAGTAAGGTAGTTGTATTTAAAATATGTAATTTCAATTCCTATACTACTTGAGACATCTTTTTGTTCTGGTACTACATTTACTAACTTGTACACATGAACATAATAACCATGATATCTTATGCAATGAGCTATGGTTTTAGAGACTCTACAATGAGAAGGTATTCATATATTTGAAGTAAGAACTTAATTCTTAAAAAAAATAAACTAATTTTTAAGTTCTCAACACAGTATTAACACCAGTATTACCTACTGTTGATACCTACAAATGATTTGGAGAGATCCAAGAGTAACTACATAGCTTCTGAGTAACAGGATATCACTGACAATTTTTAAAGGTAAAAGGCAGACAAACATTAGGAGCACAAAATTGTAGAGGCAAACCTAAAAATGTCAATTTGATACAGTAGTATCCCACTGAATAATTAAAGTAAAATCTTTAGTAAGTCCATTTTCACGAATGCACATTTATACTTCATTCTTTCACTCTGTGTCTGAGAATACTTACATTTTATAATGTTGTAATGTACTGTAGATCAATGCACTACTACTATTCAATAATTTCAAGGGGACTGTGGGTCAAAGAGTATGACAATCTATGTGTATCCAGGACAACTGGTTAGCCTCAGGGACCAACATTTTGATTGGGACTCCCTCTCTGAAACTTCCTCAAAGACTACAAAGATTGAAATACAAGGCAGGAAAGGCCTGTCTCATGAGCCACTCAAATGTGACAGTGTACCTTTAGTCATGCTCTTTCTTTCAACATTGAAATAGCTCCAGCTTGAAAAGCTACACAATATGGAGACATGAGGCAATTCAATTTCTTTGGCAGAATGCAGTTTTTTAACAGCTGGGACTACATCTGAGGAAACCTAGGAAGCAAGACATACCACTAACTGGTTCATGTGAGTCTTCTTTAAACAAATGATATAACAACCATGTAAAATGTCACTGGAAAATGGAGTTAAGATCAAGCTTCTTCTGAAATGCTACTGCTTTTCTGCATCATGATGAAGGAAAGCACTGACCTGCCTTTGTTGTGTTGCCTAAGCAATGGATGCCTCTTCAAAACCAATGTATTCTTTCACTCACTTTTTCTGACACAGAAGCTACAGTACAGCTGTTAGCTGAATTTCCTCAAGCACTGCCATCAATTTATCTCTTTTCACATCCTGAAAATGCCAAATGTCATACTGACAGCAGGACTAGGACTTATTTTAAAATTATTTTTCCATGAATAAAAGAATGTGCTGAAGAAAAAAAGTCTGAATAGTAAAAAGAGAGAAAAGTATTTGATACGGTTGAAGAAGGGCAATGAGTGAATGAAGGAAAGCAAAAGCTGAACTATGGTATCATCAGAAATATATTAGCAATATTCTATACCAAAGGTGGGGTTTGGAACACCAATGCTTGAGCTACTTAAGTTTACTAACTGAAAGAACCATTCCTGTGCTGGAAAGGTAGATAAAAAAAAGAATTTTATGTTTTCCAATTTGTAACTACAACTTTTGAAGATGTCATAAGAGAAAATCATTTCTAAAAAAAACACTTGACACGATTTCTACTCTTCCGCCAACCTTTACCATACCAGCCCCCCAAGGATGGTTTTGGGTTGACCTGGGTAAATGTATGTTTCATATGTATCCTTGTCTATAGAATCTGGAAAGCCTAGGTTATAAAACCATTTAATTTAGCTCAAATTTTCAGGAATGATGCTTTGGCAATAAGCAGCATCTGAAAAAACAGTCAGAGCAGTTGTCATTGGTTTAACTGGTGATTAAAACATTTCAGCACAACACAGAAGAGATCACCATTGCCTGGCTGAGAAGATTCTCTCCCTTCATTTTATTGAAACACTACCAAGAAAGGTTATACACTCCACATGTGTGCTCGTCTTTTGTGCCCCCCCTACAATTTTAGAAAATGCAGAGAGAAGCACTGTGGTTTTAAATGCAATTTAATCAGCACCTAGATGGGAAAGGAACAAAACCAAAAATAAACTGATTGCACAATAAGGGATGTATCAAGGAACTCCTGTATGGATGGCTGGACTGCAGCTCTGCAGCATGGATTGGAAAGGAAGCAGCCTGACAGGACACGGTATTGAATGGCACCGCAGCACTGCAGCTTCTGCCTGGACCTCAGGCAAGCTGCCAGGGCTGCACTGGAAGAGGGTGAACATATCAGAAGTCACAAGGGTCCAAAGCTTTTTCAGCCCAGAAACGCATTCCTCATTTGCAGTTTCAACTCACGTGTGAGGGAAACAAGGCATAAAGGTCTAACACTCACTGCAAAGTCTCACACTTCCCTCCTCAACTTCAGAGGTCAACAGTGAATCGTCAAATTTTGGAAACTGATGCTGGGACAGCATGCCAAGACCCTGTTACCCACACTCATCACATCTAAGGAGATTTATGACCCAGCACATATTGCTGAAGGTTGAGAAACAAGATCTTCCATGACACCCTAGGCTTCCACACTTCCCCTACACTCAGAACTCAAACAGAAATTTGAGTCTTCTATGCTTTTAACAAAGTCCATTGACAAATAAATCAAGCAACCAGTAATGATCTAGTGGCTATGGGAGGCTGCAGTTACCAGCAAATCTGTTACTGATGATCTTACAAACTTCCCAGAAACAAGAACAAGCAGGCTGCAGTAACTGCAGCCTGTTTTGGTCAAATACTCAAGGAAGAAAAATACATAAACTTGTGCTCTTAATGGAAAAAAAATTCTTGCTAAGGCTCCAAGGCAATACAGATGTCCTTGTACTCCATGTATGTTTTGCCAGCTCTTCTACTTTTTCTGAGCTTTTAGTTGCATACAAGACCAACAAAGAATTAAAATAAATGGCAAGAGTACCTTGATTTTATCTGTCCCTGAGAAAAAGAAAACAATCTCTTGTACAATGACGTCTGAAAATTAGCAAAGGAATTAAGCAGGAAAGAACAATCATCCCTTCAAAGAGTTCTAGCAAGTGACACAAAACTGAGTAACAGAGTTTCCCTTTAGATTTTTATAATATCCCTTCTGCAACAAATTCTTAGATGTAACACAGAGCATTGTCATTACTTATTTATGATGTGAAACGAAAAACAGAGACACTTTTTATTTCTTCAAGCATTGTATCTCAGGAAAGGACTGTCCCAAACTGTAGTATTTCTGAAAAAAATAACCACTGTGCTGTAGGATAAAAGGTTGTGACAAGCCCTTTCCCTCTTCCTTAAATGAATTTACAAACTAAACCTCAAGGACAGAAAAACCTCCTAAAAAACCAGCTACTACAAACGCTTCTAAGGAAAACTGTCATCTGTCACCAATGTTTATATCAGAACAACATTTTCCTTCCTATTATAAAAATCTAAATTAAAGAAATAATTCTAGAGAGCATTCAGCAGGATCCTAACTTTTCTCAGAATTATGCTTCCAAACCAATTTCTCCCCAGGGTAGAGATAGCTGAGGAAAAACAGAAAATGCAAATAGACTGAACTATTTAGGCTGACTTGCAGTCAAGACTGGTATTTAGTATATAACCTCTGAAGACATGGAAATGTAGGCTCGTACAACTTCTTTGAACTATTAGACTATCATTAGTCCATTTAATATAACAGTATAGTATCCACAAACTTTCACTCTAATTTTAAAATCTAACTTTACTGCAGGGAGCACTGAAGGATGGAGCACATAATTTAAAACTCATCATGGCTAGGGCAAAAATTCAATTGGCTCTTAGGATATGTTGCTTAATGGGTTTAGGTTTTAATTACATGTTTGGTAAAAGGAGGTTATAAAGTGATTTAGAAATAATGCATTAAAAATGCATACTTAAAATGAGTTCCTGTTGCAGTTCTCTTTTAACTGCATCAGACTATTACATGAACAGGTATATGGATATAGTCTTACAGGCCTCCCTGACAATACGCTGAATTTGGATAAACTTGCAAATGGAGGATTAACAAGTTTGCAATAGTCTAAGGAAGTTAAAACAGGAAATTTTCTTCCATATCATTCTCAAATTTTGTGAAAACAAAAATGTTAGTATTTCTCTCCTTTGTGAATAATTTATACTATCTGCATCAAACTTGACACTGGATAATAAACTTTTTGAAAAAAATATCCTTGTATCAAATCACAGTCAGTGCACCAGTATTACCAGTCCATGTTGACAATTTTTGCCCTTCTGAAAGGGCAAATTACCAAATTGGTTGAGACCTTATACTAAGCCAAGACCCCAAATCAGACATAAATTTGAAAAATTTTTCTAGTTTCATCACTTTTTTATTTGGTAGACCACCAGTGCTCCCCCGATACCTGACAAAAAAAGGCTTCCATTTGAATTGGATCCTGATTAAAACACAAAACATGGCTGCAGCTTACTGAGTACAGTTTATCTACATCTCTTAGAGAAATCTATTAAGCAAGATCTTGTTGGGCAGTCAAAAATACTGTTTTTGTCTTCATACAATATAGGCCTAAATGCTAAAGGACAAATAATCTGAAATAAGACAACTATGGTAATTTGTGATGCAAAGCTGACTGACTTTACCTCTCTGAACAAGGGAAACAAAACCTAAAAATGATGGGAAAGAATAAATGTTTGACAAATTCTCAATCCATTGCAATCAGCTGTTTTATCTGAGTAGTTTTTAGAATATTCTGCTTTGAGGAAGTGAATGTAAGTCCAGCAATACTATGGAAGATCACAGTCAGAATATTTGTGATAGTCCTTGTAGAAGTGGATTAGAAATTTTAATCTAGTTCTCACATGAAGGTTTTCACTGCCACTTCAATAGTATTCCTGTGAGCTGTGCTATAACTGTTCTGCATGTGAGAATTTAGTGCAGTTTCAATTATCCATCATGAATGCTAAGCTTTTTGTTTTCATTAATCAAAACCAAAACAGTTTCCTGTCCTCCTATTTGTAATCAGGTTAGCTGGTATTCACCTCAAGGAGCAAACTTATGTCCATGCTGATCCTACAAGCACCCAACAGAAAACTAACAAATCATTTCCTATGAGTAGTGCCAAGTTGATCCCACTGTCCAGCTACACCCCTAAAGTTAGGAGCAATGACAAAAATAGGAGTTTAGGAGGTAAAACAAGTTAATACCTATAAACTTAGTGCAGTGCATTTTTGATGTTAGAAGAATTACCAACAGTTTCTACTATATGAAATATTTACCTTAATTACAAACCAGAGTTGCATAAAATACTGGAAATGCACTTTCATGACTTGTCTACAGTGAAGAATACATACAAAACCAAAATACTGTCAATATAAAAATTAAAGTTGAACAAGTATACTTCTTTGGGAGCATTACGTCACATGCTGCTGAATCATGAAAAACTTAAAAAAACAAAACCAGAAGGTGCACTGTGGGATGATTAGTAGCTGGTAAGCAACTGAGAACAGCAATGTGAAAGCTGCAGAAACGGACTGATGAGGCAGGTAAGGCTGACAAACTTACTCTGAAGCTGTGGCTGAGGCTGCTGGAAGGAAAGGGGCTGTCCGAACACAAATGGACTGTGGACAAGGGAAGAGGGAGGTTTTGCAGCTTGATCAAAGATGGAAGGAGCTGGGAGATTTGGCCGTGACTGAATGGAATTCAGTATGGCACTCAGTTGGTCACCTGTAGTGGGCAAAACAGTCAAAACTACAACCTGTTACCTGTCATTCTCCAGAAATGCAGAGTAAAATGGTACTAAAAGTTTAAGTGATGATAATAGAGAAAACTCATAAATCTCATTTAGCCACATTCAACTCTGGCTGTGGCTAAACATAAAAATCTCACTTCATGCATGGCAATAAAATGACTGTTTTTTAAGGATCATAGAAGATATTTTATTGCAATTATTTTAAACATTTCAAAATAGAGATTTATATTTGCCTTGCTAAAAAATGAAGAGCAGCCAAAGAAAAAAACCAAAAATCCCTAGCATTTACAATAATACACACATGCAACAGTACATGCAGAAAAAAAGATTAGAAAAACTGATGAAAAGGGAAAGCTAACATGTAATCAGGCTTTGGCAAATGTATTTCTGTGCCAATGCTTTGGTAAATATTTGCTCATTTTTGCAAATATTTTTGAAAGTATTCTGTCACGCTGCTTTCTGAGGTAATTGAAAGTAATTTAAAACACCGTAAGTACCATATAAGAACTGAAACTGGTTTTCTGAAGAACTACCTACATTTGTTGTGAGGCAAATGAAGGCCTTCAAAAAACTAGCCTGTTAAAAACAAGGGTTTTAATTTCTGAATGCCAATTTTCCAAAAACTCTCTGTCAGCATTAGAAATACATGACGCCTCAGTAAGAAGGCCACACCACGTTGTAACTTGAAGTATACTTAGTAAAATGAGGTAGGAGACACCAGGAATTTGAGAGAATCTCAGATTTGAGCCATCATCAGGCAAATCATAACAATGTCACTTTATTCTGCAAATTCCTGTCATTTTGACAGCATTGTAGAAAACCTAGTAAAAAAATTTAGCAGCTAACACAATTTGCAGCTCAAAAAACTTACAACATTTTTGGATTATTACCAACTGTCTTTTTAAAGGAATTAGAGAGAACAGTGGATGTATCAAACCTAATAGTTTGACACGAACTCCTAAGTTAATTTATTTTTCTTGGTATTTTGAGTTAAAAAATAAGACAAAAGTAGCAGAAAATAGCTGGAATGACATTCCAAATAATCATCTACAGGAATCAATAAATCAATTTTATTTCCCTGTTTTGGACGTAGCATACCTAAAAACTACTGGAATCTGTACATCAGCAGGAATCATTCCTACCTTAAAAACCTAGAAGTGACGGAACAACCTGGTTTAGGGGGGGTTTGGACCTAGACAATCTCTAAGGTCCCTTCTAACGTTGCCTAGCCATTCTGTGATTTATATGTTTGACAAACTATTATTCTTAAATGCAACATGCCTTATTCCTAAAATGACTAATTATTTTAAAGGGAAGTACATCTGAGAAGAGGTTGAAAGTCATCTGCCCACAATAATCAAATATGGAGTCAGTAGGGCAAATCATGAGGAATATTAAAAACTTGCCTGCAACACAGAAAGCTGAAAGAGAGAAGACATAGCTAAATCAAACAGATTCATTGTGGGAGTCATGTCTTCTGTCTTGCAGATAATACTGTAAACAGAGACCTATTACAGGGATCTCTACATTTGATCAGTCATTTTGAAACAATCTTGGATGGGACTGAATTTTCATCAGTACTAGGGCATCCCTATAGAAGTACTTTTAACAAACAAGCCCCTCCAAAGTGCTTCATTCAGAAATTCCTTTTAAGAGATTGTGCTTGTGCCTTCCATTTCTTATTTTTTACAAATCTCAAAGCTTCTTAGTCCTGAGAATCCAGAAAGACTGCATATAAGGTAATGGTACAGCTGAAGAATTCTCTTTTTGGGAAAGTAAGACTGTTAGTCTTTCAATATAGTTGCCAACAACTCTCCACTTTTGGGCAATTCAGAAGGAAATACAGTACACAGAATGAATAAAGTCATGTAGCTGAGTTGCTCATTCACACATAACATCACAACTTGAGGGTATGCTGAGAAAATAATGCATACAAAATGATATGGAATTCAATGCCAGGAGTAGCCTCCAAACTTTCTGTAACTGTATTATCCCAAAGAAACACCTTTGAAAATGCCTAAGACATAGCAAAGAAAATCACAATGTCTTCAGAAATCAGGATGACTGTTAACATAGTGCATTCATCTCTAGGATTTTATCCTTTGACAACACAGAAGAAAAAAATTATCTTAATATGTATCTGCAGAAAAAAGAACAGATAATATTTTTGCACTATTACACAACTGACATTGAGAGACAAGCTGTAATACTGCCTCACATCTTAAATACTTCCACTTTTGTGATTCCACCATTACTCTGAAATGAGTATGGATGAACTGGGAAAAAAAGGTTTAAAAGGTTTAAAAGGCTCTGTAAAACAAAAGGAAAATGCTTATCCAGCCTTTGTCCACAAAAGAAGGTTTCCTATAACAATGCATGGACAAGCATGAACCACTCTCTACATGGGAAACCACTGTAAAATGATATAAAACTATTTCATGTTGTGACATTAACAGACTAGACTATTTAGGAATGATTATTTTCCTAATATTCTCTCCTTTAAAATAAGTTTTAAGTTATTTTACTTAGGAGACCACAAAGAAATATATGCTGGTGTTAAGAATCACATAGTACACCTTAGTTTGTAGTGGCACAGAGTATAGCAATATAAGAATACAATGACAGAGCTCCAGGGTTCAGGAATATTTCTCAAGAACATCTGCCTCAACAGAAGTTTCTTCTGTATTAATAAATCTGTTAGAACTAATCAAGAAATTAACAGAAAGCATACAGATTGAGTTTATTTTGATGGCTTTTATATATGTATTTAGATCTTGCCAACAAAATAAACCACGATTAAAAGAAAATTATTTTATATCAGTAAAGTTAACTAGATTTTATCTATTTTCCAGCAGTTGTAATTGGTATCCATGTGATTGAAAGGTAACTTCAACTGAAAGGTAACTTTTACAACTTTTTTTTTTTTTAATTTCACAACAAATTTTAAATGGTGTTTTTTATCTTGTTGATCTGTTAAAGGCAATTAAATTGCCAAGACAGATGAAAAATGTTTCTGGAATTTTTAAAACACATGCTTTCTAAATCAAATACTTTTCTAATCTTGTTTCACAAGTTTGTATTTTTCATTTCAGCATTTCAGTTTTGCGCCTACCACTATAGAAATATGCAACTAACTTCCAAATCTTCAATGATCCTTTTTACACAGAATACTTAGACTGAGTGAAACTAAAGCAGAAGAAAAAGCGGTTTTAATGCTTTGCAGTTCATTGTACTACTGCTTAGGAGAAGACCTGTGGTGACTAAAAAAGCAGAAAATGAGTAATAAAATATAAGCAAAGTTAAGATAAACATAATTTTTAAAATTATGAGTGTAAAAACATACCTTTGTTATTTCCAAGGCCATAATCAAACCCTTGTCCATTACTACAGCTTGTCCCCTTACTGAAAGCTTGTATTGAAAAAGGACTTGGGGGAGGAGTCTGCACATTTTGATCTAGAAGGACTTGCTCTGTAAAAAAACCACATCACTTCGGAGTTAGACCCCTTAGTAATCGATTTGCATTAGAAAGATGAGTGACAAAGCATAAGAGTGATATTTATTTCCACTGATAGCACTCTTCCTCTTTCTAAACTATCTTCAAATAACCCCACAACTGTTCTTCACAGCTCATGCTCTAATAATATAAAGACAGAGGACTTAATACCATGTAGACTGTTTTTTGTTTGACAGAGTTGTTGCCAGCTTTGCCATTAATGACACTTGTTTTTTTCCAGTAACATCACTCCATTCAGCAGTGTTTATTCTTTGGACAGCAACTATTAAAATCCCTTTGACAAAGCAAGGTGGAGAAAGGATAGTCTTCAGAATAGAACACTTGGAGCCAATAAACATTTAATTGTGACTACCCCCAATAGTTCATGGGACACAAACATTTTTTCCTGACGGATTTATTTGTATCTGTAAATGAGTACTATAATTCTGCTTTCTGTATGATACTAAAGCAATCTCCAGTGCAAACAAACCTGGAGTATTTAATAATATTAGAACAACAGTAGAACTGAAATAAATGAGACAAATCACTTGACCATTCATGTTTACAGAGAAATTACTGACTTAATGTGGTAAAAAATACCATTTCAACTGATGATATATAAGAAAGTATTTAGAAGAAATATCCTAAATGCAGGTTTAAAAGCTTGAGCTGGCACCTCGAAATTTTTTTTTTTCTTGTAAGTGAACTAAAATTAACATGGATTAATTAATAATAGAAAAAAAATCACACGTCTTCTAAAAGTAATTTTTAAGACATTGCATCTCAGGACAAAACTGCTTTCCAGAGTGCAAGCTTCTCATAACACATATTCAAGCTCAAAAAAAAAAAAATTATTAGGAAGAAAGCTGGAAATTCAGTCAGTTTATAAAAGAAAGTATATAAAATTTTCTCAATCACAGGCTACTCTAGATCTTGCTGTAGTATTTTAATTGGATACCTACCTACAGACTTAGCTATTCTGCATGATTTTTGCCTTGTCTCTGTCAGAAATCCTACTTCATTATGGGAATTTTATTATAATTTTATTAAATAATGAAAATACAAATGTAATGTGAAAGATGGTGCTATTTAAAGATAAAAATATAGACACTTGCAATTCTAGCTGGAGCTCCTCCACATCCTTATTATTTTCCCCTAGCAAAAGCATTGAAATTGATGATAAATTATTTCTAAATAATTTCATGGCAAGCAAAAACAACCCATTTAAAAGAACCTTCAGATATAGCTTATGCTCATTAAGTTTTACATGGCACTGAGGTGGAGTAGGAACATAGAACAGATCGAAAAATCTCAATAACTGCTAACTGTTTAAACTGCTTTAGCTAGATGCATAAGAGACATCCATCTTCACCCTACTCATAAAAGGAGACTCATCTAGAAAAGACTAAGAACAGGTGTGATTGAGGCATGGGATTCATATCAGGAAGTTTCTAAGATGGCATTCCTATGAACTGTACTGCAAAAATCCTACCACAGAGTTTTGTCCTCAAAGCCTGGAGCTTGCATTTCTGTTTTTCTGTGAGAGAAATGATATATACAAAGATGTCCCTCAGTAACAGTGCACAAGTATCAAGAATCTGAGGACATAAGGGTCTTGTTTAAATTCTTCCTGATTTGTGAATTCTTTCTTAAAGCACACATATACTTCGAGAAATTTAAGACAATATGAAATGACAGATCAATTACTGAAGATGAAAACACTACTTAAAAATGCAAGATTCTGTCAAGTTACTTATATGTATTTCTCAAAATAAGCACTCTGGAATGGAAATTTTTGCACATTGCTTTACTTATTAATTTCAGAGACATTATTTTCTACTGGAAAAGCAAATGACCCTGTATAAATACAGAAAATAATGATTTTACCATCCCTATTATTGAATACATGTGCTTTCAACCATAAGGTACTGTTCCAATTTGCAATTATTTAGTTTCTAGAACTTACTTGGGCTCTTTGAGCACCTCAGAATTTGATATTATCAGACAACTAAAATTAGAAAAGCTACGACTTCTAAAGAAGTGTTTGAAGTATTAGGCAAACACTTACATATTCTATGAAAAACCTTTTGTAATTTCCTTTCTTTTCAGTTTTATACCTGAAAGCCAAGCCATAACAGTCTACAGAAAATACTCATGTATTAGCGAGGAATTACTTTGTTCTAATACAGTAATATGATGATAATTCTTAAGTATCTATGTGTGAAATGAATTTCAGCACCAAATGACAAAACCAGAAAAATGGCAAAGAGTCTTTTAAAATCAACCAAGAGGAGGTTGATGATTAAGTGTGACCTAAAAACACAAGCAGAATATAACTGCTGAGGTCAAAGCTTTTCAGGTAGATACTTTTTGGAAAACAGGGGCATAAAAATTAACCTCACAGCTAAAAGAAAAAAAGATGGTTAGAATTATTTTCCATAACCATAACTGGTACAGAAGAAATCATATGGATGTATTTTAACTGTTCTTTTAAAAAATAATTTCAAGAATGATTATAAACAACTTGCAACGCCTGACTGTGCAACATAACTCAAATGAAAATGCAGAAGCTAATGTTATACCTGTTCAAAACTCAGATGCTTCTTTATTCCTCCTGTTTAGATCTCTAATTTTTTTCTAAGCTTATTTAAAAATATAAAACAAAACAACCACTTGCCATCTTCATGTCGGAGGTACTGGTTTCCACCTCTGTCTCTAGCTAATGACCATGCCTCGCCTTCATCACTTTCACAGAACTCTACCATGCTGTTCTTATCCATTTGCACCCACGTACCTTCTGAATTAGTCACCTGATGCACACACATAAAAAAGCAAAATTTATTGACTTCTCAAATAACTCAGTAGCATGTTTCAGTAACTACTTATAGTATCTGGAAAGCACGTTATATTTCAATCTTTCTATTACAAAGTAAATGGTAAAAAAAAAAAAAGTTTCTTAAATTAAGGCCACAAACTGAGGCAGACTGAAGTACCAAACCTATTTATAGCACATTTACATTTAGGAAGAATTCCAAAAACTTTAGACCCATTTATGTTCAGAAGAAGCAAAACAGCAACACCACAACTTCAGAAAATCCTAAATAAAAGCCTAAATAAAAACTTGAGAGAAACAGTCACCAATATATACCTTCTAATTGATGGTGGCAACAGTAGAATTATAATACCAAGTTATACATAAAAGGTTTTTGTGAGTATTAGTTTTGTTCCTGATATTATATTTAGGAAATAGCATGACACACTTCATCCTTAAGCCCTTCTTTACCATCAAACACCACAACTGGATAACCCAGAACAATAACAATAGCTCAGCAAACTAAACAAATTAATACAGTAAGTACAGAGAAACAGAGGAATTTGTTAAATGGTTAAGTCCTAGGAAAACATTTTGTCAATGAAACAAAATTCTTTTAAAGAATGACAAAAACGTAGATCAAGAAAGACAGTTTTGTAAGGAATACTGTAACAGAAATATATAAGCAAGCACAGGTAACTGCAGTGCAACTTTAACATTATTCAAATCAATGCAAAAAGGCAAAAGACATGACTGCATTAGAACTTATAAACCGAGTTCAAAGGTCAGTATTTATCATGAGGAGGGGAAAAGCAAACCTGTACAGAGGCAGATTCTTTTGTTGCGTTTACTACTGTTATATACTGGTATCTATGAAGACATGAACTGAAGCTACAAGGATCCATACCTCGCCCACTGCCTTGACTTTGTTTCCCAGAACTAACATTCCAATTGGGATACCTCTAAGGTTAGGGCAGCTTCTGATGTTGTGACCTGATGGGCCAGTCTTCACTACCTTGTACACTCCAGGTCCACCTCGAAGGAATGGCATGTCTTGTTCTTGCATCACTGCTTCCTGTGGGCAGTGTGAATTTAGGTCTTTGAAAAAATCATCAGCATTAGACCTAGATTCCTGAGAAATTAAAAAAAAAAAAAAAAAAGGCAAAACAGAAAAGAAAACAACCTATTATTACCACCTTTAAACATCAAGATTACAAAGGGTAAATTTCAAAGCTAAAAAAGATCCTAGCGACATTGCTAACTTTAGTGTGCAGTGCTAAACAACTAACTACTACTAAATTGCACATTGATTGAATTACTCCTGACATTCGTCTTAAAGCAAAAGTGGTATAAATGTAACCATTTATATAAAAATAATAGCTCATATCTAACATTAGATATGAATTATTTAATCTAACTGCTTCCACTAAACCTTCATCCTTGCTGACATTTCTCAGGCTACACACTCATTCCTCCTGCTCTATTCGTGAAATTTTGTTAAAGTCTGGGGCTATGTAAGGGGAATTTGAATATTATCTCTCTCCAAATGACATGCTCCTTTTTTTGATTTTACATTTAGAATATATTGCTAATTTAGAATTAAGGCAAAATTATGACAGAGGAACAGCAATACCATAGACTTTTAAATGCACAGGTAAGTATTACTGTGTATTTATTGTTTCCACAATGACAATAAAGAAGGCTTGTAAATTTATTTCACCTCATACTATTTGACAATGAAATATATATCCAAACCTGAAGTAAGAAAACACTTTGACTTTCTCACCAAGAAAAGTGAGAATTACTAAAAGAAAAATTTGCATATATTTTTCAGCAAGCCACAGCTTAACTTAAAGGTTTTTGTACAAAAAAATATGAGGGATAGGAGTAACAGAGGTGCATTTATTTCAGAAGAATGCAAGTGAGAAGCAGAAGCAAATTAATTATACTGAAAGCCAGAAGTGCTTTTAAAGGAACATCTGAAAGTTACAAACTACATAATGTCATACTGGATGAATCCAGTGGTTCACCTCATTAAGTCTACTGTGATCAGCAACAGGAGATGCTTTTTAGAATCAGCATAAAAATGTTTATTACTGGCCTGTTCCTTATATACTAACAGTACTTAAAACCTTTTTATTATGGATGTTAGAGGGTACACCCTATTTTCTTTGGTGTTTATTTATTAATCTGATTTCTCTAAATTTAATTTCTTCTGAATATGCTGATACTTTCTGCCTTGACTATATCCCATAAAAACACCTTCCAGGAGTTCACTCCCTGTTGTGAGAAAGTATACTTACTTTTGTCAGATTTAAACCAAACTTCTGCTTATGTTATTCTCCTTTTAAATGAATGCAATCTCCTCTGATCTCTGTAATTACCATGTTTTCAGCTTTTTTAGGTATTACCATGTTTTCAGCTTTTTTAGTCTGTACACTAAGTCCAGACTAATACAGCAGTTTTTTCAAGAGTCCTTTATACAAAAATTATTCTGTTATGTAAATATGTAACTTACAAAGCAAGTTAATACAAGCTGAGGTAAACTGGTTCAAGGAAAAAAAAAAAGAATTTAAACATAGTTTAGGTCTTGATATAACAAAGTCTGCTATTCTGGGAAAAAATAATCAGTGGACAAACAAGTTTTAACATTTCTAAACGAAAATGTACAACTTATCTTCATTACGAAGTTCATACAAAAAAATCCACCTCAAAACATTACAGAACTGATATTAAGACAAACACTTCTACAGCCAATATAAACAGCTCAACTGTACATAACATAACCTGTTCCTAGAACTATATAATTAAAAAAAAAAAGCATTAAGAATGGGCAGAGTATTTACTAAATATCTCTGCCTTTATTCATACAAATATCATCTTATTAAATGCAGCAACTTCATGTGGAGCCTCCAATAACAGAATAAAAATTTACCAGTAAATTCTGCACTAAAGGACAATGAAAGGCTTTGTCATGTTACTAGGCCACCTCTCTGAATTTCTAATTTGGTTTGTTAAAAAAGGAGAGTGCTACTCATGAATTAATAAAAATTCAGTAATCTGCCCTGGTATTTTTTCTCATTTTAGAGAGACATAGATACAGCACTGAAGGCAAATCCGCTACTTCCTATAAAAATAATTCACAGTAAAACAGACTTCAAAGAACATTTAGCATAAAGTTGAGTCATAAGGTGCATTCTGAAAACACGAGAAACAGTGTGACTGTTCCTGTAATTTAACTCACCTTAGGGGGTAAAGCTTTGGAAGTCCATGAAAAAAAGTCCAAATCCCTTACTCCTTGGCTAGCATTAAAGACATTCTGAGCAACAAAGTTTGAAAAAAAAAGACATATATCAACAAAGAAATGGGAACAAAGAAATATTGGAGGAAGAAGCTCAAGGTACTGTAACGCACACTTTCTCCTCAAGTAAATTTACTGGTAGAATGTTTTGCAAAAGGGGAAAGTTTTGTTTTCCTAAACAAGTCACCTGAGTCCATTGCTCACCATGGCAAATCATCCATTACACAGAAACAGTTTAGTATGTCAAAAGCTCAAAATGGATGTAGTGTGTCATGCCATTTACTGAAATTAAGAGCCAGACATCTCTTATAAAGCTTGAGACTTCATGCACAGAGAAATCTCATTTTTCTGTTACAAAGAAATGGTAGCTGGTCCCAACACAAACCAGTTTTCTAGCAAGACAGCCTCCTATTCTGAAAGATTATTTCAACCAGTGCAGGGTAAGTGCACATGGAATTTTAGTCACCCAGTCAGAACCAAGGAGATGCAGAAGGGCTAAGCTCACTGTTGCTGAAAGCACTTCACTTCACAGAATGATTTCACCAGTTTGCACATCAAAATAATACTTTTTACCAGAGACAAAAAATTTAAGTGCTATATGGAGAACAATTGCTAGGATTTCATTAGTTTTGTAAAACATATAATGCATTACTAGTTTGTTATGAATAACCATAAATGAAATACAGCTGCTAGAGAGACATCATTAATTTTATAACCAATTGCCCACACTACAGAAATAAGCACTGCTGTTCTGTTTAATTTTTCCTCCCATAAAACAATGAGGACAGCATTTTTTAATCACTGGAAAATATGAAAAAGAAGCCATCTTTTCTCCATAAGCTAGTTTATACTCATTGCAAAGGAATTTTCACTGTTCCTGTAAAATGAAAGAAGTGTCTATATATACCAATACTAATAATTGTATTTATGATGGAATCCCTTTGAAAAAGCACCCGTTTCATCTACATGAACAGAAGTATCAGAATCTAATTCCCTATCCCATCCTGATAGGGGAATCAAATGAAATCCCTGCTCAGCAGCCACAATAAATTTAACAGTAGCTAAGGCAGTAAATCCTTTCAGGCAGAAACAAATACAAAACACCCTCAGCATGCCTCATTTGTATTCCTTGAAAAAGTACTAATATATTAAAAGTTAGCAAATCCAACCTTTCATCACCTGATAGAAACAAATAATCTACTATGTACTGCTTGCAAACATCAAGTTTCAGTAATACAAATTATCTGCCATTTTGACAAAGAGAGGGAAATTCTCAAAACACCAGCATTTCTTTATAATTGAGAACCTTTACCCAGAATTGAAGGTGCACTAGTGATATATGCTCTAGGGCACTGGGGAAGGTGGGGAGGGAAGATTAGCAAAGTAGAGGCTTATCAATTTGGCATGAAACTATGGCAACTATAAAAAAGTCAACATTTGCCTAATGAATGTACTTCATAGGCATCCAACCTACTTAAACTGTCTGATTACATTACTTTGCAGCCTATCTCCTTTTTTCTGATATATTTCCACTGAGAAACATGGCCAATCCCTACCTAAAATATTTAGTATCATTTTAAAGACCTATTTTTCTACATCATAGAGCTCTATGTGTAAAACATACAGGGGAAACCAAGAGCGGTAAGTGGGACCACACTGGCTTGGAAACACCAAGAAAATCAAACTAGAAGCTTTCCTTTGCTCTGGGAGCTTGAGAACTTCCTGGCTATCACAACATTGTACACCAGTTTAGATGAATAGATCAGGCATCTATTAGAGAACCAAGTTTTCATTCTGAAGAAACTGCTAGATAGAAGCTTTGTATTTAGTCCTTATGCTACCACCTGCAGATTTAGTTAATGCTTTCCTTCGTGACTTTATCTTCCAAGACCTAAAACTAATGTTAGAAATTCATACTTTTCCTTATAAATTTTAAGTTTCAGAAATTAAAAAAAAAAAATTAATTTGTTTTGCCACAAAAAAACCCCATCAGACCATTAGGAAATATTTAGAATCTCAGTCAATATTTTTTCAAAACTAAAGCTGATTTTAAACAGCCATCTTGACATTTTATCCAGCATGGTTTTATTCTCCAACTGCTTTCCATCACACTTAAAACAACATTAGGAATCTATCAATGTCCTTCAGTGTTTCCACAGAGCATTCAGCTTTCTGAGGTTCTGCAATCAAACACTGGAGCTACACACTAATTTTGATTCTTTCTTCCATTGCAATAATGGTTTGAAAAACTTGCAGTTTCTCAATCCTTGACTGCCTTTGGTGGCTGGGGAATGTAGTATTGTAGCAGGGCATCAGGTGTAAAGTTTTACATTTAAAATTAAGTAACAAGACCAGAATGCGGATTTTTTAAAAGACAAGTTCCAGAGCTTGACCCAGATGAATTTCTATTTCTTCCTAGTGTGCACTGTTTTGTATCGTACGTACCTTTGTACTAGGTACCATGTGTAAGCATGAATACATAACTGCCTGCATAAGGAACTTCAAAAGTGTTTTTTTCAAAAACAGATACCTAAATGCCATAAGACAGAAGGGAAAATAACTACTAGAGATGGAAATGGCTTACCCAAAAGCACAATCTCATAATTATATTACCTACAATGGATAGGATGCACAATTTCAGATCAGGGGCTGCAAAGCAGTCCCTTGTGAAAGGACAAGAGCAACAGAAGAAGAGCTGAAGATTTTCTAAGAAGAAATGACCACAGCTCAAATAAACAAATAAATAAATAAAACACTGGTAACAACCACGGATCTCTGTCCTTCTCTGATCATTTATCTTTAAATACAATAGCTTTCACAAAAATACACAGAGTGCATTCGTGAGATCCACAATACCCAGTGTTTGCTCTAGCATAAAATATGTAGTTAATGCTAATAAATATACATAAAATGCAGATACAATATGTACATCAAGGTGAAGAGGTCACAATTAACACTGCTGAGAACCTCTACTGTTTTTCATTTCTTCACTGTTCCATAAAATAGTGAAGAAACAGAATAACTAAAAGTTTTTTTTTAAAAATGCATTTTTTACGTATTTTTCAAAATGTACAGAGAAAATTTATTTACTTAAGGGATTGATTATAAAAGGCCTGTATATTTAAACATGACAAAGCAATGTAATTGGAGATGACAAGTCTGCACACTCAACAGTTGAATAAAAATGGAGTCTAGTAGAAATAATATGACATCTATTTGAACACAGAACACATGGCCTAACTTAGGCATTTGACTTTCCCTTTGCATTTTCAGTTACAGAAGAGAATTTCTCTGGTCTTCCTTTTAAGTCAAACTGGATGAACAGTTTCGCTCCAAAAAATCTTGCACATTTAACAATATTTTTACTGCATTCTACTCATTGTGTCGTTCAGCTACCCAAATCAACAGGATCAAGCAGATATGAATTATATCACAATTTAATCTAACAAAACTTTAGCATTATTAATTGAATATCCTTTTCCGCATAACTCATTCATCTCTAGAGGACTGCATTGATCAAATTTGACAACTTAAAAACACAGCCTTTTTTTTTTTTGGACAATACTGAGAGAAAAAATATGTATAATTTGAAATACTTCCAACTTAAAAATCACCATAAAATAGATTTTAAAACTTTCTACCAAGAAAGTAGTATCTGTGCAAAGAATGCATCTAGTAAGAAAGCAGTATATGCTAGACTAGCATGCTGTAAAGACTTAAGGCATTCAAAAGTCACCCTCTGAACCTTGACTTATGTTTCATCACCTTTAAGAAATAAATGTTAGAGAACTATTTTTTTCCTTTTCTCTCTCATTGCTATGAATCAAACCAAAAAATCTTATTGCTCATATTTTGTCATAATGAAATCAAATAGCTTCAGGACATGCTAAGTCCTCTGAAAAATCTGAAAATGAGAGTTGTGCAAGAAAACTTCTGGAAGTAGCTCAAAACACATCTCTTGCACTTTCCTGCATTTTCATTGTCACAACAGTTGCTTTTGTAAGCCTTTTGCTATGGTGGCTGTAGCTTACAGAGCAGAAGCTAAGAAAGCATGTGACTTTGAACTTCTCTCAGTCAAGACATGTGACTGACTACCTAAAAGAAAATTAAGCATATCTAACAGCAACTAATAGTCTTAAATGATAACAAAACTAATTCACAAGAGTGTTTAAAAAAACCCTCCAAAACCGAGACAGAACCTTTTATCTGAACTTTACAGACACAGAGAATGAAACGTTTGAAAACTGAATATTGTTTTTCACATTTGATTGCACCTGATCTTCTTATTCAAATGAAGTCTGAATTCTCAAAATTGTATTATCAACACTGAATGTTAAGTTATTCATGGCAGACAGTTCTTTTCAGGCTTCTCTCAGGTAGCACAGCATATGCTCTTACCTAGAACTACATGTCTACCAGAGCTGTAAGAAACACGCCAACCAGTAAGTTCTTGCTAACCACAGAAAACTGCTGAGTTCAAAAATATTTCCATCAACAAGTAAAAAAGTATTGAAGATAGTTAAACTAAAAAAATAAAAAAAACACCCCAAAAAACCATACAACTAAGAAAAATCTAGCAGACTGTAATACCCATCAGGACATACAGTATTTACTGAAGTTAATTACTTGGTCAAGATGAATTCACTTTTATCATAGGTGCACTGGTAAAATTCAACTACAGCACAGAAATATTAATACTTCATGGAAGTATAATATAGCAATTTTCTAATGGCTACCAATTTCTAAGGTAAAAAATACAGGCAAGACTTTAAACAAAGCTTAATTTTTTCTATGTTTTCATATATTCTGCAACAGACTAGAAAAACACTATGATGACAGGCATATTTGAGTGACTGATTTCTGAGTACAGAAATAATTTGCTTCCCAAATGCAAACTTAAAATTATTTCCCAAACAAGAACTCTATTGAAAGAAATCTACAAATAGCAATGAATCAACAAATTATTTGTAGACAAGAACACCTATTCATATATAACAGTGTTTGTCAGAACAGCCACAGGGAATTATGAATTTCCAGATTTATCTACTAGCAAATGGCCTGATTTCACTGGAACTAGGAATATCTCATTTCTTCTGTAACCAAAAAACATGAACAGCATGATATTACTAGCTGCAGGTGTTTAATTTAATGAAATATTTCTCAACTAGCTTCAACTGCAGCAGCAGCTCACTCAGATGACAAATCAAATCTAAATAGCAGTACTTGCAATTAGATCTGATTCTTACATATTGCCCAGAAGAAAACAAGGCACTGCCCACTTTGGGGAATGCATGAAAACAGATGAGCCAGAAAGGCCTGTGCTTTCATGAATCTTTTGAGATTGGTTTGGCTAATATATGTTTTCCTTTTTGTCTTTTACATTTTTCAAAAAAGTGCACCTGGTTTCCAGAAAAGGTGTAACCTTTAAACTGTAGCGACGATGATCACCATTAAAAGTTATTCAAATAAATTATGTTTACTCTTAAGATAAATTCGGTATTTATCCTGAAGCGCTGGGATTCTTTGATAGATTAATGAAGTGGTAACTTAAGGATTCAGGTGTAAAACTCACAAAAAAAATCCACAAAACCCAGAGCCTAAAAAACATTTTGCTAGGTTGGTTGGTTGTTTTTAGAATGCATCAATTACATTCATTCACTGATGGCTGCAAGCCTCTTCTGAAATCATGGCACCAGTGGACCACTTCACAGACAATACTAACCAGCATAAGAAACACCTGGTGCAGACCACAATCTAATATTATTCTGCTTTTTTTATAGCAGTCCCTGTACTTGATTCTCCTCTAGGAGAAGAGGCTTCAACATAAAAAGCCTCATACCTTTCTACACTCCACCCTCATTACTCAATAGCCCTCCAAAATGCAAACATGTATAATGTATTTGATAATCAAAATATTGTTCACCTCAGGACTTTTTGCAGCCTTAATTAAAGAAAGTCTTGTAATGAGGATAGAGTGTACTTTTGGATATTTTTTCAAAGGCACCTTTTACTTACGTCAACAGGTACCAGAAGGCTCTTGCCAAGATGTTGGTTAAAAGACAGACACCAGGCTTCAGTGTAACCATTCATGTTAGGAACATACTTCTTTATTGTTTCATCGTTCAGCCTCAGCCAAACACCATCATCATTGTGGATCTATGGGAAACAAGCAACAAGAACGAGCCATGCCCTCCTGTAACTGTTCTGTAGCTAGCAAGGATTAACAGAATTCAGGCAGACAATAGCAGCAAAGAAGCAATGATCCTCACAATGCTGATACAACATAAGTAGAGGTAAAGAGGAATATTGACAAAATCAGAATTCCAAAGCAATGAGAAGCATATCTTTTTACAAGTCAAAGTGTGAAGATAAATTTAAATCGGATCATGCAGTAATAAGAATTGCTCTGAAATGAAAGAGGAAAGAAAGTCAAGCCTTCATAAGCTTCATAAACTCCCCGCTTCCCATTTTTCCTTTTTTTTTTTTCTGGTATGACTTAGTAAATTGCAAAAATATTCCTTGTATATGAAATTACATTTTAAGAAAAATACATGCACAGTGGTCTAACACAATAGTAGTGATCTTTCAGATCTGTAAGTGAAAGATGTAATGAAAAGAACATCTACATCTGAATATTTGTGCAGAGTTGAAATAGTAAGTAGTGAAAAACTAAATCTTAAAGAGGTAGTATTATAAGATGAACTCTAGGAATTTTCTTTCCTTGTATCAGTCTCAAATGTTTGTTACAGAGGTTTTGAAGTAAGTAAATTAAAATGAAATGACAGCTTGAAAAACTAAATTAGTAAATTTAGATTTTTGCAATTTATGGTCTTCAGTTGCATATGTCAACATCTAAACATGGAAAAAACGCCATTATTTGCATGAGTTACCTTTACATCTTAGCCCAATTTTCAACAGAAATGTCTTATTGATTACCTCGTCAATGAAAGTGATGGATCCATTGACTTTCACTATGCCTATTTGCTCACTCTGAAGGGAAGGGTGGCTACGGATACGAAGCCCTGCACTGTCCTTGGCCACAAATTTGCGAACCTAAGAGAAGCAAAGAAAGACAGTAAGGAAGAAAAAAAATTGGAACAGAGCTCTCAGAGTAAAAAGAAATAGGTTTAACAGATTCTGAAATGCCAGTGACAAGACAGCAGTCTTAAGAGTTACAGTTTGTTGCTAGTTTCCCATGGCTGCTGTGTGTAACTTCACTTTTTTACAATAATCAATAAAATTGTAATGTTCAAAAAAACCATAATGTAAGAATGCATTGACTTGGAAATATTTCTGTTATACCCTATAATAATCAATACAAGCTTCTGATTGTTTTAACACACATGTTTTATTCACTGCTGAAAATGTCACCAGATTTGCATTTTCAAATTTATTACTTCTCCTAACTGATGGCCTGGGATTACCATTTCTCAGTTGTGCTACTGTAGTATTCTCTTTAGTCAGCTTTTTGACCAAAATTTGGATATTTTCCTTAGCTAAAAAGTTTAACTAGCCATTTTAAAACAAAGTTATCTTTCTACTTCCTTGTCTTTCAAATAGCTATTTCAATAGTTTCCCTTTTTTTCACAGGAGGGTTAGAGCAGGGGCTCCTTGCTATTCATTGACTTGCTACACAACCCCAAAATCTCCCACTTGTTATTCACTATCACGTTTTTCACCAATCAAACACTATCAGGCACCTATACTATAGAGAACCAATGTAAGCCATCCTATTAGTCTCTTAAAACCAGAGATGCACACATTCTATGCATATGGTATAAAACCATTTTCTTGAAAGGTTACTTTCAAACTCCACAGGTAAAAGTAATAAAAGTATCAATGGAAGTATGGCTTTAATCTATAACTTAACATAAAGAACAGAATGATATGTAAGGAATAAACTCAGTGATACAGAATGAAAGGTAACAGCTAAGTGCATTAAACTTTTTTCCCTGAAGAAATTATTTAAGAAATGGTATTTACTCTGAGGCTAATTTAAAAAATAAAACATAAAACCAACAAAACTCCAAAAGGAGAAGCACGTAAAGGACTTCACATATAATTTACTCCACAATGTGCAAGGTTTTGCTTATTTGCAAACCTCTTACTCATAATACTTACATTCACGCAAAAGACAAAACTAAAATTTTCAAGGTCCTTGTACAATTACAAAGCTGAATCACTGCTGACAGCATTCTAAACACAGATAAGTCAAAAAGAAAGTCTTGCAAATCAGAGGTCCTTGCATCATGTTACTTCAGAAAATCATTATGGCAGTTTGCTAGAACTTGGATTAAAACCTTTAATTTAGAGGAAAAACTCACATTCAAGATTTTGAGTATGCACAGGCCTGGGAAGAGTCTTTTTCCCTGTTGCAACAGCTAACCCAACTAGTTAATAAAACACCTCAACCTATAACTAGAAACTGCTTAAGGATCAGATCCACTGACAGACAATACAATAAAAAAGCAGATTAAGAGTTCTCTTATGCTAATTTCTGACCACAATGAAAAACTTTATTGTCTGTGTCTTCTTTCTGATATAGCACTTCTTTATTTGGAGTATTTTGTATAGCACAAAGGTATTTTAACTCTCTCCCACAACACCTCTGTAGGCAGTTCTTCCATGAACATACACAAACTGGATTCCAACTAAGGAAGTGATAAAGGCAGAAGGGCTTAGCAATTAGGATCACCCCAACAGTGCACAGCAGTTTTCAAGAGCTGTGTGCTTTCTTATCTGACAAATCTGCAAAGAGGTACACCTCACACAACACAAAGGGGTGTTGTATAGGATGAAGCAACCTTAACAAGGAGGTTGACCTACAGAAGGATGAAAAAACCACCCCCAGCCCAGAGCTTTTGGGTTTGGTTGTTGTTTTTTGGTTTTGTAATCAATGTTAGCTACTTGTTGTGTCAGCACAGTGGAAACCATCAAAACATGTTTATGATCAATCATTCTGGTAGCAGTCTGGCACCTTCAAATTCAGCTAAATTATGACTGTTTTCTTCGAGTTGGTTCCAACTACCTTATATACATTTCAAGCTAAATTACATAGCTTGAAAAATCATGTTTTCCTCAGCAGGATGTGGAAGAAGTTTCCTGCAAGTTAGTTAATTTAAGCTTTGCAGCTAATAAGGAGGCAGCAATTCTTAAGGGTCAACTACCCTGGGTTGAATACAGATCACTACCACAGTCTCCTTCAGATTTTTCATCTGACTTCAAATAACAGAAAATGAAGAATACACATATAAAATCATAACATAGTACTCATATTCAACTTGCAATTCAAGTAAGGTTTGACTACAACACTGGAATATTCCAGTGCCTCAAAAATACTTCGGTGATTCTAGTTGAGAACAGATCACCACTAAGAATGCACTGTTAGTGTCCTTTAGTTATAACTATCTGAAATTTCAGGCTGACAAAGATGATGAAGAAGCATTTAGAGCTCAACTAAGCCCTTTTTCTCAGCAAAACATGATTTGGTATATTGGACTGTCTCTGACTGAAACAAGTCTAATCTACATTCTTAACTTCAGAAACACGGAGCACAGTACAATTACCTTCCTACATGACTTAAAATACTGCTGTTGATACACAAAGAATTATCCTGATTTGTTAGTGATTTATTATGACACAAAAGAAAGATGGCTGATTAAATGATTTACCATGAAAGGTCTAGTTTAATTTTTCAGCAGGTTCTACAGACACTGTGTTCAGGACAAAGATGGCTCCTTTTTCAAAGAAACTACAACTTGGAACAAAAAATGAGACATGCAAGTAGAACCAACATGGAGAGGATTAAACACTACATAACATCTCAGAACACCAGAGGACTGACTTTTGTCAATTACTTTTAACTGTCATGAAGACTGTTTCTTGAAAACACAGTCATTACATATGAACAAGTCACCCCAATTTCTACTGTAACAGTTGAAAAGAAAAACAGAACTTCTGTTCAGTAATTTATCTCATATCAAATCAGATTCTCTCAACTTGGGAACAGCAAAACAACACATATGATGATCAGCTTGGGTGAAGGTATCATTAACTTGCAGGAGATATACCTCCCTCAGTAGGATTTTGGAGTTCTAATTAAGAAAATGAACTAGCCAGGAAGTCTTCCTTCCAAGAGAGGAGAGAAAGTCTAAAAGAAACTTCTTAGGAAGAAAATAAAAGAGAGACCAAGTAGGGGATAAAATGTTGCATTGAAACTAAAAGCACATTTATTGTTTTTATTTTGAGGCATGGCTGCAGGGAAAAAGTATCTTGTTAATGCTAGAAGCAGATGCTGGATGCATTTTTAAGACTGGGGAACTATATAAAAAAGTTACTGTCTCTGGGATTATCCTGAAATCTAGAAAAAAATAAATCAGTATGCAATGCATACGTAAGAAGTTGTAAAAAACCCGATCCTTTCTGTTACCATGTATTTTTTAAACACCTTCCCAGTTTCAGTAAAACAGGGAAAGATAACCTTGTGGTATTTCAGAATTCCACATCTTTTAGTACAAGTTTATTCCACAAAAAAAAATTCAGCACCTCATTTAATATCCCTTCCTTTGCACCTAAGTGGAAGTGCAAGGTAGTTCCCTCATCTGGGCATTTTCCTTATACCACTGCTACCCTACACTTGCTTTATTGTGTCTATGTTAGTCCTTCAGGGTGGAATGATAAGGTGAAATGGGGATGTCAAAAGCTACAGAAAGGATACCTTTAGAAAACACAATCATGCCATGCTAAGAAAGGAAAATAGCGCTAAAGAAGTTGGTTATGGATTTTACATTGACTGAAAATGCTTATGACAAAACAAAATATTTGTAAAATTTTGTGCGCAATTAATTTCAGAGTACAATATACAAAGAAAAAGAACTAATAATAGTGTAAAATCTTTTCTGTGGCTTTAATAATAGCTGTGCAATACTTGTATGATAAGTCAAGGTAAAGGCAGCTTCTGTAGAGCTTCTAAGAATGTTATGAATTCACACACAGAAAGAAAATGAAATTAATTTGTTTCATTTTATCCAGTGCATTAATTTCATTCCATTCAGCACATTAAAGTGATCTGCAAATATCTAAGTCTGCAGCACTACTATATGATAAAAAATATATTAAACAACAAAATCCCACCCAAACGTAACTATCTGTTTTGGGGTTTTTTTCAGTTCTCCAAACCTTGTTTGGCTGAGGCTCTGCTTTTGGTTTAATAAGTTGAGTTCCAGGAGGTATCATTCCTTTTGGAGGATCTTTTACTTTCACTTCTAGTCCAGCATCTATAAGCAAACAAAGACTAAGTTTTAAAAAAAAACAAACATAAGGGGATATTTCAGTTAAACAGTAACTACAGTTTATCCATGCTACAACTCAGATCAATCAAAATAACCACTTATCTGTCTGCCAAAATCAACTTGCAGCTGCTTCATGGTGCAAAATATTAATTTTCGAACATTTCTATTTTTGTATTGGAAATTTACAGATATGTAGTCTCATGTAGTTATTAGATACCTCTCACAGTGTTATGCACAAAGGACTACAAGGTAATTTTGGATCCTAACAGTGTCTGTAGGGTTTTGTTTCAAGGAATGGTCAACACAGAGTCTAATGTTTGAAAGGAGCAAGTGAAAGCTTCTGGAGAGGCAGTTGCTTAAGCAGTACATAGAGACATAGATATAAGAACCTGAAAAGCCATGTTATACAACCAGAAAAGGCCTTTAATGTAAAAAATTGGCATCTTTAATTACCAATGCTGCTATAAAATCTGAAGGCACTGGAAGGTGATATTCTGATTTGTGAAGAAAAAAATACATGTAAATACATGTGAAGAAAGACACAAGAACTTAAGTAATAGATGAATATAACCCTGAGTAATAACCTTGAAATTGCCTCAGCAAACAGTGTTTCATTTTACAGTGACCCTCTAAAGAACATCTTGAAAAGAAGCATCCAGACCTAGCAATAAACGTGTTTGTTTCACTAACATCCCTTTAAACAAGCACAGCAGTAACAGAAGCAATCTACAAGCGACAAGAACATAAAAGGTTAGAAATAAAGAGAAACTATTACCAACAGTTAAGCAGTCAAAAATTGACGAATTATGGGTCAAGTATAGGTACATGAAAGCTTCAGAGGTCACAGTCTAATATAATGACTGAGCCACAAAGTTCCATTGCAGAAAAATGGCATGGGTAAGTATTAGAGTATACTAATGCCTGTGGAATAAAACATCCCTGAACATCTAAAGAAATATCACTTCATCTTTCCTTCCAAGTTCATCACTGTCTTATATATGTTGTAAGGATTCCCCTCATTACAACAAATGACTGTTTAAAAATGAAGGTTAACAGTAATATTTATAATTTTTAAAAGTTTACCCTATACAATGACTGAGGATGGTAGAACCTGTGTAAAAATAAAATAGCAGCTGATTTAAACTACAGTGTGAAGTTTGCTCCAGAGATTACACACTTGGAAAAAAATACAACTCAGTGCACTGCAGGCTCCTATCAAGGCAAATGTTCCAGTTTGAGGAACTGAGATAACCATTAATAACATTTTATACATCTTATATTCTGTAGTTAACACAAAATCAAATCCCATTCCATTTCTATGTGAATTATGTGTACTTGTACTTATGAGTATCACTACGTGTTGTTTACTAAAGCTGCTGGACAGTACTGGGGAAGAGGAACTGCTGGTGCTCATGAACTCACACAAACCTTCCTAACTGATGTGGGTCCAGCTACAACACTTTCAGTGTTTCTACTGCCATCTTCACCATATCACCAGTAAGGCTCACATGAGAGCATTCGAGATACAGAGTGCTTTTTGGAAGGGCAATCTTTCCACCACATGCTACAGTATCTCATAGTGTAGTCCCCGAGACTGTCAAGATAACTAAAAGATTTCCAGCAAGAAATGAACCACAAGCATTTAAAAAGCAGTACAAATAATTAAGAGTTCAGGTAGAGTCTCAGACTACAACTTCTCAATTTTCCAGAACAAATGGCAGTATATATTCCAGCATCATCAGGAACAATTTCACCTTTCCTTAGGCTCTTCAGTGTTGGGCTGAGTTTTTTTCCCCTTTAACTATATTTCTCTGTCACTCTCAGCTGAAACAAGAGGTTCTTCTTTCAGTGCTGAGAGGTGAGAAAAGGAGAGTCTGTTAATCCGGTAGTCTAACTATATTATAAATACATGATTTGCAACATATATTCCCATTTCCATGTGAGATTATCTGCAGTGTTTTTTTCTTCTGAAAAAGAAGAGTGTTTTAGCTAGAAAGCTTCTGAAAGAAAATTTGGCTGCTAAGTTTTGCTACGAACAGTAACATTAAATCTTATGAGCACTAAGACATAAATGTGTCAGCATACAAAGTGGATACAATATAAATTTATGCTTATATACAGTGAAAATTAAGTACCTATTTCAATGCCATCTATAGTAACATGAATGGTATAGAGACCAACAGCTCCAGGAGTCCAGTTTGCACAGTATGTACCATCATTATTGACTCTGATCAACATGTTTTCACTGGGTCTAGGCATAAACAAAACAATTAAAATCAGTAAACAGTTTCTGTCTTCTTGGACATCATATATGTTATACATGTAATGATTAGTATAATGTTTAGTTTGGAAATGACTCTTTTTTTCTAGCAGATCATCTAAATACAATTTTTCCCTTTCCAATGTATTAGCCTCCTTTTATTTACTATGAAAATATAATCCTCTATGCCACATTTATTTATAGCAAATGATAAAAGAATACATTCAGAGAGTAGCTAATACAAACAAGGAAACAACATTAGAGCAATTAAGAAAAAAAAGATTTTAAATGAAATTTCTACATGTAAGAAAACATAATACTTGTCTTTTGTGTTTCTACCTTCAGACATGATTACCTGTCAGTCCCACTTGGGAGTCTGGGTGTAAGTAGAAGTGTCAGGGCATTAATTTACATTAATTTAAGTCCCTAACCAAAAGAAATTTTTTAATGTTTACCTCTTCGGTGTTGGTGAAGCAAAGCGTAGTTCTTCAAAAGAATAATTTTCGTATGCCTATGAACAGATTAAATTCAAACAAACCCAACAGTTATCAGTTACAGCACTGCCTTGAATAAAAGAAAGCAGAGCATTCTCTTAAAGAACATATCAATCTAACATTACACACCCCAGAAGCATTGATCAGGAAATCAGAAACAAGTTTCAAAACACAGAAATATACATACACACACAAAAGAGTATCTTCACTGTCTCATTAAAGAGCCATTATTTAGATAAGAAAGACTGCTACTGCTAAAAAAGCCCTTGTTAAGTCTTTGAATCTCTTCAAATCTGACTTGTACAAAATCCTTTTGAATGCAGGCAGTGCACTGAAGACCATGTGAAGATAAGAAAACAAATATTTTGCAGGTCAAATCTGCAAACCAGCCCAGGGGATTTATCAATGAAATCTCAGATCCTTTTTCTTTAAACTCCAAGCAAAGATGAAATTCCCTCAACACTGACGTGATACTTCCATTCTTTCTGACTACAAAAAAGACCTGGTTCACTTCCATAGTGTCTTGTGAAATCACTGCCCTGAAAAGCCCTGTAAGTAAGCAGCGGTAGTCCTAGAAGGGCACAAAGTCCCTCAGCAAGAATCTCTCTGGGCTGCAATAGTTGCTAAGTTATCAGATTCCCCTGTTAAGTCAAAATCAACAAAAGGCGATAAAAACATTTGAACATATACGCAGATCAGCCATTCTGGGTCCCTATATAAGGATATAGGTTTTGGGTATCAGTCCCCCAAACATGTCATAATTTATTATATATATTTTTATGAAGTGAGAAACTAGATTTTATAATAATATTTAGATGTTTGTATCAAGTACTGATACAATGTGCAGGCTTATATAAAATGAAAATGTCAGGGGACATTTGCATTTTACACAAACAAGTATTCTTAATAATGCAGGCAGGGAAATAGAACAGAATATTTACAATGTCTTGAATTCATGAAGTTTTAGGTGGAAAGGACTTAACCTAAAAGGAGCCTTGGGAAGATTCTCTGGAAAAGCACTAAATATGGAAATTAAGCATGTTTCAACAGGAGAGATGCTGTTTTAATTCTACCTTGGTGTCTTTTCACTTCTATCTTTATGAAGATTCACACTGTTATTATCTATTAAGAGGATTTTAAATGACTCTTCCAGTTTTCATTTTCCCTTGGCCTCATTTCAATTAAAAAACGATTACATATTAACTAGCTGATACTAAGCATTCCTCACTCCATCAAATCTACAAAAGAGTTTTTGAACACTCTACACTTGCATCACCATCAGCTACCCTAGAGCATCTCATGCATTGCAAGATACACCACTCAAGTGTCATGTGAGCTGATTTGACACCTATCACTGAAAAAGAAGCAGTAGGTATCTGTGGACAGTGGCTAGCAAAAATATCATCTAAGTTCTAACTTGGAACAAATAGTGTATTTCTGCCTCCCCTCAAGTCACTTTTAAAAGAAACAAACAGTAGCAAACCAAGAAGCGATGTTTGCAGTAGCCTAAACAAAGCCAAAATCACACCTTGATATGCACATGATTTAGCAAGTTCTTAAATCGTTTGTTGTACACTACATGGATTTGATAGTTCTTCCACTGATCTTTTAAGACACTATTCAGTACCCAGTTGCACTATCTACAAACAGGTACTGCTGCACTACCCTTTGCAAAAAAAACCCAACGCAGTAGCCTGTAAAAGGTGCTGGCTTGCTGGTTCTGCCCCCCCAATACCCCCAAATCCATACTGATTATACTACTAAGTATTATCCCTTCTGTACCCTCCTGGCTAATCCTGTCTCATTAAGCTGTGCAACTGTTAGTTGTACACATCATCTCACATCTCTTAACTGGGTCAGTATGGTACACATATGTAAATTTATTGCATGTGCTATAATATATTCAATCAAATCAATACTAGCTGCTCAGTTTTCACTTCTTTAAAAACTGTTCCTGGAAAAGTGTCTGAGCTGATCCATTCAACAGTGGCTCATTTCACCAGATGCTGCTTAATACATTTGCATTGATATATAAATCATTTGCATGACCTTTTTTACTATACTGAGCTCTTTTCCTACGTTCACCTGCTCTAGTTTTAAATACATATTCACTGTAACACTCCAGCTCCATATGAATATACTGGTTTGACTTTCTCTTCACCATTTCAATATGTTTTTATTTCTCCTGAGTGACTCAGACTAAATTGTTAATCAGTCTAATCAAAATCAAAGACAACTTTTTTATGCTAATCCAGTCTAACTGCTTTACAGTTTAATCAATTGGCCCTTCTGATGTATTCAGTTTACTGCTGGCTCAACTAATACATAATCAAAGTAATTTGCATTGAATATATTTTCAGATTGTGACCAAAAGTAAATACACATTTTTCCTTCTCTGTTGCACATCTTAACGCACTGTGAATGCTGAATTCTATAATTACATTGCTAAAATTGCAGCAACTTACCTTCATCATTGTAATAGCAATATACCGAGCTTCTTTTACTATCATTGGCTCATAGGAGGAATCAAGCTTTGGTGAAGGAAGTCCTCCAAAGGTCATATCACTGCTGGGGGAAACAGCTGTTGCAGGACTCCCAGGTATCCGCTGCACTTTTTTAACCTGTTCTTGTTGCAGAGATGTTTTTTTCTGAGAAACAGGAATAGCTTTGACTTCTACCTGTAATAAGATGTGGAAGAGGGAACATGATTTAGTGATAAAATAGACACACACACACATTCTTTTAAATTTGATGCAGTACAGTAACGAAGTGCTTAGAGTATTGGAAATCCAGCTGTGTCAAAACTCCATCTATCTACAGTTAGTCTGCCAAGCCAAGCACAGCATCTTGGAAAGATGCCCATCTACAGGGGAGAAGCACCCTGCTGACTTAGCACACCATCAGCACGGGCTGTTGTTCTGCCAGTCCCAGAGCGCTCCCTGGGAAGCGGCACACAGTCTGGTATGGCTAGGGAATTTTTCCCACAACAGAAAAGTGCAATGAAGTAGAAAGAGAGCCTTCCAAGTGAGTGCACAGATTTCAGAGTGAATCATCATGGCCTTCATCTGGATGAGCAATGGCCAGATTGGATCCTGGCTGGCTCCGTCACCTCACACCAGCACCCTATGTTTATATTGTGCTATTCAATGCATGTTTTGACTGACTTTTTCCCCCAGAAGTATCACAGATCTCCATTAGTGCAGGTAACAGCTGCACTCCATTTTCTGACAGACTGACTACCTGGAAAATAAGCTTATGTGTTACTCATTCTAAATCTGCAATAAAGTGCAGATGTTTATATATGGCAGGTTTCACACATTGTTTTATCAAAATTTGACTTAATTTACCAAAATTTACATCACTGCATTGCCCACTGAAAAAGTCCAAAAGAATGATAAAGTGAATTAGGATTTTTGTCACTTTAATACATTTGTGAACAGTAATTAAATAATAAAACCAGCAATAATTTTGATAATATTTTGACATATCCTTTTCCTGATTGATAGGGTAATATCACTAAGTTTTCTACTTGTTCTGTCACTAATTTAAGTCAGTAATCCTACATACAACTTTCACTCAAGAAGTGTTTGTGACTAGGCTAATTCTTGTGTTATTGTTGTAGAACTGTTGTTCATTATTAGGTTTGGAGCTCACTGTAAGAAAACTCTCAATTATTACATCACATATAAAGAATAGATTTGAGAGGTTTTATCACAGATATCATGTCTTTGTAAACGGTATTTCATCTACATTTGGGCTTAAACAAAACAAACTACTCCACAGTAGTAGCAGGCTTTAAAACACAGAAGTAACCTAATTTGTCAGGTTACAACCATTTTGTGTTTGTTTAGTTTGCATTGCTTTACTACTTAAGTCAAGCAGCCCACTTTTATAAATCCCACAAAGGTTTTACCCCAAAACATGCGAAGTTCTTTTAACTCTACCTGAGACCGTCAAGAACACCTCCTTTCCAGTACTGAAAAACAGTGGCTAACTGAAGAGGCAAACACAGGAACACCAGTCCTTACCAGTTACTCTTACTAATTGCAAGGACTACAGGAACTTCCAAGAATTAGAAACCGAAAAGAGTTCTTATAGTCCAAAATAAAGTAACTATAAGGTGGTCCATCAATGTAATTCTGATTCTTTTTTTTCATCACAAAGTCTATGGTTTATAATAATCTTTCCTGGTTTACAAATTAAAAAATGGATTGTCACCTTAACACATCATTACCATCAAACCTCACTTATTATTGATTATTTATGCAACTACACATATGTAGCTCATCACAGACAAGTTAGGAATTGCATGAAATAGTGCTGGCATAATACAGAATTTGGTAATTTTGTGGATTTAGAGGTAAGAAAGTCTGACTACAAGGAATTTATGAATGCCACTTTCTGTCCTATACAAGAGTATTTTGTGGAATTCCTACAATAAGAACTAAAAGACAGCAAGATGAAGCAGAACAACCAAGATTACAATAATTACCTTCATATTAGGAACATGAACAACATCCCCATACTGGTCTTTTGTTTGTACTGTAATAACAGTTGGCCAACCACATCGAATGTCATCCTTATTCAGTATCAATGATGTTTTCTGGGGATCAGCATATGAATCTGGCTGAAGCCACCTACAGCAGAGAAAACCACCAAACATTAAAATCTCTTGCAATCGCCAAAAGACAAATTCTTACTCTGTACAAATGTGACACAGAGCTAAGAAAGGACACAGAACATCTTAATGCCTACATTTTAATGGAAACAATGGAGCCAAATAGTTTTATTTAACTAGTATTTAAAGTAACAATGACAGTTCTATAGCCAGTTAGACAAGCAACAGTGCAGTTTTACCTTGCGAGTCGTCCACCACTTGATCCCGGTACACAAGCAATGAAATCCTCCAGAAACGACTGCTCGTTGCTTTGTACCTGCAGTGGAAGACTTCCTTCGAGAGCTTCCAAAATGGTTGGTGAGTGAGATAGGGCCAAGCCCTTCCCAAGAATGCCTGAGTGAGATTTGCACACCTTTTTTTTTGGCAGAGGTTGGGGATAAAAAGAGAGAGACATAGAACAGCTGTTCAGTAATATGCTGATACTTTCCCAAAATGTGACACAATTGGTACAGATATTTTAGGCACTAAAAACCATTCAAGGAGAAGAATAAAATTTATCCTGATAAAAACTTTAAAAAACGTCACCTCAGTCTATAAAACAATAATTTATGTCAAAAGAGGTTAAACGACCTTGAGTTGAGAGAGATTCAGCATTAGCTGAATCTTTATTGCACTCAATAAAAGGCCATAAGCAAGCCAGAACAACTGCTATCACATTATTAGGGACTTGATTAACATCACTGCACGGCTGAAAAAGTGATTTTATTTCTCTATTTACAAAGACATGTAAAAGACTGATTTTGGTAACATTTAAAACTTGTTAAGTAGTGCAAATTCAGTCAGACATTTGAAATACTTGGTCATCTAACGTTCTATGTGACATTGTATGCATTTTTTTTTAAGCACATTCATTATAAAATATGATTTAATGCAAATACAAAAATTCTGCATGATTTTCTTAAACTGTCTCACAACAAGCTGGATTCCATTCTGTTATAAAAACCTTACAAATTATTTTCTTCTGCAGCAGTCAAAAGGTTTCAATGTAATCATATGCTTAAGTACACTGCAGCATACCTGTAAGGCAGCCTCTTCAAGTATCTCAAGATCCTCTTCAAACTCACTACCTGCTAGAAAAATGTAACAGTTGTATTGACACTTCTCTACATATTACAGAACATGAAATTCAACTCAGTTATGCAAAGTGTTTTATACTACAAATTTCAAGTTTGCATAATGATGTGTCATACTGTTCAATCAGCAGCTGAAATATTAGTATTTTCAAATAACATAGTAAACATGCAGTACTATGTAGTTCAGTGCACACACAAAAGAACAATGTAAGCTACACAGAACAAAAATTTGATGCTGATTTTCTTATCTCCAAGACAGTATGTATGGCAAGTTTTTGAATGTGGGTAGATACTTTCAGAAAGATTTTGGGAGGTCAAGATGGTTTCTGGGAAGCAGTACCTATAAGTATGCAACAGCTGCTCCCTTTTAAGAGCTTATCTTTGTAAAATTATTTGAAAACCTGAAAAACTCTGTACAATGTTGTAAATTATGATTCTGCCTAAAACACAAAGCTCAAATACATATTATTACGCAATATTTATTTCTCACAAATACAACTCAAAAGTCTGATTGCAGAGTGACCAGAATTGCCAAATACAGTCTTAATGGAAGACTGAAGCAGATGTTACCATATTTCTACTCTCTTTTAAAAACATGTCAGGCAATTCTAATAGACAGAAGAAAGTAAGAAAAATCAAGTCCCAAGGCATTTTTAAAATTCAAAGAAATAAAGACATCTAAAAATGGCCCTCAGAAATCCACCAAATTTGATACAATTAAGAATGTAATAATATTAAATACATCAACAAATGTCACACAGCTGTTTGAGTCCTATCTTGCTCATACACCAGATCTCTCTGTTGGGAAGAAGTACATTAAATTCAAAAGTCTTCAACTGGCAAGAAGAACATCCTTTTGAACGTGGTAATTCAAACAGCATTTGGGTTCAACTCTCAAAGAAAGTAACTTAACTGCACATTTTATTTCAAATTTCCACGTGATAGCATAAAGTCAACCTATGTGTCACCTACTTTCCCTTCTCGTTTTTGGCATTTAAACAACACAAGCAAAAAAAGTTCCCTAGAGAGAAGGACAAAGTATTATAAAATATGGGAGATTAAGTTAGAAAGATTTCAATTCCATCTTTTTGTTGATGTTGTACAGAAGATGATAAAGGGGTGTTGTGGAAGTCAACAAAACTAAAGAGTTGGAGGGATAACAGATGAGGGCACTATTTAACCTGCAGAATTGCCTGTACTTTGGAGAGTGAAATACAGATCTACCAGTGCAACTGAGGTGCCTCCTTGCAACATAAAGTAAGAAATTTGTACACAATCCAAATACACAAGCAAAATACTGGTTTAAAAAATGCAAAGTAGGTTTTGTGATTATAACTCCACACTTATCAGTGCTCTCCTGCTCATTGATCTATGCTTCCAGTGTAACAGTACCTGAGCTCTCATTTGTGCTCCTAAATTAAAACATCAAAAAGATATCCTACTATATGTTATGAACCTGTTTTTCCTATATACTGATGCTATTTAAGAGAAATTATATTACACATAATATGGCTGCATCATTAGAAGCTCTAATTCAATCTCCATATCCAAATAATTTTCATAAACTCTTTTTTCCTTACTTTTAAAATTGCAGCTGGGTCACTATAAACCTTTATTTGCTGCACTTGCTGTAAAAGTACATAATTTCTAACTGAAAAAAAAGCTACAGTAGAGATATTTTTAGCTACAAGGTCTACAGATGCAGTGGTCTCTTTCAATTTTAAGCCAGTAATTTCAAATTCTGCAATTCAATGCTGCAGGATTTTTTTTATTCAGAGAGGTGTGGAGTGAGGGGAGAAAAAACAGTGAAAGAGAAATACAAAGATTAATACCTGCACATATATGAAGTACTACAAGGAAACTGTGACTCAGTTCATACACTGATACACTACCTGTAGATGGGGTGAGTTCATTCAAACTTAAATGACCAGGTCTCCCTCCTCCCCACATGCACACAAAGGGAAAAGTGTAAGCAGAAAATGCCATCAACTTAATTATCTTGTTTGATTCATTCAGTTTGAAGAATCAATTCTGCATTATCTCTAATTGAAAGCAACAATAAGCTTTAAATGTACTATTAATTGAGAAAACATGGACAATGATGAAATAAAGTATGTTCTTACCAATAGGAAGTGCTAAATCTTTCTTCATCAAAGCTGCTGCACATGATCCTCCTAAATTTGCCAGTTCTTTCTCCAGCTGAATAATACCCTTCAAATTCAAAAGAAATTAAAACAAAATTAGTATCTCAGAAAATAGGACAAAAAATGTTTCCCTGGCAATGTTTATCTTAAGAAATATCGTGTGTCCAATGTAAAGCTTCTCAGCAACATATTTCTTGCCATACAGCTACTGCTACGTTTTGCTGTGACATAGGACAGCGTACCAAACTTTTTAGAATAAAAAGGTATGTTTGAAAACAATTACTTAAAACTTTTCTTTAGAGGATAGACTTAAGGTATTGGCTAGCATGTTTTAGCATTGAGCGTGCAAAACATGCCAGCAGCTTTGTTTGTAAATGCTTCAAAGAAAATGAAAGGTATATCAATCTACATGGGGGTTTTTTTGGTTAAGCAAAAGTTATTTTTATTCAAACACAGACTAATTAGATCTGTAGAAATTATAAATCTGATTTTGCTGAAAGCCAGAGAGACCACTATAGCTAATAATCTTATGCTATGTTTTCTATCTGATATGTAAAGAAATTCCAAAGAACCTGACACTCTGAAAACCTGAAGACATGATTTAGCTTGAGCAAAATCCAGGAATAAGATTAGGTAAATCTTCTGTGAGGGGTGTAGTGTAACCAAGATTCAGACCTTGTGAAGGCCACATGAAGCAACAGGCCCAAAGACTCTCAGGATAAGGAAATACTAATTTTTTGGATTTATTATAAAACATATTAAGTGTTTTCACTAATCTCTTAAAATAAGCCAAAGGAATGCATTGGGTCAAGGACAAGAAATTTAATCTTCCTTTTGCAATAAACAGTGGTGGAAATGACTCACGTCCTTAAAAGCAAAATGAGGAGACCACAGGGTAAAATCTGAGGTTGCCTAAATGTGCACAGCGTTTCCAAGGAGTCTGAGTGTTCTGGTGTAAGTAAGCACTGGAAAAATAGTGCAAGTCTATATTCAATTGGTAGTGACAGTAAAATACTAATCACTGAAAGCCCCAAGCCTTAGGATCTCTGATGCAAGAGAAGTTGAGAATTTCAGGAAATCTTGTATCCCACTGACATAGAAGATAAAACCACAGTATGTATTTGTAGACTGCCACAAACCAAGCAAAAGGCCACCCCAAATGAATAATATCTTTAACAAAAAGATGTTAAAACTTACATAAAACGAATATAAAAATATTTTGCCAATGTCACTTAGTTATAAGTGAAAATCTAAATATTTTTATCCTCAGAAAATAGCCTTATAGGAGAGATTTATTAGGTGCAGCAACTATAACTATCTCACTTTTTCCTTACCTCATCAGATCCTGGACTAAATTCATATCCAATTGCATAACATTTGAAACCATAAAAACAAGCTTTTTCATCTTTCACATAGTCTGATGCAGTCTCCAGAGAAAAAAGAGCTTCATTCCCTTAAAGAAGTAAAAGGATAAATTAAATAAATAATATATTCCTCTTGTTTTTGTATGTTTCTTTTACATATATACACAAAACCCAGTCTTTATATGCAAAATGTGAATTAAAACCATTAGAAGAGCAGATAACACTTCAAGCAAGAAACCTACTATAAACATAATCAACTTGCCAGCTTGTATAAAGATCCTTCTTCAACTTTGTTTGCTAAGATAATTTTGCAGAAAAATGAAGCTTCCTTTAATTATTTTAGTAACTCACATTACTAGTAATTACGTCAGTATCTATTTATTACCTGGCAATACTAATACCATGGTAGGCCATCCTGAAGATCCAGAGAACTTTTTCAGTTCTATCCATGAATTAAGGTTTTCATGAACAGAAGTATGCTTTGGTCCAAATCCCAGGCTCTGTGCAATTCTGACAGGAATTAGTAAACGAAGAACATCCTCTGACTGAGCAGTGCCACACTGAGTGTCAAACTCTATTGTTATCCACCGGACACATTCAGGAAAAGTCACCTAAAACAAAGCAATAGTATAATCATGTCCAAGCTTTTGGGGTTCTTGGGGCATTTTTTATATTTACTTCTTCATTCTTCATTTCCATTGGCCTTAACTCTACTTTAGTCTACAAAAGTGATTTAATTATGTAATTCTGCACAACTGTTTTGTTATGCTTTAAATTAACATTAACTTAATTTATTCTTTGAAATTCATGTACACTGAAATGCTTTACACTTTAATCAATTAGAATCCTGTATTATAACTCAATATTCTGATTAAGTATTTATGCTGACACCACTTGTGACTGTTTTTAAGAACTCTGTACAGATTCATGAAACAAAACACCCACAGACTATTACAGACATTGAAATTCCATATACCTTTTCTAAACTCAAACTTCAACAAACATACTGAATGTCTGTTTTGTGCAATCCCAGAAAAGTACAGAGCAGCTGAATCCCACTTGTGGATGTGGCCTGCAGTACAACAGCATACAGCTACTGAAATAAAAATGCAGCAACCACTAAACCCAAGGCTTAATGGTTCCATAAACTTTTAGGACAAAAGTATGCATTAGTGCATCAGGATGATGACATGGTAACTACATTTTCCACAGTGGATGTTTTGCTGTCTCAGAGGACAAGTAGTGGAATAGTGGAATAATAATTAATACCCTGTTCAGGCTCTTGACTATTGGTTTGCTACTTCTGGATGTCAATTTGACTAGAATTGACTTTAGGTACTTTTACAAAGCACTCTTCTAGCATTAAGGTAAGAAAGTTTAACCTATGATTATATACTGTATAAGTAAAGACTAAACTTCTACAATCTGTACAGTTAGAGCAAAGAAACTGTAAATGACAATAGAAAAATCTAAAACTATGCAAATTTAAGGACTCAGAGCAGATATTTGAATTAGGTGGTTAAAACTTCACAAGTTTCCCCTATACTTGATTTAGAAAGCTTTGACCAGAAAAGAGTACAGCAATAATACAAGGTCGTATATTGGACCATATTAATTATCATCCATGGTGACAATTTTTCAGATAGCAAATATTGACTCAAGAAAACTCATGTGTCAAGCTTTTAAGAAGCAGCATGTGCACTTAGAAATGGTGCTCACCTTATAGTGTGTAACAGAGGCAGGTTTATAGGGATGGTCACTTTCTACAACAGCATAGTGATTGGAGGTAGTACAAGCTGAAAGCCCTTGCTCTGGCTGGTTTCCAGTGGTGCTGTCTGTAGACTGATTTGGGTTAAAAGCTGGAGGGGCATATTTCTGATTCAGAACTGCCACAGAAGGAAGTAGCTGTTGTACCAGGCCAAATACCTCAACAGCAACCTGTAACATAACACCACATGTGTTATTGGAATGTATTTTAACTTGGTGAAAACAATACTCCAATACTTCCACTTCTCTTCAATGGTTGTTTGAACATTCTCAGACTATCACTAACTACAATTCATTCAGTCATTTTTCAATTCTGCATCTACACAATCCTGACAGAAAAAGCATTGGTACATTAGTCTCCTCTTGGAGACTTGCCAAAGCTGAAACAAGAATCTGTACATAACTCTGAGATCCTTTCTAAAATAGCTTCTACTAAAACATTGAACATTAACGAACAGAAAGAAGCTCACAGAAAACAAATATCATACTAAAGTCATAGTTCAGTAGTCCTTTATAATAATATAAATTTTTTTTTCAAATATCCAACATATTTTAATGCATGTAACCTTTAGCATTGCATTGCTTCCTGTAATCTTCATGCCATTTTCTACGCAGAGGAACACTTCTAAAGCAAAACACTTGATTGTTTCTAACCCCAGTTCAATGAAGAAACAAGGTAACCAAAATCTGACACTGTCTTTCATGACATGTCTGCTGGATTTTAAGTGGTCAGTTCTCTTTCCTCCCCCTTTAAAAGAAGTCAGAAAACAGCTTAGAGCTCATGAAAAAGCAGTAAAAGGCAATAGTGTCTACTAGCTAAGGTTTATTGACATTTGTAGCTCTAATACCAGATTTCAATAGTGTCCCAGACCAGGGACATAGAAGAATGCCATGCTACAGGAAAGAAACGACATCTTTCAATCTCTCTAAAGTTGACAGAAATAATTTAATGAGCAAACGCTTTTGCTGTTTACTGTAAAAATAGAATTTATATAACATAAAAAACATTTCATCCCACCAATGTCTATAAGTGAGTTGCAAATGACATTCTTCTCATTCCTTATCTTTTCCTACTATTAAAGCCTGTCATATTACTCTGCTTCCTTAAGGTATTTTTTCCCATAATGTTTTCAACTGAAGTTAAAAAAAAGGCCATTACATGTTTTTAAAATTCTTGACTCTTGGAAAATTTGTGAGTCGTGTTATCAAATATAAACCAGTAATTTACAAAATAGTAAGCAATCAAATGTTCAAATTTTCAGAGTAAACCTTTTCCTTGCCTAACATTCACACATTTCTTCAGTAATTTTTGCTGAGGAGCATACCTTGGGAATAGCTGCTGCTACTGGTCCTATGTAAGCTATGATGAGGGGAAGCAGCATTGAAAATAGACTGGAAGAGCTGAGTAATTCTGGAATGTCTTCAGCTAAATAAAGATAATTAGAACAGAGGTATTATTAATAAACATACTATAGTTCAAAGCATATCTTATTTTTCTGGTTTGCCCTTTGTGAGTTAAATTTCTACTTCCTAGACTATTTTTACTTCAAATTGTTTTCATTATCTAGGGATTGTTGAACTGAGTCTGCCAAGTCCACCCAAGACAAATATGTCATTATATACAGTTGTCTGTTGTCCTTCTCTTAGAGCACTATTTTATTGCATTCTTTGCCATTTTGTGAAGCTGTGTTCATATTTTCTACAGTGTAAAAGTTAGTACAACAGTCCTCCCAGCCCTTCAAATTAATTTTTATAGCACTATGTAATTATGTAATACTCCAGACATTTTGGCTACAATGGCTGACATCTATATTTCTCAAAAAGTGATGTTAAAGTGCTTATATATTAATTGCAATAAACAATTCTACTGATCACAACCTCTGTGCAAAACATGAATGAAATTGGCAACTAACATGTCATGGAACATCTTTTGGATATAAAGAATCTTACCAGCTTTAATATGACACTTGCTAAATTGATGAGTAAATTTATACAAGGTATCTGATTATAGTATCACAAGTATAACTCAATGATCTATAAAAATTACTCACAGTTCAATACCTATAGGAATAAAAGATTAGAAAAATATTCTTTGGAACGGAAAAGAGAAATATCTCAGCTCTTATATTCAGGTGATACTCTACTACAATAGCTTGCTAGCAAAGTAAAAAGTTTTGAAAAGTAAAGCAAATTTTCTCAAGCCTTACCATCTACAGCAAGAGCTCTGTGCAACAAGTCTTTGGCTGCTCGTACAACAGCACTCACAACAGAAAGAGCCCTGCTACAATTTTTGTCTTCTTCATTAGCTTTGTTCAACAGCTGTGACTGCAGATCTCCGTCATACTCACTCCTGGAGAGTGGATTAAGTTAAAGTAAGTTCACAAATACAAAATTACATTGAAAAAATTACTGACTAATTTTTGGCACAGAATAAGCAAAACAATTTATAATAAAGTGATAAAGAAAACGAAGAAACCATTGAGGATATTCTGGAGGGATGCCTTATTGTAAGTCCTTTGCAAGAACTTTATTTGGCAAAAAGCATAAAAGCATTTTTCTGCAATGCTTCTTTTCTCTACATGCCTTTTTAAACCACAGAAAAGTATTAATTGCTATGCTCTTCCAAAGTCAGGTGCCTGTCTTGGTAAAAACCAAGCAATGTTAAATGCATCACAGAAACAAGTCAAACTTTGTTAATGGATATTTCTGCATTTTCATAAGAGAGAAAAAGATTCACCCTTCTTATTTCAAAGATTTAATATGGCTTTGGCATACACTCTTGGGCTTACCCTCAAAAACCAGTTATTTCTTTTAAATCCCCTCTGTATGTCAAATTGGGCTCTCCTAAACAACATTATGCACAAAACCATTTCAGTAAATGATATAAAAGATGAGGTTTGATTTGATTTTTCAAAGCAGTCAAACGACAATTATAATCTATTTCAAGCCTTCAATATGATAGTGATTAATTCCTGGCACAGAGAAATAAAATCACTCAGTCAATGTGTAAAACAAAATCTCCCATTCTCTTTTGGATATCTTATATTTGTCCAGAAAGATCTAATCTTCAAAACCTAATGCCAGAACATTATTATTTCAGGACTAGAACCTCAGAACATTCAAAAATTTTACTGTGAGCAGTTCAGTGAACAAGAATACCTCCCCTTCTCTGTGATGTGAATTAATCACTCTTACAAAAATATTATTTGGTTTTTTAATGTGTCCTGGAATTGTAGCTTTGCTGTCAACCTAAAGGCTTTTCCATTTGAATATTTTAGCCACTGATAGCGGGTGCAATTCAACTGAATACTTTTCCAACACATCTGTCCAAAACTTTTCTGCCCTTAGCAAAAGTGTGTTAACTTCTGTATGTGGCTTTCTTTGCAAATATATGAGAAACAATTCTATTGGTATTTGAGCATCCTCCAAAAAAAATGAAGTGTGACTTTTACCAGCTGCTCTGTAATAGTTGAACATTTGTTTCTTTACTGTAGGCAAATCAAAACTTCAATTCATTATATATCAAACAATGAGTCCTCAAACTAAGCCCATAACCAGAGTCATGCATCAGATAACATTAAATTTATGTTGTTCACGCAAACCACAAAAGACATTGCGATTACAGTCAGCAGCCGCAATTTTTTTTCAACACAATTTACTCTGTAACAGTTTTGACTGGTACTGCTACAGTCTTTCAAAAGCTTGTTTAAATCCTATCAGTTGAAACAAAAAACCCATGAGACTGTTCTGATCTGAAGATAGGACCTTGGTGTGGAGTTCTTTCATATGCTTATTTATCATTAAGTTAGAATGCCTTGAAGCTTCCATTACTGAAATGATGTACTTGGCTTTTCTGAAATCAAATAAATTGTTATTTCTCCTAAATTTTCTCTTTTGCCTGTATAAAAGCAGACAATCTAAGAGTGAAAAATAGATGTTTTCCTTGTCTTCTTTCATCCTTCTTACATAATGATGCTTCCCAATTATGATACTTCATAATAAATTCCAAGATTCCAGGAGACTAATTCAAAGTATAATGATCTGCACCACTGAAATTCCACTCTTTAATAAGCAATTACTGTTTTTACTAACAAGCTGGATCTTTGAGCACATTCTCATGTTTTAAGGTAGTTTAGAGCTATCCCAGATCTTCAAATCTACTATTACTATAGTTTTTCTAGCCACTTTATTTTTCCATATTTTAGCTTCTTTAAAATCTTCTTAAGAGCAATGTGTTCATGTGTTGGTTAGTCTAAAATACATCCGTTGGTGTAGCATTACTTATTTATATCTTCAAGATCTTTTATTAGATAGGTACACCTCACACAATCAAATACAAAAGATAATTATTATTCACTGATCCTTTTATTCCTTCCATCTTCTGTTGATCAGCTTTGTACTGCCAGTTTGAAAATCGTGTCTTTATACAAATCAGGGTAAGCACCTCAAACATGAAAGCAATGCTTTCTGCAAAAGCATTAACACAAGTGAATTCCTACTGTCATCCTGAAAGGCTGAAGCAAAGCTTCCCTGCAAGCACAGTCAGATGTTTCAATTGATATTCTTCAGGCAACTGCAATTTCTCTTTTTATACCTTTGAACTCTAAGTAACAGAGGAGACAGCTCCTATACAAATAGACCTTGCTTCACTACATGATGCAATCATTTTCAGAAACTGAAGAACTGAATAGATCAGAGAGAGAAACATTCCAGTGAGTAATCTCTCAAATATCTCTTATGATATAGAAAAAACAGAAATTGAAACAGTGTATCTTATGAGTTCCCCATATTAGAGCTTTAAAGTAGTGAACAATGGATGTTATAAGATAAGTCAACCATCTGTTATTTTGTCAAGACAAAAAACCAAAACCTTAAAACAGGACTAGAAGAGGCACCACAAGCCCACCCTGGATACATTTATTTCTATCACTTCTTAAAAACAGATGTGGTATAACAGCACTGTGATGGTTTTGCTCACTTTTCTTAGAAATGACTCATTACACACACAGACCTGTAATAAAGAATCTGCGGGATTTGTCCTCGTGTTTGGTTAGTGCCATTACTGCTCAGACTACACGTGCTGAATGTAAACGTTACACCATCTGGACACTGAACTGTCGTCATGCCGCCATCTCCATTGGCAGTTCGGCTTCCATAATTCCTCAAACGAACGGCGTATTTCACATTTTCCTTAGAATGGAGAGCCAAAAACAGTATGCAGTAAAAAACAAGTATCTAATGGCTTCACGGTATATGAAAGTTATTATTTTACATTAATACTGGAGAGTCTGAAAAGTCCTTCAAAGCACTCCACAAATGAAATTAAATGAAGAAAGATCCAGCATTTAATGAAAATCAAAGCTGTTGCGTGTTCCTAAACTATGGACTGTAATTTAATTTATTACTAATTGCTTTAAGAGTAAGGGGGGACCCAAGGAAATTAACTGCCAAGTTGCACAAAGTAATTAAAACATGTAAAACTATTCTAAAATTACTAAGCAACTACCATCTATCTTATGCTACTATAAAAACTGGGATCTAATTTCTATTAGCTGACAAGATTCAGAACTTTTCATTCACAGGGTGAAACCGAGACTTTATGAAGTACACATGTGAAGATCAACTTGTGAACTTGCACACAAACCCCCAAACAATTTACACCGAATATTTCAATTTAATTATCTAAAGTTCTATGAAACCTACGGATGTGCTTTTATTTTAGTTACCTTTAGTGGCACAACTTTGTCAAGTCTGATTTCAGCTATGTCACTAGGAGAATCATCTGTGGTGTAAGTTCCTTTAACCAATTCTAAAGATGTCCATCTATGAGAATGAGCTGCATCTCCAGTATGATCACTCTGATTCAAAGAAACAAAATAATTTTCACACATTTATAACCTAAATACATGACACAGGCAATTGTGAAACTTATGTTTCAGTGCATAAATTTTTACATGGGGCATTGCAAACAGAAAGATGAAAAACCTGTTCAGAATCAACTGTAAAGCCTTTCTCCTAAAGGGAAAATTACTGAGCAGAGAGATTAATTTCCCACAGTAACCTGTGCTTGTCCTTTGGAAGGGATCAGAATCAACAGTTATAGCGAACAACTGCATGTAAAAGAACTGAGTTTTGCTTCATTACAAGAACCTACAATACAGTTTTATGCTGCTTCTAAAACAGAACATCAGCAGCACATGAAACATCTGTGGGTACAGTCTGACCATGCTGGTAGGCCATAACCCTTCTCTTCAGTTTCTTGTTTTAACTTAATTTCTTACTTTCATTCATAGTTTACACAGAGACAACTGGTACTAATCTACATTTCGCTGCAGAAACTGAAATGCCCCCTATACTTCAAATATTATTTGTAATAAAGGAAAGTTCAAGACAATAACCAAAATAGGGGTCCTACTGTGAATGGTACATATCTTGCAACACAAAAATCTCCACCACAAGCAACCCAAAAAACTCGATGACCAGTGCACTGTTTTACTGGTAGCCTAGACTGAATTATAATATGACAATATCACATTGTAAAACATACTTTTAAAAAAAAAATTCAGAGCTTACTTTTGTCCAATTTGTTTTCCCAAATTCAGTACTTACATCATCAACTAATACCTCCAGCTCATACTCATGAATTCCTCCTCCACCATAAACAGAAAATCCTACTACAACTACACCAGGTTTGTCAACAGAGAAACATATTGCATCAGGGGATCCATTCCCAGTATTCCAGCTTCTTCCCTGACTTGTTTTAGTGAATCGGTTTGGAGTGGATTTGACAGAATGGAGAGAATTCAGTCCATCAACCTGTAGAAAGTCAAATACAGGTGTCAGAAAAGATTAACTGCTAAATGTTAGACAACTTTAATAAAGTGAATTAAATTACCAGGTATTTCAACTGGGTAAATTTTAAAAGTCAACTCATAAACCACAGAAGATGGCACTACTTAGCCTTCTAGTTAATATTGACTAAAAAGAAAGTATTTCTCATAATTAGAAATTAACTAGGAATAATTCAGAATCCAATCAGTTTTTTTAAAGTATTTAAATATATATTTTATAGTATGATTACAAAAAAAAAATACAGATTAGCTGTACTAAAAGAAAGGTTAGGTATTTCTGCCTTAGGTACAGTCAAGATTAAGAGAGGGCAGAAACAGATGTTACATAACAGTAAAACCACCTTGAACTGAGGTGTTATCAAAAGCTTGATTCTTTCTGTGAGAAAAGCCTGTGGATAGCACAGACAGTGGCACCCCTTTAACAAAGTCAAATCCTGTTCTGTCACTTAACGAAATTACAGGCCTCATGAAAGGATATTCGATCGTACACATACACAAATATGCAGGCAAAAATCAAAGTACTCAAAACTTTGCCATTTTTTAAACAACCTGCAGTATTCTGCAGCCCTTGTGAAATAGCTAATTTTCAACAGTACTTCCCTAGTACAACGAATGCACGCCTTTAAATCCGGCAACACATCTGAGTTACTAAAGAACTGAGAATTCCAGAATCTCTGAAAGATCTGCACACCTCTAAAATACCCGTCACAGCCTGTATACCATTTGTAATAAGTTTATCCTGAAAGACTTCTATAAATTATTTTATAGCAGCTTTACCTCAGATCCTAATGCAGATGCTGTAAGCTCACTCACAATACTAGCAAGCAACCCACAGGTATTGGAAACCAGGTGTGAAGAGAAAAGTTCATTTTCTCTTCTAAGGCTGTTCCGTACTGGTAAAACAACAATGACCAACATCTTTTCCAGCACTTCCCGAAAGCTTGTCATTCCTGAAACATTTTCTTCACTCTACAGTATGACCAAAAACAACAGCAAATGACATGGTTATTCAAAAGAGCAAACCACAAACATTCACATATTGAAAGTATTAGGTAATTGAAATATTAGTGACTTCATAAAGATTACACATGTCTAGAGGTGGGAAAAAATTTAAAAATTCACAAAACTATCATAGCGTGTATTTCTTTCTCAAAAGAATTGATTAATGCTCTTAATTTCCTGAAGGAGGTGGTGACTAGTTTTTTATTGCATTGGAAAGATATTGTATCCAGGTGTCCTTCTCAGGAGATGTCTTTTCTTTATAGCCTAATAAAACCTATACAGCCCATAAAACCCACAGGCTTTTTAAGCATATATTACAACACAGTAATGCTACCTACGAAACTGCTAACGTAATTTTCTTTTGCAGTGTCTAAAAAAAGAAACTTGGAAACTTTGTTGTTTTGGTGTTAGCAAAAAAAAAAATCTTCTATGCAAAGAGGGAAGATAAAACCAGTGGTAGGATGATTACAAACACAGTTGTTCTTTGCTGAATGAAGACTACGAAACAAATCTGAGCTTAGGCATCTGCTGTATTATCTGTCTAGGAGTAACATCCACTTTTTTATAACAAATATTCATACTGAAAATCATTTCCAATAAGAAAAATAAAATCATCTCTACTGATGAAAATCTAAGGTTTATCTTTCTCACACTTTTGTCTCCCAAAAATATCCAAGGAGTAAACAAACATAGAAGACAATCAGGTGAAGCACACCTGTACAGAACACTTCCCATCTTTTACAGTTAGGAGGCAGCTGTATCCACAGCATAAATATTATATTTTCATTGAATAGTGCCTGCTGGGATTTTTCTCCATTAATTTGTGCAAATGCTTTTCAAGTCCATGAAAGCAGATGGCATAATAATGGCCTACAGGAGTATGTCCCCCAGTTTAACTGAGTATTTTACAAAAAGCAGAAAATTTCTGACCTTACCTTTTGCTCAAAACTTCTGGTAGTTGTAGGCTCAACAACTATCCTTTATTTACTTTTCTTGCATAATTCATAATTTCACACTATCTTACCCCTGTTGTCTTGTGAAGAATACTATTTAGTAGTCCCATTTCCCTGATTATTATCTTTACTCTTTTGATTCCTATGAATCAATTCTAAAATAACAGAACTGCTAAAATAGAGCATTCAAGAGCCCTTGATTAGGAAATTGTTTAATATCCTTTGCTAAAACTGTATGAACTGGGATTCTCTTGTCGACTCCTTTAAAGACTCCAGTTTGGGACATGACTTTTTATTACTAAAGTCGTGTTGACTCTTCCTCAAAACACCAAATCTATCTACGTATTCCTCCTTGTGATAACATAAAAACATGAAAAACTGTTACAGAAAACACTACTCCAAAGTGTATTTTTTCCAATTTAATATTCCAAGACAAGAACCATTTTTGCTCAGACATTCTCCAAAGAAGAAATAGTTGGAATGTTCCACACAAAAAGTTGAAATCTGGAAAAAATGTAAGATTCTGAACCAAGCCTTTTAGAAAGAAAACACTCAGGCAAATTCATCTACATCTTCGTCAAGCAAAAACTTCAAGGTACATAACAGCTTTCTGTTGGAAACTAAATAAAGTCATTAAACTTTTAGAATAGATGCTAACCTGACTGAGCTTTTCCATGTGTGCAACCAGGAGAGGAAAGCGATGGGCCAGAGCAGAGTCGTTCTCAGTGCTGACTTGTTTAACCATGGAGCGCAGCAAGGCCTCTCCATCGTAAGCAATTGGGAAGATGGAGGTCAGCTTCACTGAAGTGTGGCACAGAGCAGACATGACAGCAGCAAGGAGCCGACTACTGGAGGTCTTGAAGTTTGCTTCCTGGATGTCCTGAAGACAAAAAAAAATTAGGAGAATGGCACCACGGCATTGAAACGAGAGAAACTACTTTTGAAAGAAAGTTTCCAGCTTTATTGTAATTATAAAAATAATTTAGAGGAAGCTTTCCTATGAATTTTACATTACCTTCTCTCATAAGCTTGAATTTAGATCTTCAATACTGGAGTAATTAGAATTTCTTGGCTGGCATATTTTAAAATAATAAACCCATCTAATATTACTTTTAAAATTATTGGATCCTTTGAAGACAAGGCATTTATTATCATTAACAACTATAATTAAACAACTTAATTAGAGTAATCCATTAAAGAACTGATTCTTCCTTGAAGAATATATGCTAATGAATTTTCATGCAAAGCAGCAAACTCACATCTCACCACAAGCAATGCAAGCAACCAACTACATTGTTTAGATGTGGGATGCTCACTCACAATAAGCAAAGTACCCAGAACAAAGTTGTTGATTATAAAATAGTATTTCCAGCTGCTTTTCATGTAGTTGGCTGGATAAGAGCACTACTGTAATGTTTAATAATGAAGAATTACTCAAGCAATAGTGATAAAAAATACCCTATGGATGCTCTTAGGCAACATGCAGCAAGAGTAAGCACATCTAAGGCACAGCCTCAACACTGAAAAAAGCAGGTGCTGACAGTAACCAGCACCATGAATTTTCTTTGCTGTCCCACAGAGAATCTTAAAAATGAAAGAAGACAAAGTTCCTAGGCTCTTGTTGAACTATGTCTAGAGAACACACTAAACAAACACAACCAGAAACAAATCCAATACCCAGTCGTAAAAAAACCCCAAAACCCCAAAAGACAACAGAGCTCAGGTTGAAAATCAGGATAAATGCAAAAAATGAGTATCAGTTTTAAGTATTACTTGGTTTCAATTTGAGCAAAAGGGCAAACTAAGCCAGCATTCACTTGTGCCATTTTAATGTACCTGGTCCAAACAGTTCAGCAAGTCACAAAGACATGCCCACTGGAGAGCTGGTGTTGGATAAAATGAATGGAAGCAAGCTGTGAATGTATTATGGCATTCTTGAAGAACAGCTTCTAAAAGACTGAGAGGCTGACTGAGATATCCTTGTGGATCATTGTCCAACTTCACCATGCAATGGTCAACTCCTTCAGATAAAATTTTTCTCAGCAAGGTCCTAGTTTTTCCAATGCAATCTGCTAGTTTGCTGGTTTCTTCTACAACTGCCTTAGCTGTAGCTAGAAGATTACACAAAGAGAAGCATTAAATGTACAATAATGAAACACTTTCATGTTAAAATTTTACATGCAAATAGAAAAACTGGAATTTAGCAACACTGTTGAATCTAAATTCAGAAAAGTTAATTCCAAAAGTAAAACAGTGAAGGGTGTTAAACTCTTTTCACAGAAATCTGAACATTAAAAACACCCACATTTCTAGCTTTGTATAATATATACTGCATTTTCATATGAGCATTGTTAAAGTACAGGCATAAAAACAATCTTTCAAATTCACACTGTGATCACCACTACAGCAGACACGATGTATAAAAATGGGAAAAAAAGAAGATACAAATAGTCCAAAACAACTCAAAAGACAAGTCCAGCAGGAAATTAACTGTAAAATACACAGGTTACAGTGTAAACATGTGGTACTGGGATACTTTGTTATGCAGACAATTGAAAATATCCTGTTACTGACAGCAAGTCTTCTAATTGCTCCAATAAAACCATTTCTGTGAGCAATTGTATTTTATATCATAGCCTACATGAATACTTAGATCAAACTTTAAATATCCTGTAGATTATTTGCTGATAAATATCAAACAAGTGAACTAACAGAAATACCTGATATTGGATATATTTCACAGGTGTAGACCCTCAGCAATCTCAGGCAGCAAGTGCCCACAAAACGCAACCTTTCTAAATCCAGAAGAGTAGCAGTGTATTGGAAACCCTTCAGCCCACGAAGTTCTTCAACTCCCAGCACCAGTGTTGTCCAACTCCAGTGAAGAATGCTCAATAAAGATTCAAAGCATTCCTATTTCAGGAAGATAGATTTTGTGTTGAAAAACAAGAAATGACCATTCTGCATCAGTATTAGATGAAAGGCAGATAGCATGAAAACACATTTGACACAATATATTCTTGTCATAAAGCAAAGACTTATCAAGGCCGTCTTCACTTGGTTTTTCATATACTTCACAGTTATGATCTGCAGGACCATGGCCACTACATGACACTGACAGAACTTAAAAGCTAAACAGAAGCACATCATAGCTCACAAAAAATGCGAGGAGTTAAAAGGTTTTGTTTCTACTATCATTAATACATGTGGTCAATAATTTCACCAAGTTGTAACCCAGAAAGCAAAATAAAAGTGTTTGGTGTTGAACATCTTCAAGTTGTAACAATCAAACAGATTGTTCAAAGTTAGATGTAAAATGCTTCCAGAAACTTCAGAAAGTCAAAACCCTCCTCTCATCCTGGTTCATATCTATGGTGAGGGTAAGTGCAGCAAGATAATGGAGAGGATACACTGGGGTGTTAAAATCCCCAGAAGTTCATAGATTAATGCAAATGTTTTTAAGCAGATATATATTAAGAGTAGCTATTAATATGCAAATCACGTAGATAATACATTCCTAGAAGAAACCTGACAGGAGAAGATCATCCTGATCATTAGAGAATATTGAAGAGATGGAGAATACATAAATGAAAGTGAGCCAATTTAGAAAATCAGACTGTGACTGTCCATATGGAGGCAATAACTTGTATATAATTATCCATGGAGAATATTGACACTATGTTTAATGCAGTAGAAAGTATAAACCAGGATGGAACTGAAAATAAAATAATCACTGCTTGCAACAGATAAGGGACTATACTACAAAACCACCAAGAAGGAATTGACCTTATCCTGCACATTATTACTGCATTTCAATTTAATGTAGGATCTGTCAAAATCTGACTAGCAGGGCCCCAGCATGTGAAGAGCTGCAAACTACTTCTATAAGCAGTTGCAGTTCACTGTGCCTATAAATACTCCTTACCTCAGTTTACCAAAGTTTAACTAAATGCTATCTGATTCTCAGTGGGTACTGGAATGCATCTAAGAGGAAGATAAATCTCACCAGTGACTAATTAGTGGCAGTAATCTAAAAGCCATGAAAGGTATCACTAAAGCTACCTCAAAACTCTAAAAATCCTGCTAATACTGATTTTTTTAGCAGGAAGTGAGGCTTGTATATTGAAAACAACTAGTGAGAATGAGCTCAATCCCAATTCCCCTCCTCTTAGAAAACTTCAAACTAAGTAGTTAGCCTTGTAAACAAACACATTTCTAGGCTCTCATTCTCAGGTCAATACCAATCTTAGTTTAGATCTAAAGTGACATCAGAAATTCTCAGAAAAAGTAAAAAAATAAAATATTCTACCAATGTACCTAACTGCTGCTTGAGAAAGAAACACAGAATTTCCACATCTACATGTTTCAGTTTCCTAGTCATGTATGAACTTGGAGAAAATACAGAAGATTCTTGATAGTACTCACCACTGAGACAGTTCTGGCAAAAGATCTCTTTAAAATATGTACAGGTTCACTAGTTTGCTGTTTTCCTTTGGATGCACTGCCATCACTTGTTGGCAACCTGGGAGAAAAATTTTAGAACTTACTTGAAATCTCCAGTTTTTACTTTTAGTAGAGTTTTGTATTGGGTTTGGTGGTTTTTTTTTTGTTTTGTTTTTTTTTTTACTTTTTGTGGTTTTTACTGTTTTTATTGTTCAAGTAGAAAAAAAAGTTCAACAACATAATTATTCAAAAAATGTTCAGTTTCAAAATAAGTTCCTCCAGTTTCCTGATCATTTTAGACCAGCAACCAAATACCTTGAATTCTGTTCAACAGGTAGTACTGTGACTATTGAAAATGAGGTTGAGATTTAATTACATGGAATTATTACACAAGTATCTACTGTATTCCTTCAGATGACATCAAGACTAGAAATGCTTTTCCTTAAAGAACACTGGTTTTGTGGAGGGAAAATATATGCAAAGGTTAAAAATACAGACAGCATCCACTACTGCAGCACCTTCTCTTTTGTGCCACTCTTTGGTCTTCAGAGGCCTCAAGGCTTGTTTGCCTTTTGGCTACAGCCAAAGAATCTCCCCAAAGAATCACCCAAATGGTGAATTTGTCATGCCAGGACTTCACGTACATCAAAACGAAACCTTCACCTGGAGAGACAGGGTGTCTGTGGACATAAAGCTGAATGGCAGAAGTGAACTGTTTTGCAAAGGCACCTTGGAAAGGACATGCTTAGAAAGGACAATAGCAGAAGAACTGGTATGAAAGAATTCCAAGTTTCAGAATCGGCGTGGGGGCCAGGGGAATTACATACACACAAAATATAAAAATCAGGTCTTACATGTATCTGAGGAAATCTGCAAAATATATTATCAACACAGTGAAGGAGTTCCTAGTTATTAAAACAAGAGTTACATAACATTTATCACAGCAATGGTAAGTTCATGGTAACTTATTGTAAAGCATAGTTCATTGCTGATTTTGGCTTTTTTTCATTAATATAATCTGTTCAATAGTTCCTAAACTGAGGGCTACCAAATAGAGCACTTCCCAACCAGCAAAAAATATTACTCATGTTATGTAAAATTGTGAGGTTCTATGGATGTAAATGAAAATCTCAATACTCAGGCAGGATGACTGCAGAAAAAATAGCAAGGAAGTAAATGTGGGAATAATTTATTAGTTTTCTCAAAGACACTAAGTTTTCCCTGCATTTTTCAGATCCTGATTTCCTTCACTTAATGCAGTATTATTTTCATGAAACATGGTTATAATGAATTTAATATTTCTATTTTAAAAACATGCCAGTAAATTGTTCCCGAGGTTAAATTATTACCTGTATAGTAATTGTGGAATCTGCCCTGCATTCACATCTGTACCATTATTTGACTTCTTGGAGCTTTTAAACTGAAACACAACACTGAAAGAAAAATAACCCAATTATCATTCAAGTCAGATTAGAGCTCTTATTTTTCCATAAAAAATATAGAAAAAAATATATACCCATCATCTGTAGTAATAGAGGCCTGGCCATGAGATCCACAATCACTGCTCGGTCCTGACACTCTTGCCCAGGCTACATACCACCAGCCAGCTTGCAGGAGTACTGGCTCATCAAACATCATTGCATATTTCTCTCTGTGAGAAGTAAATTTTGAAAAATGTAAGATGTGAATTATTTTTTATATTAACTTTTAACAAATTATACCCTGACTAAAAAAGAAATTGAGAAATAATGGAATTAAGCTGTATCTATTTATATTCAAAACCCGTAAGTTTTTAATTGAAAAACATTGTAGCAATTAAAAAATAATAATTCTGAGGACCTACAAGCACCTAAGGTTAGCTTGATCTTGAATTATGAAAACAATCAGGTATCAATGCCAAATAGAGTAAGAAGACACTAACTTAACACACACAAAATCAATTATATTTAATATATAATACTGCAAGTAAAGTATTGATTATAAGGTACTATATAATATTAATTTGATTTCAAAAAATGTTGGTAAATTACAAGAACTTATACATAAATCCTTCATAATTACAATAAATATTAAAGAAAGTAATAGAATATATATTTAGGGGATTGATATGAAAGATTTAAACCTGATAGAATTAATCACATATAATTTGAATTTTAAATTACTTCATTACAGGGAATTAAAAAGCAGCTACAACATGGCTAACCCCATACATACGCACAAAAGAGCTGCTGCAATATTTTGTCTCATCATCTCATCACAGGAAGATGGGATTTGACTTGGCTTTATACAAGAGCAAGAATTAGATTACTTGTTGTCTTTTAATTTAAATATCATAATGGTTTGGGGATGTATTTGGTGTTTTACTATTTCCCCACATTCTTTAGAAGTTTTCTATTCGTTGCTACAAAATTCCAATGATGTAGATCATCTCTGTTGATATTTAAAGTGATATCAAAATGAGTATGGGGAAAGTGAAAACAAAGATCAAGAAGCAAGTGTAAGTAGGCAAGCTAAACCTCTTACCTGGCAGCACAATCATATGCTAAGACATCTGTCTCAGCAAGGAGGTCTCCATCTGTCTCATGATCTCCCCCATCTGGGCCCAATTCAAACAACTTTATTTTAGCAGTGTATTCACCTCTACCACCAAAAAGACCAAGACCACCTAGCAAAATATCGGTATCAGCACAGAAACGGATAGCTTCTACTGAGTGGGCTGAATAACCCCAGCCTCCTCCATGACCTGCAAAAAAAACCCCAGGGAAAATATAATTAATCTTAGTCCTTTCTTCTGCAAGCTGGTCACCTTTTGCTATAAAATTTTAGTGTGTACATACTTTCAAATCTGTTAACAACACTATAGTCTTCTTTAGAATAAACTTTCATTACTGCTTGAGTCTCCTCTTCCGTATTTGCAACACCCATTTTTAAGTCCTGCATAGCAGCCAACGTATCAAGGCAACCTAAAAGAAAGTAACCAAAAAGAAGCCAAAATTTCTCACTGTTGATTGAAATGGAAATGAATACTAGTTAAGAAAATCAAAGCAATCTGTTTTGTCCCTAAACCACACACATGCTACTGATTAGCTTTATACTTTTGATTACGTCAAGGGGCATTGCTGCAGAATCTCAAGGCTTGCTACTGAAGATCAACTTAATTTATTATTCAGAATAACAAACGTGATTAAATCTACTCTGCAATTTTTCCAATGGCAAATAAATTGCCAGTGACAATTTTCCCCTTTTTACACCTACAGTATTACCCAAAAAGATTTGAAGTAGTAATTGAATTAGGAGCAGATTTGAAAGTTTCCACAGAAGGTTTTTTTTCATACACATGGGTACCTAACATGGCTTACTTTGACTCAGACACAAGAAAGTACTGTTCAAATTGAAAGTTATCCTTCTCTAGCACACAATGAAGTGAGCAGGTCAAGGAACAGATGACTTATCACAATCAGTGGACAACTGAGTTAAAATTACTTCCAAAGCTGCACTTTGCAGTACTGTTTATACATGAACACAGCGGAATTAATTTTTTCATTTTCAGACTACAAAAAAAACTACAAAAAGAAATCATATTTGTCTTAGTGACTCATTATACAACACTGCAAAGTTGTATTTTAATTTGATATACTGCATTTACTTTAAAACAAAAATAATTTATTGAGAGCACTTTTTCAGGTTTGGGTTCTTTTTTTTTTGAGATTCCAGGTTAAGAGCATTGACTTTGATCCGTAGCCTTTCCAAAAAGATCATCTAGGAAGGCGTCTTAATTTATTACACTGGCATCTAACCACAAGTTCCACCAGAACTCTTAAGTCCTCCAACATTATTAAGATGGCAGAAGATGACTATATCAGCCAAATTATAAGCATTAAGAACAATGGTGAAAGACTACAGTAAAATTTTAACTCAAAAACATCAGGAAGTTTTTAGATTACAGTTTGTTTATACATTAAGTTATGTTACTTTATTTCATCAACTATACATGTATACCTAGAATATGCAAAGCTGCATGAGATCTGGTGGTTAGAGCTTTGGAACCTGTTGGAAGAGCAAGTTCTGGACTCAAAATACTACACCGGGATTGCATGTCTGGAGCTGAGGGAAGCCTGGAATCGGCAACTACTGCATTGTAACTCCACAGCTCCCTGGCATTCGGGCAAAACCTAGAGCAAGAAGAAACAAAATGAACAAAACTTTCATCTACTGAAAAAATACAAAATCTAACTGATAATTAAATTTTTAAGATATTTAATGTAAAATGTAGCTCTGCTGGTATAAACTCCTGAAACTGAGCATCACCACTGCAAATACATGAAAACTTTACTAGCTTAACATTCCAGCAAGTGAAAACATACAAAAAACAATACTGTATTTTAAGCCAGTCATATTAAGGGTTAACAAATTTCAGAAAATTTTAAGTCATTTCTTAAAGCTAATAAATGTTAAAACCATATTATCTATTAAGAAGTATGAACTAACTAGCAAAGTACTAAATAGAATGGCAGATGTGGTCAAAAATTATAAAGATGCCAAGTGACAGTAAAAGGCTTACCTTCAAATAAGCGTAAAAAAATCTTGAGGAATCCAACATATTTTGTTTGGGCTTTTTTGAATGAGTAACATTGCCTCATGGATTTTTAAGGGATTATAAAAAAGGGCAGCATAAACAAGGGAACACAAAGACTTTCTATAATTTAGATTAACACATAGAAAAAGAAAATGAAATCTTTGAAACCACTATGCAAAAGGAAGAAACAGTAAGAAGACAGTCTATGGGAGTGTTCTGTATAAGCACAAAAGGCATTTTTCACTTGGTACACTTTTAAAAATCTAACGGAGAAAGAAATAGTTTTTTAACTAAAAATATTAAAGGGCACCATACGTATTCAGGATTTCAGTAAGACAGCAATGTTCAAATTTATACACACATGACATTACACAAGCACTTAAATTTCACTAAAAGATTAAGTCACAAAGCTTTGAAGAAATGTTTAAAATGTGTCATCAGAATTCTGTCTCTATACAAGAAACTGAATCCATCATTTCAGTAGGCATGAATTAAAATGTCCAGAAATAACAACATACCAGGTATTTAACTACTAATAGGCATAATTATGAACATGTCTCTTTTTCAGACTGTTCTAGAATTTTCTATTGAACAAGAATGGGATACAACAAGAGAAATAAATCCACTCTTCTGTTAAGTATTTAAGCTCTAGATTTAGGTCTACAGTCCCCAAAATACTGCAAGACAGTAAAACACCTCAATTCATGTTTACCCATAATAAAAATCTAACGTGTGACTTTGGACTTCCTCAAGCTGAATAACCATTTTATTGTCTACAAGTTGAATATCATTACCTTGCCTCCTGTGAAACTTGCTGCATTCCCATGGCCATTGATAACTGAGTTTTTTCACTAATTGAGTCTTCCAGTGGATTTAGATAGGCTGAAAATACAGAGGGCACCCTCTAAGGGATATGGGTGCTACTCTAATCTCAGTATAATTTAAGTAAGAACTGGTACTTAACCCATGAGATTCAAACAATCTCATGGGCTTGTGCATAATGCTGAACTACAACCATCCATGGTACTTCCTATGTCATAAACAAACGTGTTAGGGAAACATGTGCTTCATGTTAATTGGCTGACAGCTGTTAAATTCCTGAATTTCAATTTTGGATGAAGATATCCAAAGTAGCATGCCAGTAGCTTTTCAAGACATGATCCAATGAGATACCATCTTTTCCAGATGAATGCCAACTATGCCAGCTGGTTCCCTGTGTTACTCTAACTTGTTTTGTTCAAACAATTTAAACATCATCAATCTCTCAAACTCAGATGGAAATTCAGATTTCTCTCCTAAATGATAGCTAACATACCTTTTAAATTGTTACAGAAGAACTGGATGTTATGATTCTGCTTTGGAACAAAGGCTTATTATCTTCACTTGCTCAAAGACTCCACTCCAAAGACTGATATAAAAACAATTAGTCTGCTGTCTATGCGATCTAAATAAACACCTTTATTTTAACCTCCCAAAATGTCAGAACTGAAAAAAATACCATTGCTCTACCCTTTCTTCTATTCAAGTCTTAACCACTAATACCCGACAGAAGAGCAATTTAAGACACACACATATGGCAGCTGAATACGGTAAGGAAGTTATTCAGTCAAGTGTTAAGTAGATAGAGAAGAGGGAATAAAGACAGTAACAAAACAGAACAGATTAAAATCCCCAAAATATTATGAGACTGGAATGAGAATGATGCAAAAAATAAATTTAAAAAAATGCAGGCAAGAGAACATGTTTGTTTAGGGCTTACTTGAACAAACCATCCAAAAAATGTGAAAAATATTTATGAAAGACTAATAATTGCTTTTCATTTACTGGCAAATAAGTATAATCAAATCTGCAGCCTCGCAAAGTATTTTAAAAAGGATTTCTCTATTACTAATTAAATAGCTGTAATCCACACTTGCCTCCAAATAACGTCATAGACAGGATCCAGACACACACCAGAACCTTGAAGGTCTTCCTGCTCAGAATCATTGAATGTTTTGCAACTGCCATCTACTTTGTTTATCAGAAGACACTTAAAAGGAGGAGGTTCTGATATTGAAGCTGGTACCAAACCTAGATCAGGGAGCAAAAAGAGCAAACAAACATGAAGATTCCACTCATTATTGCTTCATGCTTAGAAAATGTCATGTAATACAGTAGGGAAGAACAGATATACTGCTACAACAAAAAAATAAAGAGTAGTAAGATCTAAATGCAAGTGAAGGTTAGACTTTTACATTATTATTTTTAATAAAAGATATATTTCTAAAGAACCCAGGATCATCATATACAGTAAAACTAGAAGGCCACAATATTTTTATTCCTTCCCTTCATGTTTTTGACTTGTTGCTCCTCTGTTGCTTACACAACTGAACTCATTTTTTCCTCTAGTACTTCTATGAGCATTTAAAATAACATAGAAGTGTTCTTGCCTATTATATGCCTGCTTGCAAATATCTCTGATGTAGCAAGCACATGAGAATTAATGAGAGCTTCGTCGATCCGGAGAAAAGTCTGGTCTCCACTCGCTCCAATCCATGTAGCTTTGCGCCCATATTTGGAACCTATATTAGGCATAGGTGCTGGTTTTGCATTCCAGTAGGGCATATCCAGAATTGGTCTGCCAAGTTGACCTTTCTGTAGAAAGAATGCAACAATCAGTAAGTGACAGTGAGTCTGAAAGATGGTTAAATTACTTCAATAGTTTTATCATACAAAACTGGTAAACTGGAAGACTTTACCACAAAACCACCTTCAAAATGCAATGGCTGGTCCAAGTGAAGCGTTACATACAAGGAACAAGTTACTGACAGATATACTCCTCCTCCCCCTTTTCCAGTTAGGTTTTTGAGAAAACTTTTGGTTAAATGCAACTCAAACTCTTTGTCATGCATAAACCTCCTCTCTATCTTCAGAATCAAATATAAAAGTATTATTTTCCTACAATGTTAAATATCTGATTAACATCAGTGCTAACAAGGAATACATTCATAAGAAAAAGAAATCTATTTTCAGATAGAGACAGTCCATAAAAGTTCAGAATTGACTAAGTTTTTTAGAGTAAATACCTCTTAAAAGCACCTAGAAATCGATAAGCAAGTCAAACTTGAGCTAAAAAAACCCATGAAGTGCCTCAGCAAGTATCTCCACACATGCTCATGAACACTTATCTGGAGATCTAGGGCCATACCTCTATGTACAATTAGTTACTGAAATGGACCAACAGTTTCTATGCTGCACCTAAGAATATAGAAAGAACTGCTGCAATAAACCTGCTCAGGCTCCATCTACCTCCCCCTCAGGCTCAGACAATGCACTGCATGCCAATGAAGTGATTAGAGAAAGGAAATGCATATACAGCAAATGTCTTCTTTCCAGTACATTACTAATTTTTCTTTCTTCATAATGTAAGTAAACATAGCGAAGACATTTTCAAGTAACATGCTTTGTTTTGACTTTGTCCTGACTATGAAGCTTTCAGCAAACTTTCAAGCACTACAATATTAAAACCAGACACAAAAAAGAAGTGGTCTAAATATGGCCTAAACTTATTTTTTTTAGAGAACAGAAAAACCTTTAGTCAACTGACAAGGTTTTCTATCCCATTTCTGAGAGTGAACTTGGTTTTTCAGAGGCCAAGGTTTCACTGCAAGACAACAAAACTTAAACCTTTACATGTCCATGTCAGTTTTGACAGGAACATAGATACCAAAGCTCTTGCTTAAATTTTGAAAAACAACAAAATATTACTCACTTTTAATTCAAAATATGCCTTTTGCTTTCAAAATTTCACCCTTCACCTTTCAATTTTTTTTTTTTTTTTTTTTTTTTTTTTGGCAAAAAGATTTCAAAAGGTTAAATTTCTCTTCTGTTGTGTTTGGAAGTACACAGTTTTTGAAGTGTGTAAAAATAGCTCAATACCTATATTCTAGCTTTTGCAAAAAAGACCCCAATAAAAACTTTAGAGGGAACGTGCAAACAACAGATTACTGCAGAGATTGCTATGAGAGGCATCTTTGCAAACACAGGGAGGCACAAAGGGAACTTTACAATGTTTAAATGCTTATTTAGTGAATATAAGAATGGATTCCGCATGGACAAGGGAAAATACACACCAGGTGGATATGAAAGATGACTACTGAAGTTGTGCTGTGTTATACTGAGCAATAACCCCTCCCCTCAAGTTAAAGTAGAACTTCTGCAACTCACTGCAATGTCTATGAAAGAAACCAAGACACCTTTTTCTATCAGAGACAGGTAATAAAATAGGCAACATTTACTTAGAACCAAGCTTGAAACAGTAAAGAGTTTGAGAAAACTGGTGCACCTTATAAAATAACACTGTTTTAAATCACCATCTTCATTAAAATATAAAAAACCCACCAAGAATTCTTGGCATTATGCTTTTTTAACCATAACAGGCTACATTTTAAAATACAACAGGCACAAAAGACATGCAGAAGTCATACATAGTTCTGTAACAGCAAGTATAAGCCATGTTGGAAGGTCTCTGAACAACACATTAACTACTAGCTTATTCCCATAAGCAAATAACATTTCCTTACTGAGAAACTTCCAAATGTGAAAACTTGGCCATCCATTAAGAGAATAGCTGTATGGTTGCTCCCAGCAGTAACTTGTGTACTAGGACCTGGTAATGCTTGCACTAGAGTGGGACATCCCCTAAATAAAAAGAAATTAATTCTTTATCAATACATCATCATGCAGCATTTAAAACATATATTAGCATTACAAATATTGCAATCGCTGTAATATATTCACTTGATTCACATCCTACAGCAAATTAGAGCTAAGAAACATCTTACATATTTAAAAAGAGGTTTGAAAGACTGTACCAGATAGTTAAGTTTATGCCCTTCTGCTACAGGAAAATGGATTAAAGACCCTCTCTTCAGTCTCACTCAGAAATTAGCATAGAATTAGAATTATTGATTTAATATATAATTGTAGAATTACATCTGTGTAGATGCAATAATATATTGTAATAATAAATGTGTGTATTTTTGAATGAATACAAAATATATTGCAATGAAATGTAGCAGTAAAATATGTTGTGAGAATGCTACTTAAGCACTTAAAAAACCCCTGGAAGCAATTGAAGCCTTCTGTGGCTGGTACACTAGTACAGTTTCCAAAAACAATATTGCTACAGCCCTCTCAAGATCACTGTCTAGAGAACCATAAAAGAAATTAAGGTCTACTCCTATCCATCAGCTCCTCTCCCATCAAATGCAGACTCAATAGACCTCTCCAAACTATTTTCCAGAGCGATGAAAATGTCTAATCCATTTGTCTCCCAAATATGGACAGGCATAAGAATAAACTTTCCATTTCAGTAAAAATAGAGGGAAAAAAATGACAGGGTGTTCAAGATACACAGAAAACTTTAACTGATGACTTAGAACTGAAAGAGCACAAGAGATAAAAAGTAGTATGAGAGATTAAATTTTTATTTCTATCCTAACAAACTGAACAGAAACCTACAAGACTTTGAAAACCACAATGAATGTCTACCTAGACTTCAAATTTGATGCGGAGTTAGAAAGACTGTGAATTTGAAGAACAAGCTATTCCCAGACAATTTTATGTTTGGAAACTGGGCTTGGAGTTATACAGAGGATAACAGCACTATTTGAACTTACTTTCAAACACAGCCTTTCAAAAGTAGGCTAATCTAAAATAAGATTGTTTTATACTGGAATAAAAAAGGGTCAGCCCACAGTTACCTAGCGATTGATTGTTTAGCAGCTGTTGTGCAAAAAGGTAGTTCATCTCAAAGTTCTGATTCTGGCTGAATTACAGGTAAAACAGAAGTCACGAAAGTATAAGGAAGGTGAAGCATCATGGGTTCAGCAAAAAAAGGATAGATGGGAAGATGTGAAGAGATAATAGACATGAAAATGTGGAACAGAAGAATGCAGCACAAATATAGGTTGATGACCTATGACCTTGAGGAACACAGTTTCACAAAAAAATTATTCTTTGGTGGTAAATGTAGCTTTCAGTGGGTAACTAGTAAAGATGGAGGGACTGAAGGGCAGAATAAAATTAAATAGAGAATGTACAACATGACAAATTTAGGATAATAACTCAAATTTAGGAGATTTCTTGGTCTATAGGAACATGGATATGGACATCGCTTTGATTATACACAGACACAGAGCAAAGTTTAGCAGCACCAATGATGACATTTAAAAAGCAAGAAGTTTACATTTGCCTCTCATTAAGGAAACTCAAAAAGACATCAAAATATAAATAAAACGTAACTAGTAACTAATCCAAAAGCATTCCTGTTAAAAGGAAGTATTTTTATCATAAGATTTTTTTTCTCCTCCCTTAAAATTATGATAGCTGCAGGCATGGAATATCAATCATAAGTTTATTAAAAAAAGCAGTGAATATTTCACCTTTTTGATGCTTAAAAACTAAGCTATTATCATCATAACTATTTATCTTTCTGCTTTTCAAATTGAATCTATCAGCAAAGTTATATGAATGCTGTGATTCATAGTCTCTTGGCAACAGCAGAACAAAATCAAATAAGCACTTAATGTGGAGAGATGAAATACATTACCCTCTTAAATAGCTTTTTTATTAAGATCACCCAGCTTTTGGAATGGCCAACTACAATCTATCAGTTCATTTGGAACTGAACAGAAAAAAAGTTTAAGGTACTTGACTACATCACAAAAGAAACATGAATTGCAGAAAATTAGTTTTCACTTCATTAAAGAAAACAGGATTTCAAAAAATACAGTAAGTCAGTTTGACTAGTGCAGATGGAATTTACTACCTGTGATACTATTGACTATTTCCCTATCCCTCTGAAACTCAACACAGGGAAGCTCAGAATAGACACTGAAGAGTCTGAGAGACTCTGGGCCAAGTTTTAACAACCAAGGTTTCTCTATCTGAATCAAAAGAAAATAAGGACTATTCTTCTGGGATGGAGTGGAAGGACATGCTGGTGTAAAGTCACAGAATCTTTGGCTTCTGGATATGACACAGATCAATCACAAAAGACCAAACTCAGCTACAGCGAAAGTAAACTGAGATCCTTGGGAAAACGTAAGAATTCTTGAATAATTGAGCAGATGTACATGTATCAGCTAACTCAGGATCCTGAAGAAGGTCCAGATGCATTCTGGCTGTCCACATGGAAACCCTCTTCCATCTCAAAGGGTAAGCACTTCTGAGAGCAGTTGTAATCTTCGAAATGTCATCATGCATGACCTGTTTGAACAATCGCTGTCCATGGTACTTCTGCAGCCAATAGCTCCCTGCCAGGTCCCAAAACATGTCACTTGGAGCAGCTGACCGTGGTGCTGTAAACACGGTGTCACTGGGAACTGGTACTGTGTAGTGGGTAAAAGGAAACCACTCGCAATTTCTGTTCATTGCAAGCAGAGTTGGACAATTTCATTTCAGAGAAAATGGGGATTTTTGTATTTTAGAGATTACTCCATTTTAGAGGATTTTTAGTGAAAAGATGTAAATAAGACCTGCACTCCCAACACTGGAGTAAAATAATCAGAAAATGCACCTAGAAACACGGTCCTAACAAACAAAGATGATAGAACACTTTTTGCCCCCCCCTAGAGTTATTAATAGGATATAGTCTATTCTTTATCTTCAAGTGGAATATAGCAGACCATCTATGGAAGGCCTGATGAATTTTGTTTTACGTTATTGTTGAACCTTTGGAAGCAAAATCCTATCTAGACGGTATCACTTCAGTCATTCCATTTCTGGAGCTTGACTGTCAAGTCATGTGCTTGCTACAGGAGTGCTGAAGTCAAGAGTTTGTACATAAAAAATGCAGACAAATTTTGAACAGTAATAGAAAGATCCTGAAGTTTTAAGTTCCAGCTTCTTGAGAGAAGCATCAGCAACAAACAGGCCTTTGCTTACCTGAGCACAATACATGCTATTTTTCACCAAGACTAGATATTGCAAAGCACTTCTTGCTTCCACTGAGTTTCTATTCATCAGCATCTAATTTGAGAATGTAAGCACAGACTGACAAATCTTTCATGTAGTGAATAGCTCATCAACAGCTGCCACTGTGGATTTCACAACAAAAAGCCTACACAGACTAATTTAATGGTTCCAGCTTACTGATAGGGCATGTAATCTACCTCGTTCCTACTGAAGTAGAGGAAGAATTTGTGGTGTTTACAATAGTCTAATAGAGGAGTCCAGAATTCCCTTAATTAAGGAGAAAGGCATGTCTGAAGAGATGTTCAGAATTCAAAATACTTCAACATTATCAAGACTTTAAAAAATATAGTCTCACTACTAAATCTTTGTACTACAAGACAAAAGTCTCTGAAAGGATGCCTAAATAATGTTTTTTTCCTCCTCTCTCTTCTCTCTCAGAAACAGAGTATCAGTTCCTGGATTCAGAAGATGATGCTCTTCCTGAGGTCAATACAGGCAATGCGACACACTGCATGACTGACATACCACTGACCTGGCAGGAGCTGGCCATCTGAGCACCACTGCGTCCCAACTCAGGTGGAACTCTGCATAAGGATTCCCTGTTTCCTTCTCTGAATCCCTTACTGTGAGGACAGAGGAGAGATCTCTACTTAAAGCTGGAAAAAGAAGTACATCAATGAAGAAATTATAATCTGAATGATGGTGCTAAATAGCAATATAGTACTATAGCCAGTTCTCATGCATAGGACATACTCCAAATTTCTTCAAGGCTTTATTCAGACACTTTCTAGAGTCTGATGTAGAATGGTACAAACGTCTGTGCCAAGTCACTTGTACCTCCTCAGCTTATACTTCTGGTCAAGCATTATCCTTCAGCACAAGATTTTTCATATTTTCCTCTGGGATCTCACTTGGAACTACATTTGGTCTTCGAGTTTCTATCTAAATAAGCAACAGATGTAGGGGTTTACCACCTGAAACACTGACAAATACAGCAGATAGCTCTGAAGCCTTCTGGAAAGCCAAGTGATTTCATCAAAGCTGGAAATAGGTGTAAGTTACCAGTACAAATGGCACTGCTGTGTGTACTTCTTTGGTTTTTAAGACAGAAACTGGCCTTACTCCAATAGTGGTTTGAATTGCTAGTTTAAGCCATTGTTCCTTGGAACAAATACCCAAGAATTTCCAGGAAGGAAAAACAAACTACTTGTCTGTGATATGACTCCACCATAGACAGAAACACAGACTGTATTCACAAGTCTAATGCAAACTGAGTAGGGTTAACAGTTCAGAGACTACTACGAGGCACAGCAGCCAATACAGGGCAACATTTCCAGTATACTTTCTTTCTTCTCTCTCCTCCTTTGGTTTAGTGAATTCAATGCAAGTTTTAAGACAATGAAGATTTCTTCAGGAACTTGACAAAAGAAAGGGTTTTGAAGTCTTCAAAGAGATTAGGAGAGCTGTTCATTAATTTTCACCTGGCAGCTACAAGAGAAATGAAAAAACTGAAGACAGGCTATGGATGCTCTGCTCTGTATGCCTTTTACAGAAGGATACTGAGCATTACTGGACATACACGAAGTCTCAAAGATTTCTACTCTAGAAACCACTGTTGCATGCATTATATGGCTTGTGTGCATGTCTGAAGACCTTAATCACATTTCCTTTTATGGCAGGACACTGGTTCTTTATTTACTTTAACGAACAGACAAGACTCTAAGCATGAGATACTAAGGGTGAGACTGAGCTTCACACTAAAGACACCTGTGCTCTCACTGTAGTCAATGGAGATCAAGTTTACAGAGTTACTAAGCATAGCTAAAGCACGTAAGCAGTGGCTGGTTAGTCAAATAAGTCTCCATGCTCTGTTGACATCCCTATTTCCGTTGACCATACAGGAAGCGCACATCACTCTTCTGCCAACACCCAAAACAAGTGACTACAAAATACAGCTGAGACCAAAGCTTAGAGACTTCATTTGGGAGATACCTGATGAGCAAAAGATGAGATTTTTATCATAACTGAACAGATTCGCTCCGTTGGTCAGAGCACAGTGCTAGTAAGACCAAGGTTGTGGGTTTGATCCCCATACAGGCCATTCATTTAGGAGTTGGACTCGATGATCCTTGTGGGACCCTGCCAACTGAGAATATTCTGTGAACTCTTACCAATGATGAAACAGGAACAGGGTAATCTAGGTTTACAATATCATACTGTTTGAGTAATTGTATATGTAGTATTTTACAGAAATAATGCCATCTTAACGAGACTTCAATGTAATTCTCATAAATTCAGGGAGAATTAGAGACAGAAGTCTTTCAACCTATTATCAAAGCAAAGCTAGTAACTATGCACAGAAGCCTACATGTATTGAATAAATTACTTATACTGTACAAGAGTACTGTTATTGTATCTATATTCAGAGGCTTATGGGGAGTAAGTGCAGAACAAGAGCTTTTCAACTTTATTTGGTCTACATTTGAATTTTCACACTTGCTAGCTACAGAGAACCAGGAATTTAGCCACTACTTATGCAGCAGTAAAGTAATACACAATAATGTCCTTTTATTACCAGCTTACCTGGAATTAACATCACCATGTCCAAGCTGACCATGCTGCCCATACCCAAACGTGTAAACATCACCATTCTCCATCAAAACCACTGAAAAACAACAAAGTATTTTTCTGACATACACACATGACATGGCATTGCACCAGTGCTGGTTACTCTTCTGAGTAGCAGTTAATGATTTTTTAGAGACTCAGACGAGATTCCACAACCCATCACAGCTAGCACTTCTATGCAGGAGTAGAGCTCTGCCATGCAGATGTTTTAAACTGACTCCAAAATTGCTTACAAGCTCTGATGCAACTCAATATATGATACTTACAGTCCTTTTCACTGCTGAAGGACAGTGAGTTGCCTTTCATTGCTGGAATCAGGGAGGTGATGTGGGGATTTGGGTGGTGATCTTACTTTAGAGCATGTACTGAAATGGCACGAAATGTGTAAGGGAAGGTTTAGGCTGGATATTAAGAAAGGCGGCTGAACACTGCAATAAGCTCTCCAGGGATGTGGTCACAAAAGCCTGACAGAGTTCAGGAAGTGTTTGCATAATACTCCCAGGCACATGGTGTGATTCTTCGAGATGGTCCTGTGCAGGGGCAGGAGTTGGACTCAATGATCCTTTTAGATCCCTTTTAACTAAAGATATTCTATGTCTCTATGACAGTGTAAGAGGCTACAAAATAACCCTGCTACGCTTTCAACTTTTAACACTCCTGTGTAAATCCATATTAAAAACTGAACAAAAAGCAGTGAAGACACAGATTAAAACCTTAAAAAAAAAAAAAAATCTGTATTATAATTAACACTGATTTACTTGTTTTTACCTGAATGGTGAAATCCACAACTGACTTGTACAGCTCGCAGCTCACAGTCAAAACGGACAGCCCCTGGTGGATAAGTTGTGATTTTGCTGGCATCCTTCTCACCCCTTTCTCCACTTCCATCTATAAACAAAACTTACAATTATATCCTACGCACTTATAAAGTTACACTAGAAGAATGAATAGAACAAGGATAGTAAATAACTCCCCACTCCACCACTCGTCCAGTAGAAGAGAGAACTCACAGAGTAGCAAGAGAGACAGCTCAAAATGCATCAAGGCAGATGTGGAAGACGACAGAAACTCTATTTTTAAAAATGTACTATAAAGGTACACACTGGAAAATATCCTCTAGAGCAGAAACTTCCCCAAGAGCAATCGAATCAGCAAAACAAAAAAATTCAAACTTCAGAAGCTTTGCTTGATAGCTATCATTTCATTCTTCAATAAGGTAGCATTATTAAGTAGGCAATACTGCAGTCAAACTCAACAGGCATAGCCTAGTCGATCTTTTCCAATTACTACTCTTTAAGGAGTTTAGTTGACTCCAGCTCGGCCACAGAGGCCCTGCTTTGGGTAGATGACAATTACTTACACAGCTCATTTCTAACAATGCAGACAACTCACTAAGAGTGTGTCTGTTTGCTGTCTGCTTCCATGCATTTTTAGACATAATTTCTGTGATTTCCTTTAATAAGCATGTATGTATTTAGTAAGTATGAAGTGCATTATTGGTTCCTAAAGCCAAACTGCCTCCATACTGGACAAAAGCACAGAAGTGCAACGTATTACTCCCAAATTTCTTGCAAGCTACCATCTTCTCCAGAAATCAGAATGTTTCCATCATCTATTAAACTTTAATCACACTCTAAATATGTTAAGTGAAAAATAACTGCATACAGAAGACTGCGTGTATTCTCTGATAATTCTGAGTACTGTTCTATTAACAAAACTAATACAGGGAAACAACTGCTCCTCAAACAATTCAGGGTGTTGTTAATTTAGATGTATACTTAGAACTTCTACATGTTTTTAATAAAATCCAGCTTCTATACATATTGCTCAAAATTTTCTATTTATTGCAGAGAAACTGCGGATACAGTGAAGTCATTTCCCACTTTTATTACATACCAGTTATAAAAAAATCTTAACTGTTCTAAAAACGAAGCTATTTTCTAGTAATGACTTGAGTATAGAAATTACATGAATCTGCATACAGTTCACATCTGTAAGGAAACTGTGTGTTGGTACTAATGCTTTTGAAGAATTAGGTTTAAAAGCATAGGTAAAGTATCCCTTTGAAACACGCATTACATGCTGGATATGTGTGAAATGGAGAAGTGGTAAAAAACCTTGTCTTTCAGAGTTGCCATGGGATTTTTGAGGTTGTGTACTACCAGACTGCACATAAATTAGAAGAAATGTTTCTGAAGGTCTGTGTGCAGCTTTCTTTGGAATAAATAACAAAAGCAAATACAAAGAGATAGACTCACTGTTAAACAACAACCAGCCTCCCAAAATTAGTTTTCCGCCTAGTTCTGTAATTCTGCCTTAAGCAGCTCACAGTATTTAACAGCTTGACTACTTCTCAAAATACAGTACCTTTGAACTTTTTATGCCTACTTTTGCATTAACCTCTACATGTCCTACCTACTGCTTCCCCATTTCATACAAGCTTTTCGGACATAAGCAGAGAAAAATTAATTCTTCTGGAAGTCACCTGTGGCCACCATCTCCCCTCCCCCCTCAGACACCACTGACTAATGAAAAATGTGAGCTCTCCCACTGTGTAAACGCACTTGAATAATCAGCTGCCAGGAATACATGTGTCCAGTATGAATATGTCATGGCTGCATGCACCTCCCAGAGTGAAACACACTGGGGATAGAGCAACCACATCACCTATGCAATCACATTATGCAGCAGCAAGCATCTTCTGGTCATGTAACAGCAGCATATCAAGTGATCTGCAGAAACTTAAAGCAGCACAATGTACATTTTCTGCCTCATTGTAAGAAAAACATCCTGCTCTAAAAGGCTTCAAAAACTATTCACAAAAAGTTGAGGATTTCTGTTTTCTCTGTTGATAAATGTGATACTACCTTTAAATAAAACATTATTCTAGATACACTCCTATTTTCTCCAAAGTTGTTAGTGTGCAAGATATAGAGATGAGTACCTTAATATGAAACAAATTTTGCAATTCCTTATCTGAGAAATAAAATTATTTTAAAGGATAAAGTTTTACAAAGTTGGCATTTTCAATTTCCAAAGCAAACTTCTCAAAGGCTCTGAGAAGGCAAGAATGGAAGCAACTGTCTTTCAACCGTATCTTACTTTGTTCAAGTGTGGAATTTTTTTAACTGAAAATGGAATTCTTCTCAGCCTTCTTTGCAGCATGGTTAGTAACTGTCTCAAGAGTTTTGATTTGTTTGGATCTTCAAAACTTGATAATTTATGTGTTAAGTTGCAACTAAAACAGCTAGTCTTGTTTAGGAAAAAAACCCAACAGTCTTTTGACCAAAATATACAAAGTCAAATGGAATACCACACTACTTACTTTTAGAGCAATACTTCTGGACTATGCTGTTTATCTGTTACTCCATTACATGGCCAATACATACCATATTTTTCCAGCAGCACTGCCTAGGAGAACTTATACTTGGAGATAAGGCTGCAAACAAACTGGGCCATCCCCTTTCCTTCCATTGCTTTCAAACAGTCCAAGTTTTTTTAAAAAGTTTAAGTCAAAGGTGGATGCTGAAAACTTATTTGCATGTCTCAAGGAACAACTATAACCAGAGAGATATACATTAGTTTTTCTTCCAACAATTGTGTACTTCTTAATTTCATTAAAAGTACTATAAAAACAACTGTTCCTGAAACGGAAGCATAAAAACACCACTGAAGCAGAGACTCTTCTTGGTGGATGCGTGGAACCTTCAGGCAGATCAAGTTAGTACCTCCAGTGTTATCCAGCCAGTGTACAGAACAGAAACTTTGACTCCATCTCTCTGAGAGAGAAGAAAGCACCAAGGAAAAGCTGTGAAGTGCTTCCTGCTGTTAACACTGAGAGCTGTGCTCCACGATCAACTTCACAGTGATGGGTTTTCATCTCTGGTATCTCAATGATGCCACGAAGATCTTTTGCTTCTTATTTTATACCCCTTTTTGCATCTTCTGTTCCTGGTGCTTTTGCCTACATTCTTGGACTTGTTTGTCAGACTGACTAAATATTTTAGAAGCTTTGTAAGTAGAGGTAAGTGTGCCCCAGACCCCAAGGTCTTCTCCAAAACACATTCTGTAAACTAAGATAGAACCATCCAGGGGAAGGTTCCTTGGCGAGGGGGGCTCACTCAAGCCTCTCATTTGAGAATTTTTGATACATATGCTAATTAGTAAGACCTATAATGTTAGGCCATATCTTTTTGGGGTGTGCATTGCTGGTGCATTGCAGTGGGCAATGTGGGGTGCGCTTCAGCACACCTGACCTGGACATGTACACCTAAAGAACCTTAAAACAAATACCAAAGTAAAATCCCTTTTTTCCCCCTCTAACCATGTCTGACTCTTGATTTTATCAACACCAAGAAGAGGCATTATCAAAGCTGGGGAAAGAAAGAGAGAACAACTAACCAATCCCCAACATCACTCAGTTTTCCTCAAAAAATTCTTGGTTCCTGAAGACAATTTTCTTCCTCCATTAAATGTGCTTAGAAGTACTCTTGGCTGATACTGCTGCCAAGAAAACCACCGCTTTCCAGGAAAAAAGGAAAAGCTCAGTCAGTCCCAATAGCAAGTGAAGTAATAAGCTTTAAATAAGACTTCTTCTGGCAAAAAACCCAAACCCAACATCATTACAGAATGACACTGTGGACTCTTGCTTCGCCCAGACCAGAGGAAAAGGATTTTGTTAGTGTTCCCCAGCAGTAAGGGTGATAATATTCAATTTCTCACCATCCATCTTTGGAGAAGAGAAGAAGCACTTTTAAGTTAAATACGTGTCTTCTCTCCACAGACTAAAAGCTTTAATGCAATATGACCATATATTAAAAATTCTTACAGTAACTGTCTCTTTAGACCACATCATATGCCAACAAACCCTTGTTTTGTTCAGCAGCAACTACCCAAATAAAGCATATTGGTCAAGTTACTGGTTAGTCTCTGTGATGTCCAACCCTCAAAAGGTGTTTTCTCACAGGGTATTCTGAATGCTATAATATAATTTACAGACTTTATATACATTACTTTAATGAATCAGCCTATGCCTGCAGTTTCTTGGCTGTCTAACCCTAGGCTTCAGCTGAAATATTTGTAATCAATTTTATAGCTATAGTGCAGGGGGAAGAGAATATACTCCAGTCGTGAAAATCATCCATCCAATGAGAACAGCAAAAAAATTAAGTCTGTTGGATGCTTGAGAGGTTCCTACAGAGCTTACTTGAGTTTACAAGTGAAATATGATATGCAGAATCACAAGTGCATAACACATACAATAAAGTGATAATAAACTCATGTTCCAATTATAAACTCAGTTTTAGACGTAGGTTTTTCCTTGTCAGCTGTCTCACTCCAGTGAGTGCCTCAAACTACTCTGCCCTTCACACAGTATCCTAGCTAAAAAGTTAAAAAGCAAATTCCATCTTGAACATCTGGCAATTTTGTCTTAGCATTTGCAAAATGGTTGACCTATATCTTGTTCCATCTATGCAGGTTCAGCTTCATCTAGTCTTTGTATTTTTGAGGGTATTTGTTTCATATTCCTTTGAACATTTACCACTACTTCCAAATTCAGGAAAAAGGTAGCATTCAAACTGCTGAATCTTAGCTCACTCAAGAAACTTACTTTGTTTTTAATTGCTACTCAGGTAATTTTTACAGTTGAGAAAACATTACAGACTTGCATTAATGTTTTTTACTCAGATCCCCAGTTATGGGAATCCACAGGGATTGGAGATGTAGACTGGAAACTCACTACCTCATTAAAGAATAAGGATGAAGCTCATTTTTCTTCTTAGTGTCAAACCACTCCATGAATACTCAAATGTTGTACCTAATCCTTTCTACTAATAATTGTGAAAGGCACAGAAGACACATATCAGGAAGACTATGCTGAATTATGCATTTTGTGCAGTAAAAAGGATCTTGATATGCAGACTCCATAAATGTGAAAGGACTAAATGAAAATGGCAAAATTTCTAAAAAAACCAGCGGTTTCAATGAAGATGAAGGAGTTTTCAACTGGACAATCAAGTAGAGGAATTCCACAAGTGATAGACATGTGGATTATAATGAGAAAATTTCTTTACACTTGAGGGTGATGAAGCACTGTAACAGGTTGCCAGGAGAAATCAAGGATGCCCCACCCTCAAAAGTGTTCAACACCAGTTTGGATGGGGCTTTGAGCAATCTGATGTAGTGGAAGGTCTCCCTGTCCATGTCAGGGGATTGGGACTGGATGATCTTTAACATCCCTTCCAACTCAAACCATTCCATGACTCCATGATTTGACAATATGTACAAATACATATCAAATACACTTTTTATATTAGACCATAATTGTCAGTCCTGAAGAAGCTGTCCACATTCAAGTTTAAATATCATTATCAAGAGAAGTTCTGCAGCTGCAAGCAGAGAAATGGAAACAGGTAGGTACCAGCAAGTTTAGTATGGGCTTTATCAGTACTATCAGCTGAACTAAATGTTCCTTGCCCAAGGATACTGAAGGCCTGCTCAGTGTAAAGAAGACTACTATAGTAGAAACATCAGAAGGAAGACAGTTTGGAAAGCATCAAATTAAAATATGAAACAAAAGAACTTGTGGATTTCAATGTGATAATGTCCTGTTATCTCTGCCTCATTGCTCTATTACTGCTTTCACATTCTGCCTCTAAAAAAGAGGCATGCCTTCTAAGGTAAGAAATATATTTTTCACAATTCCCACCTTGCCTGTTACTTGGATAAGAACCCACTTCACCACAAAAATCTTCCAGCCCAACACAGACCTTTACACTGTTCTTACAACTCCAAGAAACAACCTAAGCCTCAAACTGACATTAATGAATATACCTCTTCTAAAGAGATACTTGATCTGAAGTTAGTTCCAACAACTAACACATGCCAAAAAAGCACAGATGTAGGCAGGACAAGTCTACTCCTTTATGTACTTGCCTGTGGAGTCAAGGGTTTGCAGTACAACCAGCAGTAGCATCCAGCTCAAGAATAATGGCCATCAGCAAATTTTCACTCATGTAACAACACTTAAGATTCAGTATGTTCCCCTTCAGCATGTAGTCTCTCCAGTGAGATTATGATAGGTTATTCAACTTAATCCATCAAGGTTTAAAGCTCAGACAATATGCTCTCCAAAAAAGATTGAATGTTATGCAGATTCAAATGATTAGACTTTGCTGTCATTTCCATAAAATAAACTTAAGATGATTTCAAAATCCAGTATGTTGGTAATTCACTAAACCTATCACTGATACACACTGAAACTTTATCCCACAAGACTTCAAACTGACATAGTTTGTCATACATGTTTGCATACATGCCAAATACTATCACTAATTCAACTGAAACACCATACTAACTCTTTTAATATTTAGCTACTCTTCGGAAAACAATTGAAGCATTCTGGGTTCATGACTTTTAGGAGCTTCCTACTTTGATCAGGTCTGTAGTCTCCATTTTATTTATTTTTTGTATTTATTTTTTATTTATGTATGTATGTGCAGACACATCAGTACACAGACATATACAAACAGTGATTAGATTTGAGACAGCTCAACTTCAGTAAGTTCAGTTGAAATTTTTAGTAATACATTACTACTTTAAGAAATATGTAAGCAATTTATACCTGAACAAATGACACACTTAGAAATCCAAGATATAATGAACTGGCTTGCCACACATACAAAAATGTCTGAAATATAAAAACACCTCCATACTTAAACTCTGTAAAAAACATTTAACTCAAGAATATTGCAGAGAAAAACCTGTACTTCGATTTGCACTCTCACCATTCAAAGTCAGCAAAAAGTAATGTTTGCGTTATTTCAAATATTTCACTTCTAAAAAGGGCTTGTTGAAAGATAACATACCTATGAAAAGATTAATGCCAGAATTAACAAGCCTGGAATTGATATGTTGAAGTAATCACCCCAAATATACAACATAAAGGATAAAAAAAACACAACACAAATGTAGTGCAACAGTCATGAGTCACTAACATGTAGAGTTTCCTGTAGTTAAAATAAAGAACCTTAGGAATGAGACAGCATTAGAAATGAGAGAACACATACAGAAAGACAATGCATATTTCACCAAAAAAAAAAAAGAGGAAAGAAAAACAAAGATGATGCAGACTAATTAACACTTACACTTCTAAAGAAAGGTCAACATTTAAAGGCATTTTCTTTCTCCTCAGGTAACAAGATACTAACAGGAAGAAAGGCAGAACTCATTTTGTGCAGTTCTTTGAAAAGACAGATGCAGCGCTTGGAAGAAGTGACTGGGAGGCTGGGCTTATTTCCACCCTAGTCAATAAGGAAGACCAAATACCTTTGTGCTTGTCCCGTTTATGCTTTAGCGGTGCTGGAGAGAGTCTGATTCTGGCTAGAGCCTGTTCTCGATGGTTCATAAAAATAGGACCAGGAATTACAAGGGGGCCTGAGGAGAAACATTTTGCACATGCATAGGAAAGCTCACAAAATGGAAACAGTGTGTTAAACAAAATTCAAATTAAAAGCAATGAAAAACCAAAAAGAATACTAATTATAATCTTGTTTTCTTAAATTCAAAAGACCTTAAAATATAAGAAAGCTGCCATTTCTTGGTAACTTATGCAAAAAACTAATAAATGTCCCACAGTGATAGTTTTACCTGAATTTCTAAGTATGCAACTGTAATGCAACCAGTGGAAATACAACATACTC